>JBAIZZ010000304.1:152097-232662 GCA_037355905.1 Heliconius aoede
TAAAGGCAAACCTGTTTCTTTCTATTGAGGTATTTATGTAAAAAGCGGCGTCATGACTACGTATGAGTCCAAAGTAAAGTCCGGTCGCGGAATCGAGAGCAGTGAGCTGGAAAAAGGCACCGATCCGTGGCGAAACTGTCCAATCTCTGGTGTCCTCGAAGGTGCAGCCCCAGCTATAAATACCTGACAAAAAATACTTATTACTTACTATACTCTACCTTCCTTTAAGTTTTTTCAATATCAAGTTACCTGTAAAATTTGATTCGTTTACATTTTTATGCTTATCATAAACCTACTTTCCGAAGAAGTTTGTACTTATATTTTTGACACAATATAATATAAAATGTTTTACATTTTTTATATCAAAGTAATATGTAAATTTCGCAGTGTCTTATTTCACTGGCGAGTCTTAAAGCCAGTTCTCGACGACGAGGTTTCGTCACACGCAGGTATCAGAGTATTGGGTAAGTTAGCGACTACTCTCACTCGCTCCCACCTGCGAGCCTTCGACATATTACAGTGAGTGCCATTCATAGCGACTTATTTCTTGAATTTCTAGTATTTCTGGTTACCTTCCTTCGACCTACTCACTGTGGACTGTGCCTTCCATTCAGCACACGCCAACTAAAATGTGAATTTGTATTCGTTCACATATGTACTTAACTTAACAGAGTTGCGAGTGGTAATTCTAAAGATTGGTATAGACATTCGTTATACATTTTAAGCATTACCTTTCAAAAAGCTTTTTCTTAAGAATATAGAAGATATTATTTTATTTACACTAAGTAAATTCTAGCCACGAACATTTCTGGTATTATAGTTCTTTACTAGGACTCTACTTTTCAACTTAACCTAACTAACTAATGGTTTACATTCAACTTGGGCAGTTAAATTGTGAAAATTTTACTAAAGTCTCAGAGTAAGCTCGCTAGTACAGTCAAGTACAGAAAAACATACGATATCCAAGTATGCTATAGGCTTCCTTGAAATGTCTGTGTCGAATATAAGCACGGCGATGCAATTTGCCTTTCACAAAAGTGCACCATGCACTGTGCGGGCACAGAGTAGCGTGCTCGCGACTCGAGAGCGGGCAACAACCAAGTTTATAGGGCAAGCTGCGGGGCACCCTCCGCTCTCCGCCCTACACCCGCGCGCCCCTCACCCTGCCCCCGCACTCCGCGCCTCCGCCGGTGCAGGCCAGTCAGCCGGCGTGCGCCCCGCGTATCACACGTGCTGTACGCGGCTTCCCTCACGACCAGCCTCCCCGCACCCCGCACGCCGCCTCTACACACGCGCGCGGTCTGTCACACGATCGCGCTCAGTACTTGTGAAAACTTCCCAACTTGGAATTGTTCAATAAGTGTGGAGTGGATCGTGGTGAAACATAAAAGTGCATTATTGTTGTAAAGTGGTCGGACGGCAACACGGGCCGGTTTGTGGCGAGTGCCTGCCGCCTGCCGCCTGCCGCCTGCCGCCTGCCCTCGCCGTGCTTTCTAAACGATCCCGAGCGGCGGCTCAGCCTAAATTCACTTTAAACGGATATTTAAAGTGAATTATTAATCTGGCTTCATTCAGGTGAGCGTTCCGGAGGAGGATGTAAATATAACATGAGCTAGAACACACCGACACATTGCTACTTTGACACTTGATAGATTCAACGGCTTCTTCACAAGTGACTCACGGCTTAGAAAAATCAAAACAAAACATAACACGTTGACGTGCTGATTGAGCACTTTGACAATAGACCATCTTAGTATCATATTGAAATATGTATGGCCATAAAATATTATGGAGTATACAGGATACAGCACGTGCGTTTAACAATGACATCTGCCAAATTAAATTTTGCCCAAAAATTATAGTAGTGGTAGCTCTCGCTATCGACTGTACCTATTACAATCAAATAATTTAATCAAATTACAATATAATTCAAAAGTAACATTAATCGAAGTATGAAATTAATCAAACACATAATTACACTTATGAAAAAAAATTTTTTTTTCATAAGTGTGGAATAAATAACACTTAAAAAATGTAAAAAAGAAACATATTTATTAAGTAGAAATTCGTTCATTCTGGGAAAATAGCTTTCCGTGCATACCATAAAGTAATAAATGATTTTACACAAATTCAAGTAAACATACTTTAATATACATCATTGAATTCCATATAAAAATTCCAAACTAAAACTAAAGTGATTTCCAAAAAAAAAAACACTGTATATAGTAGAGTCAACAGTGTAGGTGTAAACACGAGTCACTTTTATACATTTATATCCATTCAAAATATCTATTCATCAATCCAGTGATGTATACAGAGTTGTAGCAATTTATCTGCTTTTGTGTAAGTCTATAACTAAACAAATATACGATATATATAACAGAACGTAAATTTAACTTTTTAATTGCATCAAATTCTACGTATTCGACGTCCATTGATTTTATTCGTCGAACCCGCCTATTTGTCGAATGAATTAAAAGCAAACAGAAGTAAATAGAGCCTCTAGAAATGGATTACAGCAGTGAGTTATAGAACCAGCACCGACCGTAAATCGCTAAGCAAGAACTTATGCGCGGTGTAGACTAAAGTCGGTTACGAATGGAGGTATCCATTTAGTCATTCTACTTCAACGCCTGTGTCAGCGAAACAGTTTATTTTTAATTGTATGAAAATTCTTTGTCGTATATCGTAAATGCGCAAGTAATTTATTTTATATACATACTCGACTCTGGAATTCATAAGCTATGGTCGACACACTAATTCACTTTTGGCACACATATTATTGTACTTAAAAAATGTCCTTCATTAAAAATATATGAATCACCGATTTTCCAAGACATCATATAAAGATTTAATCATTGAAGTAAAATTTTACCTGGTTAAAGATATCGAAACAGTACTGCACATATATTTAAAATAATATAAAGAGAAATATACAAATATTGTGAATACAAAAATTTTATCCGTAGCCATTTATTTAAGACGAAAAAAGAAACGATAAAGCATAAAAAAGGTATTTTACAAACTGGAAAATTATTTAAAAGGTTCTCATACTCTAGTGTTGTAATTGACACTTTTAACATGATCGACCTCTGGTAATAGGTCCCAATGTGACGACACCAGGATGACTGCATCTGCTCAGATGCTAATTTAGGTTTGTTAGATATTATCTTTTATAGCAAAAGACTAACACAACCAAAAAAACTTAAATAGGCCTTTGGATTATTATAATTTCAATCCTTTGAAAATATTACCTAATAACGAAGCATAAATATCAATTCTTTTCTAGGGTTACGTGCTTTTTAACGGGAAAAGGAACACGTATAAGAACAATCTGTTGTCCGCCTGTCTGTCCGTCTGACTGTCTGTCAAGACCCTTTTTCTCAGAAACGCTTGGAGATATCGGGTTAAAATTCAAACCATATACTCAAATCTATGGCCCCGTGATTTTCTGGTAAAAAACATATTTACTATGAAAAAATATATGGCCGTTTTTATCGCTAAACATATGTATTTACACACTGAAGGGAATCTAAATTCATAGGGTACTTCCGGTTAACCTAGAATTATTGAATTGGGGATCTAGCGTTATTAAACTTTTACTATTAAAGCCGCTATCTATTAAGTATACTTATAGCTATGAGGTATCAGATAAAAGGACTCTGACTAAGTTAAGCCTGAATTTAAAAAATACCTCCAATTCTTGTACGGAACCCTCTGTAGGCGAGCCCGACTCGCGCTCCGGCTCTTTTAAATTTTATATTGTACGAAAACTAGGTCTTTCCTGAGCGTCTACTACCGTCCGTTTTGTCTTATCAAACTTACAAGCTAAATAATACTGATAAGATATTGTCCGGATTAGAATGAGGTCACTGGCTTCAAGAACTCCTCAACTTGTGGAATAGATTAACGAATAATTATTGTCATTACTTTTATTTATTATAATAATACTTTAGACTTTTTGACAACTACTTACTTCTCGCTAATAGCATATACCTAGATAAAATATATAAGTCTCAGCTTTAAATATTGAGCCTTTTCTAAACGTGTGCTTATTTATTTTTTGGCTTCATGCTGTTTTATGTTTATGTTCAATTTCATCTATATATTTGTAACAGCAGTGAATGGAGTAGTGATAGAGATACTGATTAATACACAAACTACATAATTTATATATTCATATTAACAGACATTAAATTCCAAAAAAAAATCTGCAATATATTATTTAGTTAATCACTGTTCGCTCCAGGATATGGTTATTCGATAATAACCGAGAATCCCGTAGGGTGCCGCGCTCCACGCGGGCACGGCAGCCGTAGCGGTGCGACCGGTCGAGCACAAACTCATAAATAACGTTCGGTAAAAAGTGGCCCTTCATTAGACGCCATATGGTGCTTGAGTGAAACAGCTGTACGAAAACAATGTCAGTTACCGAAGATTACTATCAGGTTTAACCAATTTTTTTTTTTTACTAAGGGAACCTGGGAACCCTTAAGATTGTTCTATGCCCCAATTTCCGCGAATTGTAGGGGCATTGCGTGTTGGAATTAACGCCGCGCCTTTTTCATTTTGCCTCGTTACCGGAGCGAAGAAATGAAAATATTTAATTTCCTCGAGTGCGAATCGAACTCACAACTTGTCACGTTTACAGTTGCATTCTAATGGCTCTACGCCACGACTGCCCTCAAATAAGAATAAATCAGTGACTTTAGCTCCATAAAATGTTAAACTTAATCCATGTAGAGCTTTAGATAACCGTGAACACCACTGGAACCATGTTTATTATATAAATGAACATTGTTTTATTAAATAATGATACAAAAACTCAGCTTGACGCTGTATCCTGCAGACACCAGTGTGGACAGAGGGAACCTAGTGTTAAGATAACGGCCGAATTTAACACCGCGCGTTGCCTCGACACCAAAGCGACAAAATCAAAATATAAATTTCATTTCCTCGAGTGGGTACCGAAAATACAATGACAACACTACAATTACTTTAAAATCGAAACCTTATAACATAGATGGGACACTCCACCCTTCAATATGTTTAGTATAATATTACATACATATAATATTGAGGCCTAATAAGTTAACTTAACACGAGTGAAATATTTATTTACGTTTATATTTCCATTTTCTTCGCTCTGATGTCGAGGCGTTGCGTTCTGCCACTCAACAGCCTCCAGAATTCGGCAGTAAGTGGGGAACTGAGTGTCTTAACACCAAAGGTTACCTTTGCCTACCCTGCCGTGTGCGGGATACAGCGTGAAACTGAAAATATAGTAATCCAATTTTTCTCTTGCTTACTAGAGAAATAGCACACAAAAAATAAACATACACGCGGCTTCGCCCGCTTGAACTGTATAATTATTAATTTACTTATATTCACTACTTTTGCTTGCTAATAGTAATCTCATATTAAAGGAACATTATCTTTAAAGTGGTATAACATATTTTATTAAAAAATTTATTAATTAACAAAAGAAATAAAACAAAATAAATTGTTACCAGTAGAAATAAAATGACGGTATTAAATGAAACCAATGGCATGTCTTTTCTTACATATACACATGTATCTTGAACATACAGCATAGTACTTGATGGTCGACATGAACGTCGAACGCCACAGCGGTCGTCGCTCAGCGCCTCTTGAAGCAGAACCAAATGACCGGAATTAAATTACTTATCGCAAATAGGAGCCCCTCATTGTTTTAATAAGTAACAATTGAAATGCCGTTGAGACAGTTATATTGATACTACGGAACAGACGTAATTGCCAAGTAAGTATATATAGCATGTGTGACTGTAAACTCGACAGGTTGTGGTTTCGATTCCCACTTGAGGAAATGATATATTTAATATTTTCTATTCTTCGCTCTGGTGTCGAAGCAAAGCGCTTCGTTGAAGCTACCAGAAAATGAGTGACGGAGTGTCTCATCACTAGGCTTCCTCTGCCTGCCCTAGTGTATGTGGGATGCAGCGTGCAGCTATAAATAAATACACAATTAGAACGTAGAAGTCGGAATGTTATTCATTATAAAAACTGAAATAATTTAATTCAAGTTTGCTTTCTCGGAATAAGCGTATGAACGGTATCATGGCCATTACGAACGAAAACTCCGCAAAGAAAATACTGGAAACATTCACATCAAAGAGAATCGCCACAAAAGCGTGCAACCCTCGCGTGAAATATTTAAATATCATGATAACTCATGTTTAACAGCATACACCTATTTATTTCACATTTTGAGCAAACATTAACTAAATTAATAAATTTATTAATATATAATAGTTAATAATATAACATGGTTCTAGATCATATAACACTAAACAAGTCAGCAAGTGACTTTGTAGATTCAAATCTCTTTCATATTGCTGATTACAATATACTACATATTACCATAAACTAAATATTATATATTTATATAAAACTATAATTTACCATCGGCGGCGAAAAATCTTGATATTTGGTTCGCTCGGTCCACCCTAATATATGCGAGATAAAGAGTGAATCAAAAAAGAAAACTAGTCATTTAGTACAAGTATCATAACAGTGAACTTCTAGCCTATGATCTAAACTGCCTGTAAGTCTTCAAAGTAATGCGTCTCTGCGTTCTCTGTTTGCTTATAAACTACTGTTATTTAAATAATCTGAGATATATTTAAATTATCTGAGAGTAACTACAATGGATTTAGAACTTTTTTCTTAATTTAATTTTAGTCTAACGTGTATTCGAGCCCACTGTATATGTATGAATATATAAGTACGTTATCGTATCTCTCAACTTTTTCTACATATATGTATTTAGAATTAAATATTGAAATATAATAGAGCATACCGTCATATTATTAGTAACATCGTTTACACTTGCAGCGACGTGAAGGCCATTCTTATAGAAATCAATGAATTCTCATAACAATCAGTATTCGGAGCAACAGATGTTTGTAGCGACATGCCAGCGCTGAGCAGACAAGTTGATCTTCAAGTGGCCCCCGTCCCGCTTCCCTTGTACTGGCTGGCGGCCCCACGAGACCCCTGTCCCCCTCTAGTCCCCCTTTGTCTCCCTCTGATCCCCCTGTCCCCCCACGCCGCTCCCCTCACATTCCACCGCGACCCTGCGCGGGCGCCGCCTCGTGTCGTAAGCTCTCTAAGTTCCTACCAACAAACAAACCTTACTCTCTTCTCGATCGTTTCTTATCTAGATTACCTGTCACTTGGGGCTTTTACCGAATAATTAATTAACTCATACCATTTATATAAACATATTATGCTTAGTTAGGCGTAAACAGGTCCGCTGTGACTCAAAGTAAGTGTTAGAATTCAGATCGAAAACGTAAGAAAATGTCACCGACCAAACATGGCGCCGACTATCGCAAGTTTATATGCAAACAGTCGCACGAGCTTATACTTTCTGTCTGAAATGAATTTGCAGAACTTCGCCCGCTTGAACTATACGAACATTTATTAAATATATTTATAAAATTATTTCAATTTAATTCTAAAAAAACACTAAAATACGTATTCAATTCAATATTTTTAAGTGTAATTTTTAAATTTTATAAAAAAACGATGCCGATTTTGATTCTTCCATACAAACTTTCTACCCCTATTTAACCTCTTCTGGGTTAAAATTTTTCAAAATCCCTTCTTAGTGGGTGCCATTATGAAAATAAGCATCAGCCAAATTTCACTTTTCAACCATCGGCGGTTACGGCTGTGCTTGTTGTTACCTCAGACAGTCAAGGAACTGTAAACGCAACAGATTCAGAGTTCGATACCCTCTCCAGAAAATTATATATTTATTATAGCCCTTTTCTTTGCTCTGTTGTCGAGGCACGGCGTTGAGTTCCTTCATTCAACACGCATGCCTCCAGAATTCAGCGGACATTGGGGAAAAGAGTGACTTAACACTAGGCTCTCTCTGCTCTGCCGTGTGCGGGATACAACGTGACTCCGAAAAATAAGTAGGGTGAAATTTCCAGTAAATACGCTTCTTTACTGCCTCGTACCTGCCGACCTCCCTACCAGCTTACAACAACAGTGAGATATCTAGAGATGTAACGGTCGCGGTCGCGGAGTTTATCTCGGCAACATGAATCAGTGGGCCACTTAGCGCATATCTTACATGCGGTGCGAAGGTTAGGCCGATGACCGGCGCCCGCCGGCCGGCCGGTGCTCGCTGACATCACTAGTTAACTATTCTTTATTTTACCTTCTATAGTATACTAAGTCTACGTCAGTATTCTTTGATTATATAAATCAAAATTTCATTAAATATTTTCATATGAATAATGAAGTGTTAGTAAAAAATAAGATGATGCGGCCGTCGTGGTCACAATTTTGGGTTCGATTCCCATTCTTTGGAATGAATTGTTGCTTATTAATATGTTAATTTCTTTTCTCTGGTATCGAGTCAAGGCGTTCAGTTCCGTCACTAAACACACAATGCCTCGAAAATGAGGGAGATGTGGTTAACGAAGTGTCGTAAAATTACGTTTCCTCTACCTACCCTACCTACTCGGCACCTATAAGTAGCTCTTTAGCCAATTAAATCTTTATCAGGAGCTTTTCCTTTTAGTTTCATACAGTTGGAGTATTTGTATATTTTTTAGTCATTACCTATTATACTTGTTATACTTGTTAGATCTATAAAATACGAACACGTACAATGTAGATTTTAATTTTTTTTACCGGTAATCTCTGATAATTCAGGTATTCTATAAAATATCAATGTGTAGAATACCCGTATAAAGAATATCTGTAAAAATCTGCGTGAAATGCAAGAAAGTAGACAAGTCGTAACACGTTTATTACCTGCCTGCTCATACGCCCTCTGTATAAGTCGCTCTATGTATTACTCGAGAGCGAGGAAAGGCCTTGCTCTCGACTAATACAGGCAACAACGTTGACATATCAGGCAACGAAGTGACTTAACACTAGGTAGTATGTCCCCAAGTTTTTTTTTGCCTTGCCTGCTATGTGCGGGATACAGTGCGAGTCCAAAAAAAAAACCAAATGAAAGTTTGTCACATGCTCATAAAAATATTGAACTGAATCCTGCTATCTATTACTCTAAAAGTAAACTATTACGTTTAAACTTTCATATGCATTTTGATGTTTGTTGAATATAAATAGGCCAGTCGTGGCTCAAGAGCATAGCACAAGACGGGACGGCTTCATTCCCGACCGGGGGAATGAAATATTTATATATAAGCCACTCTGTTGAGTGTCGGAAGTCAATGGTTGAAGGATTCGACAGAAAGTGGGCAAACGGAACTGTCTTATACTAACCCCCAGGTTTCTACTACTGTGTACAGCATTCAGCTTGAAGCTGATATATAAATTAATTTTAAAAAATTTACAAAAACATTAGCACTTCTCCACTTTTCCTCTCAGTAATGTCAGATTTAAAAAGCTACTTTATCATATCGTGGAATAATTTATAATTAAATATTATTTAACAAATACATAAAATATAAATTTACCGTCGAAATCAAATTTCTCGACGTTTAACTTCCAAGTATTTTGAAGTTAAGTTAGTAATTTCGTAGAGCGCTCTAGGCAGTGCTCGACCGCCCCCGCCCACGCGGTGCGCACTGTGCACTGTGCCACTGGAGGCACTGGAGGATATCTTCAAAGCCCTATTCTGAATTTAACTTTTATGTTTTAGTGTATGTATGTATATATATATAAGAATTCCGGCCCGGTGGCACAAGGTATGGGTTCGATTCCTATGGTCATGGGGAATGACATATTATTTATGAATATTTTCGTTGCTTTGTTGTAATGGTTGATTCAATGGTTCAATGGTGATTCAATTGAATCTCGTGAAAATCGAGGAAAACTCGAATTTTATAGGCACGTACCATAATTTTTTTAAACCTACGTTTGAAGTCGCTGCCAGCTAAGCAAAACAATAAAAAATACGTCATTTACCAAACTCTTAGGATAATAGATTTTAAAAAGTAAATGGATGTAAATATCAATAATTGCACTTACTACTTCAAAATTTTCTTTACTTCTAAATTTGTCCATGTACTCGTAAGTAGCGTTTTAAAATCGGTTCTATTTTTACTATTATTTAAATTATTATTATAACTAAGGCGCCAGGGGCACAAACTGTGACTAAAAGTCACTAGTTGTGGGCTTGATCCCCGAGGTCACGAGTCGAGGAGTCGAGGACAAGAGGAAATGATTTTTTTTAATATATATATATATTTCTTTTTTCATTTCTTTGCTCGGGTGTCCAGGCAAAGCGCGGCATTGATTTCCGCCACTCAACACCCAATGCCTCCAGAATTCGGCGGAAAGTGGGAACACCAGGTTCCCTCTGCCTACCCTGCTGTGAGCGGGATACAGCGTGAAGCTGATTTATTTACAACTAAAACTTGCCGTGTAGTTACGGCACGAAAACATAATAAACAAAAAATAGATTAGAATGTTTGTTTATATAAAAAATGAAACAAAGGCAGTGTATATGTGGAACTAGGCTAGAAGCGTTCGGCGATCACTAAAGCATCGGCGGCGCGATCTTTGAAGCGTAAACATGAACAATGCGTCGAGCGCCGGAGCGGCGTGCGCGTGCGCATGACTCACACCGCGCGGTGACGTCAGTCGACTTAATAACAAAAACTAACCGTTCATTTCAAATGTGATCTACACTTCGTCGGACAGGTCGAAAAGGTTTTATCCCAATTCTCTTTTAGGAGTAACTACTATTAGTTATTATCTGAAATAATTTTCGTAGATTTAAAATTAAATACAACGTTACATGTTCAACGTTACAACTTTAATGCTATATTTATTGCTACATTTTTCTTGGCTGCTTTTATTTTAATTTAATTTTAAATAAACAAAACCATTATAATTATTAATCAACATAAAAATAACATACTTTCTAAGAAGAGTGCAGTTTACGAACCAGACAGCCGACAGGTATAACAATAGGCTCGCTACCTGCACGCTCACTGTTCGTGGCTCCCCGCACTGACGTGCCCGCATTACAGTTAATCCCGGGAATAAAAAGGCTTTGGAAAGCTCCTTTCCATACAATCTCAGACAAGAGTGCAGACAGGACGAGAGACGCGCTCTCATGGTTGGAACTACGCAATCGTGTTCACTTTGCTATTGTTACTTATATTTGTATGTAGAGGCGTAATTTACATTCGGTTCAGTTTCGTCTTTATCGAGCACGCTTAATGGCTACCGTTGAATAATTCTGGTCGAGGCATTGGCCAAATATACACTATTGATCTGTTTCAAGAGATTCGATAAAAATGTTCAACACCCACGAAAATAATAATCTTATTATATAAAATTCTTGTCATTGTATGCCTGGGATATGAAGTTCGACCAAGATTTACATACGTCAAGATTTATCTCTCTAAACACGCAATGCTTCGAAAAATTCAGCGTAAAGTGGGGAACGGAGTTTAGAACACCAGGTTCCCTCTGCTTACCCTTCGGGAAACTGATTCAGTTTTTAATTATTTCTTTATAAATCAGAAAAGTAGAAAATATACATTCACACTAATTACCTAACTTAAGTTACTTATTAAAACATATGATAGTATGATAGATATAATAGTATGTTTTAATACTGAGAACTATACGATGTTTTTTTGGTGTTTAGAGTGAACGCGGGGAACAAGGTGCACTGCGCGAACGCCCTCGACTACTCCTTCACGTCTTACACATGAGGTACACATTATAATTTTCACATATTATGTTCATTATATAACCTTATACGCGTCGGTCAATTCTATATTTCCACAAACTTGAAAAAGATCTAAATTGTTAACGGTCGGTTTCGGACTAAAGTTACACCCTCTGAACCCATACTGACACAATTTGTATAATTGTAAAGTAATTACTTGTTTATAAGATAAATAAAGTACTATATTATTTTTAAAAACGTGAAGCTGTTAATAGAAATAAAAAATAGCTGGAATCTGTAAGCTCCAGCATTGACTTAAAACAGTTACGTCTAAAGTTTCCTCTAATTTATAGCGGTAATATACTCCCTAAAGTTTAGGGCCTAAACACTATAAATAAATATGTAATACTTATGACCAATTTTTTTTTAGAGTTTCATAATAATTTAATAATAGTAATTACATATCTTACAGAAGACAAGAGTGGCGATGGAAAGCGCGCGCGCGCTGCTGGTGCTGGCAGTGCTGTGCGGCGTGCGCGGCGCCGGGCCCGGGCCACCTGCCGCGAACCAGCCGGGACTTCAGTTCGAACATACACTCTACAACGTGAGCATACCTGAAAACAGCCCGCCTCGAAGCTACGCCGTGCAGCCGCCTGCCGCTGACCCTCTAGGCCTACGTTTACCGGCGCCCGACACACGCATCCGTTACCGGATCAAACATGGCGATCGAGATAAATTTTTCAAAGCTGAAGAACGTGTTATTGGTGATTTTTGTTTCCTTTCTATAAGAACTCGCACCGGCCATTCCGATGTTCTCAATAGAGAAAGAAAGGATAGCTATAAACTAGAAATTAAAGCGACGGCGCAGCTTCCAAACGGACGTCAACTTGAGGCTGATACAGTAGTAGCTGTAGAGATCACCGACGAGAATGATCTTAGCCCACTATTTTATCCAACTGAATACGAAGCAGTAGTGCCAGAAGACGCACCATTACATTCCAGTATCGTTCGTGTGTCAGCCGAGGATGCTGATATAGGTATAAATGGAGAAATATATTACAGTTTGGCGGAAGCAACAGATCGTTTTGCGGTACATCCTACTAGCGGAGTAGTCACAGTCACCCGTGCCTTATCAATAGCCGAGAACTCTCGCTATGTTATAACTATATTGGCACATGATCGTGCTTCCTTGATTTCTAAAGGTGAAAGTGCGCCAGCAGCTCGTGCCTCCGTAGTAGTTCGGGTAATTCAAGCAAACCTTCATGCTCCTGAGCTAAGAGTTAGACATTTACCTGAATTGATTGAGAACTCTACGGCAGAAATATATGCAATTGTTGAAGTTACAGATCGTGACTCAGGGGAAAATGGGCACATTATTGGACTCGAAATTGTTGATGGCGATCCCGATGGCCATTTTCGTGTAAGAAACTCAGTTCAATCAGGAGAGTATGATATAGTAGTACACGCTCTTCTTGACCGAGAAAGCGCACCGCACGGGTATAATCTTACATTACGTGCCATGGATGCAGGGAAACCTCCCCGTTCTTCATATTTAACATTACCAGTTATGTTGACGGATACTAATGATAATACTCCAATATTTAGCCGCGAAATTTACGAAGCAAGTATTTCTGAAACTGCACCACCAAACACTCCAGTAATACGACTCAAAGTGACTGATCGGGATGAGGGAAAGAATGCCAGAGTGTACATTGAAATAGTGGGTGGTAATGAAGGGGGAGAATTTATAGTTAATCCAGACACCGGCGTCCTTTATACCGCAGTGGCGTTGAATGCCGAAGAAAAGTCTTTATATACACTTACAGTATCTGCTATTGACCAAGGTAATGCTGGAACACGTAAACAGTCCTCTGCAAAGGTAAAAATTGCTATAGTTGACGCTAATGATAATGATCCTGTATTTGAACGAGAACAAATAGATGTAACGTTGCCTGAAAACGGTCCAACTGGTGCAGTTGTAGCTCGAGTAGTAGCCCGTGATGCAGACTCCGGAGAGAACGCATATATATCATATAGCATAGCTAACCTACAACCAGTTCCGTTTGATGTAGATCATTTTTCAGGAGCCGTGAGAACTACACGGCTGCTTGATTATGAAAGTATGCGTAGAGAATATGTATTACAAATACGTGCTAGTGATTGGGGGATTCCTTATCGACGTCAAGCAGAAATGCGACTTACGGTAAGACTTGAAGATGTTAATGATAATCGGCCACAATTCGAACGTGTCGATTGCGTTGGGTACTTATCACGACGATTAATTATCGGATCGGAAATTGTTACACTCTCAGCTATTGACTTTGATGCTGGGGATGTAGTTTCATATCGTATAATAGGTGGAAATGAAGATAACTGCTTTTCTTTAGACTCTAGCACCGGTGTACTTGTGTTGTCATGTGATCTTGGAGACGTACGGACAGAAACACGCATTTTAAATGTTACGGCGACAGATGGTACACATTTTGCTGATGCTGCTTCGTTAACTTTACATCTTGTGAGCAGCACGGGCAGTGGTGGTGAATCAAATTCTTTAGAATGTCGGGATACTGCCATTGCTCGACGGCTAACTGAGTTATTAGCTGCCGCAGAGCGAAGTAACGCGCCTATTGATTTTGCAGAAGATTTTCCCCTTGCGCCATCACGCTATGGTGAAAATCTGCATTATCCAGAGTTTGTAGATTTTCCTGTGGAAGTGAAAGTCAATGAGTCTGTAGCCTTAGGCACATCTTTAGTCCGTCTTCGTGCTCGAGATCGAGACCTCGGGTATAATGGTTTATTGGTATATGCAATTTCTGGTGGAGATGCAGATTCCGCATTTCGGATCGATCCAGACACTGGAGAGCTTAAAGTAATTGGCTACTTAGATAGAGAACGAGAAAATGAATATTATTTAAATGTAACAGTGTACGATCTCGGACACCCACAACGCTCAGCGTCGCGGCTTTTGCCAATCACAGTTCTCGATGTAAACGATAACGCACCGCAATTTGAAAAGACATTAGCAAGCTTTAGAGTAACAGAAAATGCAATTAACGGTACTGCGATTTTTCAAGCAAATGCAACCGACCGTGACAGCGGTGAATACGGTCATATCGTCTACAGTCTCACGGGTGGAGGAGAAGGAGAGTTTTGTATAGATAAGAGTTCTGGACTTGTATTAGTTTGTGCACCACTCGATCGAGAGCGTCGTGCACTTTACGAGCTTACAGTGCGTGCTACAGACGGCGGAGGACTACGGACAGAAGCTTTAGTGCGTGTTGCAGTAGATGATGTAAACGATAATGCACCACGATTCGCATTACCAGCGTACAGCGCTCGTATCCGTGAAGACGTACCTCATGGTACACTAGTTGCAGTACTCGAAGCTTTCGATCCAGATTTAGGTGCAGGAGGCATAGTGACTTATTCACTACCAGATCAATCAAATGATGATATTGTTTTTACTGTAGATAGTACTTCAGGAACTCTACGTACTGCTAAGCGGTTGGATTTTGAGGAGAGACAGGTAATTGATCTATTTCATATTGTATTTAAACATTTTTATAATATCAAATATATTGTCAATAGCAACTTTCTTCTATATATTTAGGTGTATGGTGTAACAGTTCGCGCCACTGATGGTGGCCAGCCGGCGCTCTTTGCCGAAGCGACGCTCATTGTGGAAATAGTGGACGTGGACGAGAATACGTATACACCCGTGTTTGCGGAGCGCCAAGCGTTCGCCGCTGCAGTGTCAGAGGATGCGACTCCCGGCACCGTCGTGCTAACAGCCGCCGCCACTGACGCAGACCCACCCGGACGCGACTCGCGACTTGCTTACTACATCGTTGCGGGTTCAGGCTTGGCTTTCTTCTCCATAGACGATACAGGTACGAGAAGTTGTACGTATGTTATAACGGATGTTGCACCTTGCACCTTTTTAATATAAATATCTGCGGAAAAACGGACGTGGAGTTAAAACTAAGCAAAAACTTCTTAAGAAACCGAAAATATTGTAAAATATATAAACATTTCACTGTCATTAAATTAATTTAATTCATGTATGCAGTAGAGAGAATTAAAAAATTGTTATATGTATTATATTTACTTCAAAATCGTTTAAAAAACAAAAAAAATAATAATACTATCACGTTGCGTATTCAATTTAGACACATTATATAATATATAATCCAGTATATAATATATAATATATTCAGGTTTATATTAAGAAAATATTGTATTATTGAAAAATATTAATACGATATGACGCGGATTGCCTTATGGCACGTGAGTGGTATATTTTGTCATAAAATAGAGGCCTTCTACTAAGCTATTTTTAGGGAAAGTTATATATATGTCGGCGTCGATGATAATTGGTTAAGAAATATTGAGAATAAATTCTTGATTAATTAATTCCGATTTTTTTAACGAATGGAATTGGAGGTAACTTTTAATGTAAATTTAATTTGAAATAGAAGTTGCATATTTGAGTATGGTTTTTATATCGGATGTGACGTCATCGTGCCTATCGGCGTTGATAATAATTAATTTAGAAATACTGAGAATAAGTTCAAAATTAATTAATTTAGATCTTTTAACGAATAAAATTAAAAATAACATTTAAAGTGAATTTAATTAAAAATAATAATTTTATTTGAGTTGTTCTGCCGGATGTAACGTAATCGCGCCACTCAGCGAATCAGGCGAGATATGAAGGTGGGGCGGCCCGCTTTATAAGCGAGGTGCGTCGCCAATACAGGCCCTTGCTCTACACAAGCTGCGACCGCTTCTCCGCACCACTCTGCCGCTGCGGACGAAGCTAGCACTGTACAAAACATACGTGCGCCCACATCTCACCTACGCCTCCCCGGCCTGGTACGCGCTAACAAGTGCGCCCCAGCGCAAGGCCCTGCAGGTGGTCCAGAACATTGCATTGAGGCATGTCACCCGGGCTCCCTACTTCGTGCGAAACGCCACTTTACAGCGTGACCTCAAGATAGAGAGCCTCGAGGAACACATCGGCCGACTCGCGATAAACGCCTTCAGTCGAGCCGATGCATCAGACCACCCGCACCTACAGGACATTGCGCCCTGGCACGCCAGGCCTCCGGACAGGAGGCGCCTACCGAGAAATATTCTCGGAACCCCAGACATCGACGCCTGAGCTGCCCCCTCGGTCGCTGGTCACCTAGCTGGGCCTCACACGGGGCAACCGTGGGTCTCACCCGGCTGGGTTGCACCGCCCAGGGAATAAGCTTAGATCCACACATCGCAACAACATCTACACCTGAGAGCTGTCACTACAGCTCTCCATCTTCCCCTTTGGCACTACTGCCATAATCAAATGACGCGGTACTTATTAAAGTCCGCCGTAAGATACCACGGACAAGTGGGCACACGCCCCGGCACCGTTTCCCGGGGGTTAAACACAAACTCCCGGACGAAAGAAGGCAACTTCTATACAGGCCCTTTTTGGCTTGGTCGGCCGTCGGCTATGACTGATCACGCCTGAATCATACCGTTAGTGTGAAATTGTGTTATCTCGGCAATGGAGGAACAAAACTACGAGACGTCTAAACCACTTGGCTTGCCTATACGTATATCGCGCTCCGACATCAGAAGTGGGATGGACCCAGGTCCATCGTCTCACGCCGAAGGAAGAAATATATCAAGGAATTCGGAGACACTCTCGGCACTGGCTAATATTCAGGAAACAAAATGGAAACCTTTTCTAGTCTAATTACTAAAAGTCAAATAGTATTATAAAATTTAGAAATGACAATTTTTTATTTTTCTTATAACGGAAGCAGTTTATTTATTTTTATTTGTCTTTGTTTCTAATGTTGTTAACATTCATTTGTATTCTTGTATGCCTTTTTGTTTTCTTTAGTTATTGTAAATATGCAGTAGTCATACAAACCAATTCAGGCTTAAGAAAGCGAAGAATGATTCATTATTATTAATGTTATAATAAATAATAAACGTTTTCTAACGTTCCTTGCAGGTTTATTTAGTAATTCAACTATAACACAAAGACCAAGACTGAGTAAAATTTATATTGCTTCATTCCTGATGGCAACATACCTATAAGGGACTGGTGTGATCACGTTGACCAAGAAAAAAAAACCCACTGGAATTTATGTGACTATGAGATTTATACCAAAATT
Source organism: Heliconius aoede (assembly GCA_037355905.1). Taxonomy (NCBI): domain Eukaryota; kingdom Metazoa; phylum Arthropoda; class Insecta; order Lepidoptera; family Nymphalidae; genus Heliconius; species Heliconius aoede. The sequence goes on from JBAIZZ010000304.1 coordinate 169,924, forward strand.
TATGGATTATTGGACGGCCGAGCGAAAACCCTCGCCGATACTTGGCTTGTCAAATCACCAATATGGAAACATATCCGAGATGCTTTAATACAAACATTTGAACCTGAAGCGAGTTACTTTAATAATATATTGAAATTAAGACCTTTTAGATTTGGCGCCTCAAATCTATAAGTAAAGGCTTGGCAAATTTGAAAATGTGTAATACACATTAATATATAATAAATGGATAATGTGTAATCCGGAACGCCACGCTCCACAAGGACATGAAGCTGGAGAGACTGGAGGATTTCGTCGGCAGGCTCGCCATCAACACCTTCGGCCGAGCCGACGCTTCGGACCACCACCACCTTATTGACATCGCTCCGTGGCATGCAAGACCTCCAGACAGTAAGCGCCTACCAAGGGACATCCTTCCCATACCCAACACCGACTCCCGAGCTGCTCCCTTGCCGCCGGTCACCTAGCCGGGCCTCCCACGGGTAACCGTGGGTCTCACCCGGCTGGGCAGTTCCGCGCAGGGAGTGCATAAGCTCATCCTACCAGTAGAATATCCCAACGTAACCCGTATAAAATCTTTACCAAAAACATTTTTCCCCTCCCCCCTTGGCCCCAAGGCCAAACACCCAACGACGCGGATCCTATTGAGGACCGCCGCGAGAGACCACGGCAAGGCGGGTGCACAGCCCCGGGACCGTTTCCCGACAACGTCGGAAGAGAGAATGCAAGCATAGTAGAGGGCACTTTTTGGCTTGGTCGGCCGTCGGCTTTGACAGATCACGCCCGAATCATACCGTTAGTGTGAAATTGTGTTATCTCGGCAATGGAGGAACAAAACTACTAGACGTCGAAACCACTTGGCTCGCCTCTACGTATATCGCGATCCGACATATATATATTCTTTATTGCATATAAAAATACACAGATATATATTTAGATTTTTTGTCAACCTTCCTACAGAAATACAAATTCAACATCTGCTACTAACAGTCCCTATAGATATTATTATATATATAAGATAACCTAATAATAATAGTAACCTAGTGTGTTAAATTAATTTAATAAAATGTATCTTTTTTACTAATAGGTGTAATACGGACACAGACACCTCTAGACCGAGAGACGACTCCACATTACTGGCTCACTGTGTGTGCACAAGACCACGGATTGGTTCCACGCCATGCTTGCGTACAGGTACCCTACTATTTATTTTTTATGGGAGCGGACAAGGCAAATGAGCGTTTGGGTCACCTGATGGTAATTGATCACCGCCGCCCATGATCCCATGCAACACCAGTGGAGCCACAGGTGCGTTGCCAGCCTTTAAGGTTGAGATGAAGGGCGCCGGAGCCCATCATTACCTAATGCGAAACACAGTGGCAGGAGCCACTACTTCACGCCGGTTTTAAATGCCGGTGGTGGTATTAATCCGGTCGAGTCTGCCCATGCGTGTTGCCATTACTGGCGACGTGACTCTACTACACGTACTTTAGTCGCCTTTTACGACACCGACAGTACTAGGGCGATCCTATTCTAAGCCGGGATCACACAGCTGACTTCACCAGAGCGAAGAAATGAAAACATAAATAAATATTTTCTTCCATCGAGTGGGGATCGAACCCACAACCAGTCGATTTTGCAGCATATTTTGTGCCCCTGCGCCACGATTATTCAAATATTATTTTATTTAAAAAAATGCATTTATCTTTATATTCATACTTCAAGCGCTATATGTCTATAACTATAACTTGGGAAATTGAAACAGGTATACATCGAAGTAGAAGACGTAAATGATATGGCACCATGGCCGGAACAGGCAGAATATGCGGCGGCGGTGCCAGAGCACTGCGCTGCCGGCACGCCTGTGGCGCGCGTGCGTGCTGTAGACGCTGACGCTGCGCCTGCGCCCGCGCGCCTTCGCTACTCCATCGTAGCCGGCAACCCTGACGGGCTGTTCTCCATCGACGAGGACACCGGTGCCGTCACGACCACCGGCCGCGCGCTTGACCGCGAAGCGGCGGCCACGCACGCGCTGGAAGTGTCGGTGTGGGACGGTGCACTGGCCGGCGCTGCGCGCGTGCGTGTCACACTGCTGGATCTCAACGATCACGCGCCTGTCTTTACGCAACGCTTCTACGACGTGCACGCGCCGCCCGTGATCTCTGCAGGAGACGCGCAGGCTGATGAAGCTGCGCTCGCCGCTGACGAGAGCAGCGCGGAAGCGGAGAGCGAAGTGGAGGACGACGAGGAGGGCTCCGGCATGCGCCTCGCCTGGGACGTGTGGGACGAGCCCGAGCCCGACGGCACCTACATTACAACAGTAAATTTTACGTCGTAATTCCAAATTTTCGTGTTACATACATACTCGTGTATATTAAAAGTTAGTCGAATGATAACCAACTTGCTGCAGGTTATAGCTCTGGACAGCGACGCAGCTGAGAACGGCACGGTGCGGTACAGCTCACGAGCGCGCGGCGCCGCGTGGAGTTTGCTGCGAGTTCACGCGCGCTCCGGCCGCCTCTACGCCTCTCCTCGCCTCTCGCTTGCGCCGCATATCTCCTACGACCTTACCGTGAGTTGTACAGTGTACTACAGCACACTTACGCATACGCGTAAACTTACCGCCCAAACGAAAACATTTATATATATTTATATTACATTATATTAATATCACATTTATATTTTAAAAAAATCGTAATTTTTTTATAGGAAAAAAACCTTTTAGAGTGTCGTTTAAAAGTGATTCATCATTGTAACTTTTCCAGTTGCAGTAGAAAAATAATCTGTTTATGTGATGTAAATGTTTAAAAGATTTTTAACATTGTTGGCCTGAAGTTACAACGAATTAGTAAGACTATAGAAGTCTTAGGTGCGAGCGTGCGACGGCGGTCCCAAGCCGCGCTGCGCGGTGGCGCGAGCGCGGGTGCGTGTGGCGGATGCGGGCGGTGCGGGGAGACCACGAGTGCGCGCCGTGCCGCCGCTGCAGGCCGCCGAGCTGGACGCGCCAGGCTTCTTGCTGGCGCTGCTGCAGGCCACCGATCCCGACGGTGATGCGCTCTATTACGACATCGTAGGCAAGTTTACACTTCTTAACACCAACTGTAGCACTTACTAAAAGTAGATAATTTAAAATGTGTTCTCAAACAGATGGCGATCCCCGACATCAGTTCTATGTGGGGCGGGAGGACGGCAGCCTGGTGCTAGCACGACGTTTACTGTGGGAGGAGCAGGCACAGTACTCACTCAATATCTCCGTCACCGACGGTCTTAACATAGTCTACACGCTAGTATGTAATCTTGGTTTTTCGCACTTCCACACTAATATTGAAACATTCTAAAAGACTTCAATAAAGTCTATTAAGAATGTGTTCAAATAAATGTGATGAAAAACATAGTTTACCCTCTCTGCAGGTAAACATTACAGTAATCAATGATGCCAACGAGGGAGGTGTCGCCTTTACGCGCCGCGAGTATACCGTGGAGGTGTCGGAGGCGGCGCGAGCGGGCGATGCGCTCGTGACACTGCTCGCGACCGCCGGCGACGCCGTGCCCGCACCGCGCCTGCTGTACGGGCTGGCGGCTGCGCGTGCTCCCCGCGACCTCGCGCTGTTCCGCCTGCACGAGCTCACAGGCGTGCTCGAACTTGCACGCCCGCTCGACAGGTACGTTCCGCTACGTCTCTCTCTCTTTGCGTCTTAGTGCCCTCTCGATGTATATATCGTAATACGTGTTCCTATCACACAGAGAAATGGCCGCCGTTCACGAACTGACGGTGTGGGCGCGCGACCAGGCACCGCGCGCATCTGTGGCGTACGCGCGCGTGACTGTGCGCGTTCACGACGCGGACGAGCATGCGCCAGAGTGGGGGCGGCGCCTGTGGGAGGCGCGGCTGGCGCGTGGTGCGGCGCCGGGTGCACTGGTGGCGCCGCTGCGTGCGGCTGACCGGGACGCCGGCGACGGAGCGCGTGTGCAGTACGCGCTGGCGGGCGGCGACGCGGCGGGTCTCTTTACGGTGGACGCACTGGGTGATGTGCGGTTATCGCGCACGCTACCGGCCACAGGCCCGCGCGACTACACATTGCACGTGCGCGCCTCCAACCCGCCACCGAACGCGCGTGCTTCAACGCTACCGCTACACGTGCTGGTAGTGGAGCCCGACGACGCACCGCCGCGCTTCGTCGAGGAGGAGGTGGTGTGCGAGGTGTACGAGAACGAGCCGGCGGGTACCGTGTTAGCAGCGCTGGAGGCGCGCAGCGCATCGGCGGTGTGGTACTCGCTGGAAGGCGGTGCCGGATTGTTCGCGCTCAACCCCGCAGCCGGTGTGCTGTCGCTTGCGGCACCACTCGACTACGAAGCTGGCGACTTCCATAATGTCACTGTCACGGCGCTGAACATGGTGCTTATAGACAATCTATCTAGTCTACCTAGTCTTATTACTTGGAAAAACAATGCTTTTTTCACGATTTTTTTACAGGGTGGCGGCACTGCCCATGCGCGTATATCTGTACATGTTTTGGATCGCAACGAGTTTCCACCGGTCTTACTTCGTCGAGAGTATCGCGGACGTATATCAGAGGTCGGTAAAGAGTCGCTTGTGGGAATACAGTGGCATTAATGACATTTTGACTTATTTTATCGTCGGTCCGCAGGCGGCGCTGGCGGGCGCTCTGGTGCTGGACGCGGAGGGCGAAGCTGGCGCGCCGCTAGTGCTTGAGGTGGCGGACGGAGACTCTCCAGCCAATAGGCAGCGCGCCTTTGAAGTACTGGAGCCGGCCGCGGCCGCGCTGTTTCGCGTCGACGCCACCACCGGCGCCCTGCAACTCGCCGCGGCGCTCGACTACGAGCTCGCTGCCTTACACCACTTCACCGTTAAGGTACTTGCTAATAAAATAAAATACACCAACTTCACGCTTTGTCCCGTGTACAGGGTAAGCAGAGGGAACCTAGTGCTAAGACACTCCGTTCCCCATGCATCGAAATTTCCGAATAATATTTCGATGCATGGCGTGTTGAGTAATTTCACCGTTAAGATACTAGCTAATCATTTTATTTTAAACATTATAAGTCATATTATTTTTTTTTACTAAAATGTGCAAACATGTAACAGGTGGTGGATATGGGAAGTCCAAAGTTGCCGTCCGACAGTGTAGCGAAAGTGACCGTAGAAGTGATCAATGTGAACGATTGCCCACCAATATTTGAACGCGCGTCATACGAGGCCACTGTGCTGCTGCCCACCGCCGCCGACGTCAGCGTGCTGACACTGTACGCGACCGACGCCGACGCGCGCGACGACGCCGGTCTCAAATACGACGTGATGGAGGGAGACGCGCGCGGCGCCTTCGCGCTGTCGGCGCGAGGTGACATGCGCGTGGCGCGTCCCGACGCACTGGGCACCGTGCACCGCCTGCGCGTGCGCGTGTCTGACGGCTTGTACTCGGGCACGGCGCGCGTCGAGATACATGTACGGGAACCCGACAACTCTGGTCTCGCCTTCCAGAAAGCGGACTACTACGGGTCGGTCGTCGAAAATTCCACGAAACCTGCGACCGTCGCTGTTCTCAACGTCCTCGGCGCGGCACTGAATGAGCACATTGAATTTCGAATTTTAAATCCGGTGGAAGGATTCGAGGTACGAACAATTTCATCTCTATTGTATAAAATATGAAAATAGTAGTAAATATAATAGTACTAAATAATTTGTAAAAAAAAACAAAACGTGTACAGGTCGGAAATACATCAGGCGCGGTGCGCAGTACGGGCCTCGCTCTGGACCGTGAGGTGCGCGATTCCTACACACTCCTGCTACAGGCGAGCAGCGCAGGCGGAGCGCGCGTCGCACACGCGCGCCTGCACGTGACGGTGACGGATGTGAACGACAACTGTCCCGTGTTCACGGAACGCCCCTACGTGGCGGCAGTGCTGGCCGGCGCGGAGCCCGGCACGCCCGTGCTGCGCGTACATGCCGTCGACCTAGACGCGAACGACAACGGAGAGGTCCAACTAGCTATTTATTGTAAAACTAGGCTAAATAAGTAAATAAAATATAGTAAACATGAGATCGCTATGACAAATATTTTAATATCGAAATAATATTATTTGTCAGGTTCGGTACGAAATGAAGCGGGGCCACGGTGAGCTATTCCGGGTGGATCGTCGAACCGGTCAAATCTCATTAAAGCAAACCGTGGATGCCCACAATCAGCTGTACAACTTAGTTATAGCGGCATTTGACGGTGGTGAGAACATGCTCTTGACGAATGATAATATTTTGCTCGGCTGAGAGGAGAATGGTAAGCTGAGGCGTGCTGTCCGCAGGCACTCCGGCGTGCGGTGCGGAGGCGGCGGTCGCGGTGCGCATATGGGGCGGAGGTGCGGCCCCGGCGTGGCGCTCGGCGCACGAGGCGCGCGCTGTACGTGAGGATGCGGCGCCGGGCTCCGCGCTGGGCGCACCGCTGCAGGCGCACTCGCCGCTCGGTAGGCAGCTCATCTACACGCTTCAAGACGGCCCCGCGGACCTGTTTGAAATACACTTCGACACAGGTGAGTGCTCACTCCAATCCTCCCTCTCTGTCCCTCTCGCGACGCCTTCGATGCCGTCCGTACTAACATATTGATTTTGTCCCACAGCGCCCGACAGAGGGAGCGGTCCGTGTAAGTATGCGAGTGGGATTTTATCGAATTCATAGAATTTCATGTACGCTTAGAGGCGCACAAGTGCCGGAGGTCATTCTTATATTGCAGACATATTGGCTCCAAATGTACCTATCCGCCGTTACGCACACATTTTCATGCCTTTTTATTACATGTTAAATTTATCAATAATATGTTATGATGCATGTTATATACCTACCTCAGACACGTTGTCACTAAGTTATAGATATGACATTTTATTACAAGTAGGTGTACTTGCTGATATCCACCATTATGTACGCCGATTTATATTTTTGTATCGCTTTATCGTAACATTAGACTCGCCAGCTTGTGTCACTAACACTGGGCTCGTTTCGTTGTCGTATACGCACTCGTTGTATATTTGGCATCACTCATTGTCGTATCCATCAGGATAAGGTAGCTTCTTGTCACCGAACCCGCTATGCACAAACAGTTAACCGAACGAAACGACGCGAGCAAATGTTAGAACAATAGTTCCTGACGATATGTCAGCGGAGACTGGCGCGCGGCGTCTCGTTCTAATGCGACGTGACGTGTAATGTGGCGCAGGCTCGCTGGTGGCACGCGCGGCGCTGGACCACGAGACTGCGCGCGAGCACGCGCTGACCGTGCGCGCCACGGACGGCGTGACAGGCGCGTACGCCGACCTCGCACTCACGCTCACCGTGCTCGACGTCAACGATTGCGCGCCCGAGTTCGAGCGCGACGAGTACCGCGCCAACGTGTCAGAAGCCGCAGTCGTCGGAGACATCGTGTTGCAAGTCCACGCCAGCGACGCCGACAGCGGTAAGTACCCACTGTTCCGCACCTCTTCCGTATATTGTTACACAAAATCTACAACAATATAATCGACTAAGTACCACAAATAAGTATAACCAATAAAATTATCGCGCTACTGAACTTCAGGGGCTAACGGCGAAGTGTCGTACTCGTTGTCGCTGTGGGGCCCGGCGGAGACGGTGGAAAATGAGACGGTGTTCGCGGTGGACTCGGTGTCGGGCGCGGTGCGCGTGGCGGCGGTGCTGGACCGCGAGCGCTGTGCCGAGCACCACCTGCTGCTGACGGCGCGCGACGCCGGACGCCCGCAGCTCCTCACTACTGCACACCTCTTTATATCCGGTAATTGAAAAATTACTTGCATGCTGATTGCTTTATAATACGATTAAAACATACCAATTATGTGAAATATGAACGTTCTACCTACCATCATATATATACACATTATACTTAATTTGTACATTACATTTTACATATTTTATAAAAATACTTTACTATAAAGATTACTAACTCATCATTCTCATCGTTGCAGTGGAGGACGTAAACGACAACGCGCCGGTGCTGGAGCGCAGCGTGGTGGCGGCGCTGGTGTCAGAGGAGGCGGCGCGCGGCACGGCGCTGGCACGCGTGGCGGCATGGGACGCAGACGCGCGCGACGCAGGCGCGCTGCGATATGCGCTGGCGGGCGGCGGCGAGCGCGCGCTGGCAGTGCACGCCCGCTCCGGCGTGCTGTCGCTCCTAGACGCGCGTGCGGCCGCCGCGCGCTCTCTCAATGTATCCGTGTCGGACGGTGCGCACGTCGCCTACGCGCGCGTCAAGCTGTCACTGGCGCCCGCCAACCGCGCGCCGCCGCACTTCCCTCACGTCGTGCACGAGGCGCGCGCGCTCGAGAACCAACCGCCGCCACTACTGCTTACAACGGTCAATACTTCTCTTATAACAACCTTATCTAATCGTTCCCGTTTTAAAATCTTTTCACACGCTCAGGCCTTGTGCCAGACATTCTAAAGAGCAACATCAAATTCATCTAAAATTATTTTTCCGTACATGGTCCATTACTTTGGAATAATTAGTCCCAAGTTCACGGATGGTTGTATCCAGATTAGATTCCACAGTCGTCCTTAATTCCTCGTTATCAACATGGACCTGTGCTCTTCCTTGAGGATCAAATTGCCAAAACCAAATTTTTGGAACCAATATCGAGCTTTTTTTTCATTGGTGGATCCATCTCGAAATGCTTGATTAATATTTCTCGAAGCTGGAGCTGCACTATGATTTAATGCATAGAAGTCCTTGAATGGTCTTGGCCTTTTCCCACTCGGCTAAAAGGCACATAAAATAAATATTATATTTACTTCACAATCATAATAAACTGTTTGTTGGAATATACTATTGTGTATGAAGTTTGTGACAAAGTCATTTTAATAATTCGAGGTATCCGTTATTATAGGTAAAGGCGTACGATGACGATGCGGGGGAATACGGCACCATCTCATACTCGATCCCATCAGCAAAGCTGCGTGAGACGTTCGCAATCGACCCACACAGCGGCGCGTTGACAGCGCGCGTGGCGCTAGACCGCGAGGCGCGCGCTGAATGGGAGGTGCCGGTGACGGCCAGCGACGGTGGCGGACTGTTGCGCCATACAACCGTACGCGTGCGTGTGGCCGACCTCAACGACAACGCGCCCGCCTTCCCCCTGCGAGAGTACCGCGCCGCCGTGCGCGCCGACCGTTCGCCGCATGCACCCTTCATCACGCTGACCGCTTCCGATGCCGACGCAGGCGACAACGCGCGTCTCTCCTACTCCATCTACGAAGGCGAGCTGCGGTCCGACGCCGCCGGCCTCTTTGAAGTCGACCCAATCTCTGGCGCACTCGCCTTTGCACGCAACGCCTCTGCTTTCGGTGAGTCGAGCAAATCTGATATCCAATAAAAAATTATGATAAAATATAAGCATAATATTTGGGATTATACAGTGTATCTATGATGTGCCTACATAAACTAGAATACAAAAAGTGTCCTTCGATTCAAAGGAAAGGATTGTTGAAACGTTAGGATTAGGTGAGTTTCAACATAACAACATTTTTATAACATGAACAATGATATGATTCCTGAGTTTCTTGCGCCGGTTCTTCTCAGGTTCACTTTAGTGAACTGGTGGTAAATTATTTGACGTTCAAAAAATGAAGCATGTAACTTCTTATTTTGAATAAAATTATTTCAATTGAATTGATAACGAGAAAAGTAAGTCCGCTTACCTTAGTTGCGTGCGCGTGTAGCATCGCGCACTGTGCAGGTGTGGGTGCGAGCGCGCGACGGCGGTGGACTGGCGGGCGAGGCGGGCGTGGCAGTGCATGTGCTTGGCGCAGAAGAGCGTGCGCCACGTCTGGCGCCGCCGCCGCCCGACCTGTTCCTCCCCGAGGACGCGGCGCCAGGCACGCTGGTAGCGGAGTTGCGCGCAGTCGAGGGCGCACTACCGGCTCTGCGCCTGGCGCCCGCCGCGCTCGCGCGTGACCTGTTCGCGCTGGACGCCGCCGGCCGCCTTGTGCTGGCCGCGCCGCTGGACCGTGAAACCGCGGCGGAGCACGTCATCGGCATCATCGCGGAGGGCTCGGGCAGCCCGGCGCCCGCATCCATGGTAGTGACGCGCCTGCATGTGCTGGATGTCAACGAGCACGCGCCCATTTTCCACTCACAGCCCTACGTCGTGCAACTCGCTGAGAATACACCGCCGCACTCCAGCGTACTACAATGTAAGACTGTTACTTATACATCGTTTTTACTCGCCAAGTAAAACAATTTTCGCTCAACAATACGGTCAACAAGTCGTGGTTGTGAAGTCAGATTTTCTTTCTTGTATTATTCAATCAACAACAGAGCTAGCTAGCTTACACTGTCTTTGTTTATGTAAAATCTCATTTACTTGCTTATGACTTCAACCGTGTCAGATGTTCAGTGTCATTACAAAAACACCTGTGTTGCAATTTTTTATTATTTCAAAACAAAACATATCTTATTTGCCAAAAATATTAATTTAGTACGAGACACAATAATTTTAAAAATATTTTTAAATATTTTAACGTCAATACCATGATGACATGATACGTAATATCACATCTGTTGATCTTGTAATAATGTATATTGAACATTTGGCTCAGTGATGGCGGACGATCCGGACTCTGGGTCTAACGGCGAGGTGCGCTTCTCTCTGGCTGGAGCGGAGGAGAGTGAGGAGGTGCCCTTTGCCGTGGACGCGCATAGCGGCTGGGTGACGACGACGACAGCGCTGGACCGTGAGACGCGCGCCGAGTACAGGCTGGCGCTGCTGGCCACGGATGCGGGCGCGCGGCGGCGTTCTGCGCGCGGCTCGCTCGTGGTGCGGCTCGTGGACTACAACGACTGCGCGCCGCGCTTCACACGCACGGCTTACGCGGCAGAGGTGCGCGAGGACGCGGCGCCGGGCTCGGTGGTGGCGCGCCTGCAGGTGCGCGATGCGGACGTGGCAGGCGCACCGCTGGCCTACTTCGTGGCGGCGGGAGACGCACGCGCCCGCTTCCAGGTTCGCGCATCGGGCGAGCTGTACGTGGCGCGCGCGCTCGACCGCGAGCGCGAGCCCGCCTACTCGCTCTCCGTCGCCGCCACCGACGGCAAGTTCACCGCCTACACCTCCGTGCACATCGCCGTCATCGACGTCAATGGTTAGTGTTACGTCTAATTAATTACAATTACTAATTTTGGACATATCTTCAATGTACAAACACCGATCATTATTAGAAGTATGGATTACACGCCATGGGAATGAAATACGCAGTCCAGTCTATCCCAAAGATATAGTCAATTAGCAATTAGCAAAATTAGCAGTAAAACAATGTACGGTTTTCGAAATATATGTACGTTTTGCTATATACGTTTTGTAGTCCTTTCATTTTAAAAAAAATCATTGTATTCTCGCAGACAACCCTCCGTACTGCTTACGACACCGCTACCGCGTGCGCCTCGCGGAGGACGCGGCGCGCGGCACGCGACTTCTCACGCTGCAGACGCGCGACGCCGACGAGCCCCGAAACGCGCGCTTACGGTACTTCCTGTCGGGCGAGCACGCGGAGCACTTCGCCGTAGATCGTGAGTCGGGTGCAGTGAGCGTGGCGGCAGCGTTGGACCGCGAGCAGCGCGCGCAGTACCACCTCCGCGTCCACGCACAGGACCGCGAGCGTGCCGAATGGGAATGCAGCTCCGAGCTAGAGGTGGCGCTCGACGACGTCAATGACAACGCGCCGCGCTTCTCTGCGCCACTCTACAGCGTCACACTGCCCGAGGACGCCGAGCTGGGCACGCTTGTCGCTAAGGTTGCATTTCTTTTTATTATCGTTTCTATATGTTTACTAAAATGTACTCATTTTATGTAACAAAACCTTCATTATTGGTAGAATACTCGTGTGCCGAACCATAGTAATGTAATGCAATATTAGAAAAAGTTTAGTAGAGAATATGCTTTAATATTGTAGTACTATTAAAAACATACTTTCTGTGATTCACATTATACAATGGAACATGTATGATGCAGGTGCACGCAACCGACGATGACCTGGGAGAGAACAGAATGATTCGTTATTCGTTCGTGGAAGAAGTGAACGATGCGTTCGAGTTGGCGGCCGACAGCGGCATTATTACGCTGCGCGCAGCGCTGGACCGCGAGACGCAGGCCGAGCACCGCCTCGTGGTGCGTGCACGCGACTCCGGCCGCCCGCCGCGCTCCGCCACCGCCACCGTGCGCCTTACCGTAGCAGACGTCAACGACAACCCGCCCGAGTTCGAGCAGACCGCCTACCGCGCCGCCGTGCCCGAGCTAGACGCACCCGGCACCGAGGTGCTGCGCGTGCGCGCCACGTCGCGCGACACCGGTGTCAACGCTGACGTGTACTACTCGCTGGTGGGTGGCGACGACCGCGAAGACTTTGCGCTGCACCGCGCCACCGGCGTGCTATCCGTGGCGCGCCCGCTGGATTACGAGCGCCGCCGCGAGTACTTCCTCACCGTGCAAGCCGTGGACGGTGGGTCGCCGCCGCTCAGTGACCACGCCACCGTCAACATCTCTGTGGTGGACGGCAACGATAACGCACCCGCATTCTCTCAGGCGTCATACGGCGCGCGTGTTCGTGAGGACGCGGCCGCGGGCACGCGCGTTCTACAGGTGATCGCCGACGACGTGGACGCGGGCCCCAACGGCCGCGTAACATACGCCATCGCGCGCGGTGACCGCGATGGCCGCTTCACCATCGACGTGGACACGGGCTATGTGTCGGTGGCGGCGCCACTGGACCGCGAGGCGACGCCCGCTTACGTGCTAGAAGTTCGTGCGCGCGACCGCGGTGTGCCTGCGCTGGAGACCACGGCGCTCGTCAACGTAGAGGTGCTCGACGCCAACGACAATCCTCCGATGTTCGAGCGGAACAATTACACGGCCGTCGTACAGGAAGACAAGCCTCTAGGATATACTATCCTCAAATTTATCGTCGAAGATGCCGATTCGCCTCCGAACGCGGCACCTTACACATTTGATTTTCAATCTGGAAACGAAATGGGAGCTTTTCGCCTGGAACAAGATGGCTATTTACGCTCGGCGACGCACTTCAACCATCGCATCAAAGATCGTTACATCTTACAAGTCCGCGTTTTTGATAACGGAACGCCTCCACTATTCTCCGATGCATGGGTGTACATAAAAGTTATAGAAGAATCGCAATATCCACCTGTAGCAACTCCCCTGGAAATTGTTGTTAACTCATATCTCGACGAATTTCCCGGTGGAGTTATTGGTCGAGTGTTTTCATCAGACCGTGATGCCTACGACACAATCTCTTACGCGTTGGTTCCAGTGGATGGGGCTCCTTATCCAGCTACTGACTTATTCGAAATAGACCCCCAAGATGGCACTCTACGTGCCGCACCTCGTCTTGACGTAGGAGATTATCGCCTCAATGTAACCGTCAATGATGGAAAATTTGTCGGCTTCGCGATCGTTCGTATATCTGTAGTGCTAATATCGGATGAGATGCTATCTCAAGCGGTCGTGGTTCGTTTTCGTGCCGTTACCGATCGCGACTTCGTTCTAAGTCATAGAAAAGGATTCATTCGTGCGGTCAGCGAGGCCACGGACTGTGCACTAAGTGACGTTATCATAATAAGCGTGCAACAATCGGGCGATGACATCGATTCAGAATCTACCCGGGAGAAACGTCAAGTGGCACAAGATTTAGACGTCGCATTCGCAGTGCGCGCGCCCGGCGCCGACGAGTTTCTGCTAGCGGACGCGCTGCGCCGGCGCCTGCACGCGCACCTCGAGCGCCTCGAGGAGCGCACGCGTCTCGTCGTGGAAGAGCTAGTGCGCGCGGCGTGCGGTGGATGTGTGCACGGCGCCTGCGCCGAACGGCTCCGTCTGCGCGCCGCACCTCGCGCCGTCGCCGCCGACGTGTTCGCGCTCGTGGCGCCGCCGCACCGCCTGCGGGGCGAATGCGTGTGCGCACGCGGGTACGCCGGCGAGCGCTGCGAGCGCGAGCTGGACCCTGTTACCGGCGCGTGCGAGTGCGACGCTAGCTGCGAGCCTGCGCTGGCACCGCCCGGCTACCGCTGCTGCGGCCCCGAGTGCAGGCCCACGGCCGCCGTGGCGCACCTGGGCGGCGACGGCTACCTGGCGTACCGGCTGGAGCGCGGAGTGGTAGAGGGCGCGAGGCTGCTGGATGACGAGCTCGTGGTGGCGATGCGCTTCCGCACCCGCAGCCCGCGCGGCACGCTACTTTACGCGGCGGGGCGCATGGACTACGCGGTGCTGGAGGTGGTGGAGGGGCACGTGCAATTCCGCATGGAGCTGGGCGGCGGCGAAGCACGGCTCCGCGCGGGAGGGCCAGTGGCGGACGGCGCGTGGCACGAGCTGCGCCTGGAGCGGCGTGGTGCGGGCGCGCGGCTCTCGGTGGACAGGCGCGCGGCGCAGGCGCAGGCACCACCACCCGCTGCCGTGCTGGACGCGCGCGCCGACCGCCTGTTGCTGGGCGCCATGCTACAGCGACACGCACACGCTCTGGCTCCGGAACAAGTACTTAATTTATTTTATATTATATTAATATTTTTTTAGTATCTCGCACATATTTATTTATTTTCACTTTAAAAGTGTATTAAAAAAACGGGAAAAAGGACAATTGACACAAAAGGCGTCTTATCCCTAATCACATAGTAGGGTAGGCAGAGGGAACCTACCTGTTGTTAAGACACTCCGTTTCCCATTTTTCGCCGAATTCTGGAGGCATTGCGTGGTGAGCAACGGAACTCAATAGGAAAATCGAACCGTTTACAAATACACTAGTTGCCCCTGTCTCATAGTTGGCCTTAAAAAGGCCTTTTTACTAAATATTTATATCAATGAATAAAAGAAGTGATCGCTCGCTAATATATATATTTTTTACATAAATTGTAGTCAATGCGTTATTTAATATATAAGCTACACGACTAGTAAAATTTCATCCGAAGCCGTTCAGTAGTTTTTGCGTGAAAGTAGCAAACTTCTGTCCTCCAACAATTTCACATATATTATATTAGTAGAAAGTAGTCAAGAAGAACAATATAAATAAAGTTATAATATTTGCCCCCTGTTAGTAAGTTAGCAAGTAAGGCTGCGTTGCCTTACTTGTATGTTTACTTGTAATAAAAAGTGGCGCTTGCAAATTACCAAACTGATTAGATATTTAAATTAATATAAGCGAAAAAAGAAATTTTTGAGGGCCTTTTTTTGTTGTTATTCAATATTATTGTCCAGGCCACTTACGGATATATATTGTCCAGGTCACTTACGGATATATATTGTCCAGGTCACTTACGGATTTCACGGTTGCATATCGGACATAAAACTCGGAGGAGCAATATTACCTCTCGACGAAGGCGGGACCTCCAACGACGGTCGCGCGCAGCTCGTGCGCAAGGTGCGCGTGCGCGTGTCCGCCGCGTGCCCACCACTGCCGCCGCCCGGAGCTTGCGCCGCGCAACCCTGCCGCAACGGGGGCTCGTGCCGCGAGCTGCCTGGCGACGCCTACGAGTGCGCCTGCCACGCGCGCTTCCTGGGCCGCCAGTGCGAGCTGGATACGGACCCGTGCGCGTCGCAGCCGTGCCTGCACGGCGGGGTGTGCGCCGCTGAGGGCGCGGGTGCCTTCCACTGCACGTGCGGCGCCGGACTAGAGGGCGCGCGCTGCGAGCGTGGGCGCTGGTGCGCAGCCGGCGTGTGCGCACACGGCGGCGCCTGCGAAGAGGGCGAGTGGGGCCCCTCGTGTCGCTGCCACGGCTACTACGGCCCGCGCTGCCAGTACGACGTGGATGAATGCGTCGGCGAGCCCTGCCTCAACGGCGCCACTTGCCTCAACGAGCCCGGCTCCTTCCGCTGTCTGTGCCCACCCGACAAGACAGGTAACTGTCGCTTATTTTTATATTAATTTGATTATGACGTTAATATATATCTTGTTGCCAAAATATACCATACCTATACCTAACTGTATCACAAATATTAATTGATACTACTATTATTGATATTATGTGACTGTTACCACAATCAGGCATGAACTGTGGGAACCCATTGTACTCTGATGCGGTGGTGGCTGGCGAGGCCGCCAGCGGCGGTCGCGTGCTGCGCGAGCTATGGGCGTGGGCACTGGAGGAGCGCTGGCCACTGGCAGTGGCGGCGGGCCTCCTGCTGTTGCTGCTGGCGCTGGCGCTGTTGCCGGTGGTGTGGCGGCGCGGCGGCTGCCGTCGCTCGAGCTCGCCGCCGGCACCACTCAACAGCGCACTGGAAAAACTGCCGCCGCGCGCCTCGAAGCTGTCTAACTTGGAGGCGGTGAGGCGTGGCCGCCCCGCCTCGTGTACGGAGCCACCGCCACTCAACAACATCGACACGCTGCGCTCGTATGGTTCAGCCGGAGATGAGCTCGAGGGTATCCCTCCCGACTACTTGCGAAATCTGAACATCGATCCCGTCGACCGCAAGCCTTGGTCCGAACAGATGCATCTGCAGACCTTTGTCGATAATAAAATTTATAACGGTGAGAAATTCTTCTATTAAGAATGTGTTATTGTTTTTTACACATTTTTTTTCAATTCTGCTAAACTTTCGTCAATTAATTAATAACTGTATAATGAAAAATTCCATTTCAATATATTTTTATTCAAATAGACTATTGTAAAAACTTTATTAACATCGAATGAACATACAAAAAAGCTACCATACACTATAATTTAAATATTAAGTAAACTGTCAGTTTTCCTGCATGACATATAATTGATATATGACTGTAAAAAAGCTTTACTTTTTAGTATTGTTTTTACAGTGAAATATTTTTTGGGTCACTAACTTGCACAAGCTTCTAACGTTCAGTTCTACATTCGAACGTACTACGTTGTATCTTCCTATCGATTTTTGTTGTGTATTTCCTTAAATTTAATATCATCAGAATATGAGTCCAAAATCGAATAATAGCACGTGAAGATCAAAACTAATTTTCTAGGAAAAGTCGGAATAAGCGGTTTCGGGCTAATTTCATATTTAACACAATTGAATGAATTTTTCGACAATTCTATCTGATCTGGAACTTCAAATAATGAACAGATCTCAAGAGTTGTAACACTCGCGTGCGCGCGCCGTCTCCTGCGAGCGCGCGACGCGTGGGCGCAGCCATGGGCGGAGGAGTGGGCGTGGGTGCGGGGGTGGAGCTAGTTGGCGGCTACCACTGGGACTGCTCGGACTGGTGCGGCGGCGGCGGCGCGCTGCCCGGTATCAGCGAGGTGGCGGGCTCCGAGCGCCCCGACTCGTCGTCGCCCGCCTCGCCACCCTCCCCCCGCTCGCCGCGCTCGCCACGACCCGCACGCTTGTCGCCGCACCGCACGCTGCCTCTTCCCTTCGACACCGATTCCGCCACGGACGACATCGATCACGATCCTTTACGTTTCACGGACGGTGAGTACAGCCAATGACGTCTGTATATTGATTCATGTTTCGGTGCAGTTGTATAATCCAGTTTGCTTGTAGCCTCCTCGTACTTGCTGAACGTGAACGAGTACTCCCCGGAGGGTGACGACGGCACGCTGCGCGCTCGCGCCGTTAGGGAGCCCGACGCTCACAGCCTCATCACTATGCTCGGTAAGCGACCATCCACTGTGTCTAGTCGAATCAGCATCTAGCAAGGTAGAGACAACCTGGCGTTAAGACGTTTTCCGTACTTTAGTTCACTGGACTAAAACAGGTAGCTTGTTGTGACCAAGTAACTGATTTAATTTGATTTCGTCAATTATGTAGAATTTTTTTTTTTATGGGAGAGGACAAGGCAAACGAGCGTTCGGGTCAGCTACAGGTGCGTTGCCAGCCTTTAAGGTTGAATGAAGAGCACCGGGGCCCGGCATTACCTAATGCGAAACGCAGTGGCAAGGACCACTAAATGTAGAATGTTAAATATTTGATTTTTACAAACTATAAAATTCTATTAAATTATTATTAAGAAAATATATAATATCAAATGATTATGGTGCTTACAAAATTTGATATATCAACGAAAGTTCTTAATTATTTTTTTTACTCTTTCTTCTTTCAGAGGAGCGGCACTCGCTGCTCGGTGACGACGATTCTTGCAGCGACCTCTCCGCCAACCTGTGCGAGATTGAGGAGTCGGAGGCGGAGGAGGAGCCTCCGCTTCCCGCGCCGCCCGCGCGCCACACTGACGTGTGACGGCGGCGAGCGGCCGCGGTGCCGCCCAGCCGTACGCGCTGCCTCTAGCGGGGGCGCATCGTGTGCCCCGTTGCGCGCATATAGTGATATCGGAAAACGTTCTGAGGACTGTGTATTTGAAAAATATCCAAGTGATTAATAGAAGCGGTGTACAGTGCTTAACTTTTTAAAAAAGGACCATTTTCCGTGGGTTGAATATATTCAAAATACATATTGTATAGTATATATATTAAATTAAACTTTGTTCCTCGTACAAAATAATGAACGAAATGTACCTAAGTGATTGCCGACTCTG
This sequence comes from Heliconius aoede, assembly GCA_037355905.1. Lineage (NCBI taxonomy): Eukaryota > Metazoa > Arthropoda > Insecta > Lepidoptera > Nymphalidae > Heliconius > Heliconius aoede. The sequence continues at coordinate 188,424 of JBAIZZ010000304.1, forward strand.
CGTGGATGTGTGTGTGTGTGTGTGACGCGTGTGTTGATGTGTATGGGTGTGTGTGTAAGTTTGTGACGTGTACATAGAGTGAGTGAGCGAGTCTCTTTGTATATACGCAGTGGCTCCGCATTGTATGTGTAAAACATGGTGCTCCGACTATAGTTTCATATCATGACTTTAAACTGTGCATTTACAGACCTATCTCCTTCTAGGTTAGTGGTTGTAGCTAAGAAATCTATTTTTATATGTGTACAGTAGGCTAGGGCGCCGGCCGGCGAGCCGACTGACTGCTACAGATCGCCGACCGGGCGCGTCGATTTTGTTACTGCAGATATTCGCAAATATTAAACGATCGATAATTTATTTAACTATTGTTATAAGTTTTGACACGACTAATGATGCGAATAAAAGTACAAGTAATACTTTTACATTTAATTTTCGCTTGTTTTATTTCATCCCTTATTATGAATCCTATTTTATATATTATATATAACTGCAACGTGCAACTGTAAAAGTATAAACAACCCAACCTTTTTTGTGTTTTGAGTTCAATTCCCACTCGACAGCTATCCAAATACAAATTGAACAACCAAGCTGACATAGCGCAACCTTGTTTAACACCCGATTGGATGTCAAACCAAGGCGATACCTCTCTGATCGTAAGCGCGATGGTTGTGGGTCCGATTCCCATTTTTTTCTCTCTATTTCGGCCATTTTCTTTTTGTGGCATTGCGTGTTGAATGGCGGAACTCAACGCTGCCTTGTTACCAGAGCGGAGAAATGAAAATATTAATAAATAATCATTCATTCCCACGAATGGTATCGAACCCACAACCTGTCGCGTTTATAGTAGACGTTTGTGCCACCGCGTCACGACTACCTTCATTTTATTAACCTGATTTTTTATACTCTTAAATAAAACACAGTGTTGCTATTCAAAGTTACTTTATTTGAAGTAGTGTTGCACACCGAGCGAGGGTCACACGAGAGCTCGCGGGCGCCGTCAACGACGCGACGCTTAAATTAATATACCGAGCACGTAAAAAAGCGGTGTTGGAATATATTCTTAAAAGTGTTTCGTTTCTGGCAACACTGGGATGATGTAAAGTTCAAATAAATATAAAATTGTACTTAAAAAATTACAATTCACAGGACTAGAAATGAAAGAAGCAAAAGCAAATTAAATATTTTTAGTTTAACAAACTGTAAAATTGACTAAAACTACACTTTAAGCTCTAAACTATTCATTTCGACAAAATATATGCAAATACTTATACAATAATAAAAACATACGGCTTTTTACACAACAGTTGCTTGACGTCAGCAATCTGAACAAGAGAGACTGAAATTAATGAGCCTTACGCGAGTTGATCGAAGTTACTAATATCGTATAGAGGCTATTTATTTTCAAGTCAAGTCAGCTCGAAGGACCAAAATTGATTTAATTTAGTCAAAACATCATAAAATCTTATACAGAATATAATAATTGCACAGATATCTTTGTCTTGGTGTTCTTTTCTGCATTTAATACAACCCGTGGACTGCTGTCGCCAGACGAGCTCGATGGCGCATGTGAAATATTATAAAGATAAAAACCTGTGTCTAAAATACAAAAACTTGGTCCTATGAGACGTGGAAGCTTTCACTCTGGGAACGTCTAGCATACACAAGACACGTGTAGCGCCCCGAGAGCGAATTACAAGTAAAAGTTAATATAATATTATTGTTTTGTACTAACGTGACCTTAACTATAGCAAGGCTCGTATCGTACACCTTCAGGACTACTCTACAGTAGGAGTCGGGTGTACAGCAGGGAACCGTGGGGAGGGGGAAAAGCACTCGTGCGACCGCGTGTCCGTCCGTTCCCTTGAATCAAACCACGTGTCAACATTCTTTAAGCAATATAAAACTCGTAATCTACTTATTAAATTCAATTATTGGTGTTTTAACGCAGATGCGAGGAGGTAGCTTCTTTAACACAACATCTTAAGGTCCGGCCGGAGATTCGGAGGATGGTCTCAGATGCTCGGTCTCTCCGACCAGAGCGTACGACGTACACTATTGTCTAATCGAATTTAGTTTCTGAATAAAAAATGCATATTAACACGGTCGAGTCTAAAATGTTTGGGCACACAATGATCAAAATATCTACTATCGTGTATAAGCTATTTAAGCCGGTTTGAAGTACCAAAATCGTTGATTTAGCAAAAAGATAATAGACTCGATTATAAAGTTGCCACATTAGTATGTAAATTTGAAGGACAAGTAAATTATCACTGCATATCATACTCTCTCTGCTTATCCCGAAAATTCAGTAATATTTGGACATAAAAAAATTTAAGAATTACTACTTTCTTAGTACGGAATCTTTAATACAACATGTTAATGTAATAATATAGATCTACGTTTAATTAACATTTTTCATTCAGTAACCGATTCTCGTCTATTTATAAGAAATTTCAACATGAGAGTAACAAAATTTGAGCTAGTGCTAACGCCTAACCCTAAGTTCGGAATAATTTATAATCTACAGGAAAAGGACAAACGTACATACACTTGCTCATAATCGAGTAAGCTACCCTTGGATGTAAAGCCACTGATCCTATAGGTATGTAGATATAATTTTTTGTTTAAAATTCATACAATAAATAAAAATATTTATTTTGATAGCAAGAAAATGCTAGCATACCGCAGCCATAAGGTCAAGAAAAATAAGTCGGCTTCACGCTGTATTAAGCACACAGCAGGGTAGGCAGAGGGAACCTAGTTTTAAGACACTCCGTTCCCCACTTTCTGCCTAATTCTGGAGGCATTGAGTGTTGGGGGGCAGCAAAAAGCCGTTGTGTACCCTATAGCTTTTATTACATGAATAATGTAACTTTACAAGAAGTCAAGTACATAAGAGATCTTGATTTAATCCAAGACTCAAAGTTGCGTTTTAATATGCATATTGATAATATTTGCCAAAACGCCCTTAAAATACTTGGATTCTTCTCACGTAACTGTAACGAGTTTAAGAAGCCTGATATTAAGATTTGTTTGCATAATGCGCTAGTTAGTATTCTGAAATATTGCAGTGTTCTTTGGAATCCACATTACAAGAAATATATAAAAAGGATAGAATCTATTCAAAAACGATTTCTATAGCACATTGACATATCACTGTGGCTTAGTTAAACTTGTGCATAATTATGAGGACAGACTAAAGCATTTTCACATGTTCTTTTTATCTGATCGAAGACATCTGCTTGATAACCTTTTCCTGTTCAAACTTGTAAGGGGTTCAATAGATTCAGGATGGCTCTTATCTCAAATAGACTTTGCCGTGACTATCTCATCTAGACTTCCTAGGTCTAAAAATGTGACATTATTTCACGAAAAATTATGTAAAACTAATCTTGGTCGTAATGCACCTCTTAATAGAATTATAAGACCTTTTAAAGAGTTAGGAACAAATAATGATATTAATGTTATTAATTTCAAGAAAGCCATTATAAATATTAAACTATCCCGTAAATAATAAGATTATTTCATTTTGTATTGTATTTTGCCCTTGGTGTATTAAATTCTGAATGTTTTTCCTCTTAGAATACAGTGTTGCTTTTAATTAGGGCATCATTTAGTATATAACTATGAATGTATGTCTTGTTAGTGAGCTAATAAATTTATAAAATATTAAAGATAGCATACTGCAACCATAAGGTTATTTGCATCAATTATACATTTCTTCTGTAGTCTATAAACTTTGTTTTAAATAAATTAAATCATTCAAACTAAAACAATAAACACTGAGGTCGCAATGAATGTCTCGTAAAGTCGCACACTACTCGGACACGGGGCAACGCCGACACAATACCGACACGACCCGGTCCGATTCGCCACAAAAATCGACGCGAGTACTTATAACATTTTTCTACAAAACACGTACTCAAGAAGCGGTTCAAATGTATCATTCAGGACGGGGGATGAGTTTGGACGAAGCAGTGGAAGAAAAACTTAAGTAAACCACGCGCTACACTCTGTTCAAGAGATAAAACATGCAAAAATACAATTTACATCTATTCATAATGTATGTATAATGTCACCGACTCGAGCTATTTACAGCGCTAACGACAAGCCGGCCGCCTCCTACCGCGGCCCGTTATTGTGAAAACACGTAGAAAAATGTATATACGCAGTGCTATTCTAAATACCATCGTCATACATGCGGGAGACAGACTGTACGCCACCTATATCCGTCTCGCTCACGCGCAAGATTCGAGGGTACTTGTATGTTTACATAATATTTCGAGCAACACTGAAGTTTCAAGATACCCTACAATACAATATAGTCGAACTCTCTATACAGTAACATTTACAGACTTACACGAACAAGCTTCAACAAAATACTACTTCTACAATATATTTTAATATACAAACACTTTACAGTTAACTTCGCTCTAACTGATTCATTAAAGGCAGTAACGTGTATAATTTGACAAATATTTTTTAATTTCTGTTACAATATTGTGAAAAAAGATACGCATTAACTTATCATTCAACAGCATAATTACATAACATTATTAGAAATAAAATGAGAAACGGTCAAGGGTAAAAAAAATAAACAAAAAAACATAAATTAGCAGTGCATTTAATAAAATAAAAACGACTGAGTACAATGAGGCGGATGTAGCGCGCGGGACCCGATCCTCCCCCTTTCTTTCTCCCTTCTCCTCTGTTGCCCCTCCTAATTCCTTCCCCCCTCTTCTTACCTCTACATTATCCTACTCCAACTTCCTTCGCCTCTCCCTCTTCTTCTTTCCTCTCTCTTTTTATATCTTTAAGGAAGAAGTGCAAAGGGCAGAGGGCGGGTCCCGTCGCCGTACACATAAAGTACTTTGGTTTCGGCGTAAGCTAACTCCGTATATTGACAGCTAAATAAAAAAAATGATCACAGAAAATCGAACCACAGATATTAAAAAAATGAAGTCTCCGTCAGTTACATGTTAAAACTTGATTGTCTAACTGAATAAAATGAACACAAAAGTTACATGATAAGGATAATTTTGCTTCTAATATATTACCTACAAGTAAATGATAAACGAAACTAAATCAAAACTTAACATACTCGGGTAAGGCACATTAAGAAAAATAACAAATACAATAACATAAGAACTAAAATTACACTCAGTGATTCAAAGATTTATATCTATGTATAGGTATATATACACATACATACATATACACACACACACATATATATATGTATGTATGTGTGTGATATATATGAGTGTGTGTATGTATATATTTCAAATAAAGTTATCAAGTGGACAAAAGTTTTGTTTTTCTAATAGAATTAAGAAATTGAATGAATCTGTTTACGATTAAACTACTCACTAAAAACTGGCTAAAGATTGAGCAATTACTTTGCTTGATATATATTATTTTTAAAAACGTATATATTTTATTGCTATTACCTTTTCAAATTTAATGTAGTGTACATGACACACAAAAAGCCGCGTCTAGTAAAATAATATCTGAAGACATTTAGTTTTTGCTATATTTAAATGAGCAATATTTCATATTCTGTGGTATAAAGTTATAAGCAATTTACATACAAGTCTCCTTAAATAAAAAAAAATTAGTGTCCCTAAAAACAGAAAAAATGTAGACGTGAACCAATTTTAAAATAATAGCACAAAAGAAAAGAAAAAAATTTAAAAATGTATTTTACCAACAATAAAAAAAATTCAATTGTGCTTGAAACCAAAAATTGAGGATCCCAACATAAAAAATGACATGTTTACCCAAAACCACCAAATGCATTATAAAATGTCCACCATTTTAGCGTATATATATATATTACATGGCACACAACCCGCACCTAACGTCACACTGTCGAAAACCAATTAGGAAAAAGTCTGCCTCACAACTAATAAAAAATTATATAACTTTTGTATGAATTTTGAAGCGTATTATTAATTAAGCGTTTATCTATTTGCGTATAATATATGTTCATTTAAAAAGATCTTTTTAAAAAAATATTACTTTTTCTAAGTATTTTATAATTTTTTTACGATAACTTTAATGTTTTTGTTTATTTGTTTGTATATGTGACGCAGACGCAGATCAACAGCAATTAACAATTACCGCGCTATTTCCTACAGTACCTAAAGTAAGACCTAAGTAATGGAAGCCAACACCCTGTATACACTGTGTTACTACTTAATACTTGCATATAAAAAAAAGAACTAAATTTTGTTTTTTTTACTCATTTATTTAATCATATTTTTTTTATTTCATTTAAAATATATATTAATTCATATTTTTATTTCTTTACAAACAAGACTTTTTTTATAATTTAAGCTGTAACACAGTGTTTCACACTAGCAAGAAAAACGTAACAAGAACGATAGGAGAAAAAAAAATAAGAAACTTAACTTTAAATAAATTGTCTATTCAAAATGGCGTTCAAATATAATAATAAATAACCTGTCGACATGCGTTTACTAAAAAAAAACTTATTGTGATATTTCATACAAATATATACTAAATTAACACCGCGGCATTGCTCTCACTATTAATTAATTAATTAGAATTATTCCTGTATTTTTCAAACAATATTCTTGTGATTTTTTTCTTAATTGGTCAAGTGAGAACATGCCAAAAACAAACACACACTAGCGTTTAAAGCACAAGGCTAACGGAAGAAACCCATATTATTTACAATTTCTAATAAACTCGTTAAAGTTTTACATATTTATTGCACGACGACAATTATTGCTTCAAACGGGAACGGAAGTTCCCAAGTCACAAACACATTCATTTAAAGTAAAAAAAAAACAAAAAGAAAACAAACTTTATCTACTTCCAAGCATTCCGCTAACATTGCACTCGAAAATAAAACAAAAATAATAGAAAGAGATTTAAAATTAAAAAGCGAAAAAATGCATGGTTCAAGAATAACTAACATTCAAAAAAGGCCTAAACATACATATATTTAATAATAATAATTCATTAATCACACGTACAAAACTATTATTATATATTCGGGTAACTTCGGAAGTATAGAAAGAGATGGAAGATGTCGGCGATGCTCTGTCTTGCTCACACATAGGAAAAACTGTCAAAATTCTAAAATATAACATATTATAATAGGTAAGAGATATAAGTTTAATATTTTAATTATAATTTATTACTAAAATAGGGTAGTCCCTTTAAATTCTAGGTACACAGAAATTACGGAAAGAAAATGGCGCACATTTTAAGAGATAATTAATATAACATATAACATACAACAATTTTAATTCCACTTCCACCAATTAGTTCGTTAATAATTAGATGCTCAACAACAATACTCAATTTGATTTCGCCATGAAACCAAGAAAAAACAAACATAACTTATAACAATTATTTTAATTGCTCTACAGCCTTTAATATAGGGGCACTGAAAAAGGGTTAGCGAATTCAAATCCACTAAATATATGAAAAAACAAACAAAAAGACAATGTTATATATAAGTAATAAAAATGTGTAGGCAGTTCCATTTCAAGACAGAGCATCGTCCCACCTTTAGTTTTTTTTGGCAAAATGTTACATTATTACATTATATTTAACACAATTTGGCTGACATGTCGTTCAGCTCGTGTTGCCGTATTTGGTAGCCATTTTGTGTGGCAAAGTCATTAAAATCGCGAAAGTGGAGAGTAGGGGCACTGAGTCACTCCGTATTGTTGAAATACTCTGATGCGTTCCCTCTGCATATGGGACACGTTCGATTCGACTGGAATAGAATAAAATTACATATTAGTTTAGAAATCCTACTAATATTGATGTTTGTACCAATTTCACGCAAAAATTATTCAACGGATTCAGATAAAACTTTCCGGTAATATGGCTACAATCTATGTTAATATTTTGTATATATCTTGGCTCTAATAAAACATTAACTATATATAAAAGATCGAGTAAGAACGAGACAGTAATTCTGTTGCCATCTCGCTTACACCAAAATTTTAGTAACCTTAAAAAATTCGTAATCGGATTACTCACGTATATTTGGTATAATATATTATTATTGAAAATTCGTTGTTTCGAAGGTTGTTCGAGGTCTGTCAGTTCATCAGCATTATATGGACGAGTATTCATATAATTTTGAACAACAGGAACAAGATGGATGGTCGTGGGTCCGACCTCCACTTGGAAGAGTGAGTTATATTTAAAATCTTATAATAAGTTAAATAACCAAAATAAAAATCCCTTTCTTTTAAATTATTAATTTCAATAGTATAATTTCAAAAAAATATTATTTTAACATCAATTAAAAAACAGGGCACAAGCGTGAAACTGACAGTTTGTGAGTTCTATTCACACTCGAGAAAATGAAATATTTATTAATTATTTCATTTAAATTCAATATTTAATATTTCACTTCACTCAAAACTCATTATATCTAGAAATCAGCGGAAAGTGGGGAACGGAAGTGGCTTAATTAAGAGTATCTTTACACTAGGCCCTTTACACTTCCCTCTGCCCAGCTGGGTGTGGGAAACAGCGTGAAGCTAAAAAAAGGAAAAGAAAACATCAACCTACCCTCAACCATTTATCCACACACTTGGCGTGGAACTCGTGAGCGCACGGTAACACGCGCAACGTCTGCCGCGCCTCAAACTCACACATGCACACCACGCACGACGTCTGCTCTCCCCCAGCTCCCCCGACACCCCCTGGACCTCTTTCAGAGTACTTGTACGAGGGCAGGAGGTCAATCTCGTGTCTAGCGAGGCCGCGGGGTTTTGCTTCGCCAAGTCTCTCCGCGAGTGAGAGCAGTGCCTCGTAGTTCTCCGTTTCAGGGGAGTCGCCGGTCTCGTCGCGCGCCTCCGCGTACGGGGAGAGAGGGAACATTGCCAGTAGATTAAGGAACACCTGTAAAATATTTTTTTATTTGATTCATATACCTTATATACAAAAATTATATGTAAAAACATTATTATACATTAGGAATTAAGTGTCAGAAACATTATAGGTTTATGCCGTTGTGACACAAAGGTGTAAGTGAAAGAACAAATGAATGAACGAATGAGTGAATGTGTGAATGTATAAACGTATGCGTAGTAGCGGGACATCGTACGGTGGTTTATAAAAGCACTCAAAATTAAATAACATGATGACCACGACCACTATCAAGAGAATCTCTCTTAGTAAAGTCATTTATCGTCGCTTTATTTTCTTCTTATTTGTATCTACAAATAAAAAGTAAATAAAAATAGGATAAACAAATCAATGGACGAGTAAGTAAAAGAAAACACATTCAATGAATTTATCGTAGTAAATAGTAAATAAAATATATTATATTAGGATTTAGTCATGATACCTGGTAAGTGGGCGGAGGCGGCGGTAGAGACAGCGGCGACGCGACGTGCAGCTGCGCCGGGAGCGCCGCCGGGACGAGGCCGCCGCCGCCCTGGAACACAATAACACTTTATATATGTAGATACTTTCCTTGAAACCAACCACCCTCTTAACGTCAGATCGTGAGTCGCACACAAGCCTATGGAGTCTTAAACTGTGAGAGCCGCGGTCCTTTGGAACACTCCCGCGCGAACTACGCCAGTCTGTTTGTTAACATTTTTAAGCGACAATGTGCAGTAGTCTGTGGTCACGGATTACTGCAAAGCGTTCGAAACGTGAGGTTTTCAAAAATGTATAATCTTTAAATATACGCGAATAATCGTGAAAATCAAAAAACTCAATATCCATTTGTTTTTTTTTGTAACTAACTTTTATGGTGAGGGTTGCCTGGAAAAGATCACCTGTGGTGATAAGGCCACTTTTACACCATGTTTCATCTGTTTTTTCTTGTATCTGTTTTTAATTTGGTGTAATAAAGTATTAAACGAATAAATAAATATTATTTTTATTTATTAGCTTCACGCTCTTTCCCGTTTATAGCAAGTCAGGCAGATGGAACTGTTAACGGAAGTGACACTCCGTTATCGATGCATTGATGATTTTTCATCATGATGATTGATTATTTTCGATACATTGCGGAAAGTACGGAAGTAAATCATAATTTCTTATAAAATATATAAAACAGTTCATTTCTGTACTTGTGAAATAATTAATTAATTATGTAACAACAGATGATTTGCAACAACTGTTACAGATGGCTCATACTCTTGTATAAAAAATATATTGTCAATAATCGTTGCCCTACCTGAGCATGTATGTGATGTACAGTATGCGGGTGCGCGGCCCAGCGCGGCGCAGCGCGCACGTAGGGACGTGCGGCACGCGATCCTGCGCCCACTACGCCCATGCCCACACCCACCCCCACACTGCCGCTCACGCCCACACCGCCGTTTGTACGACGCTGTGGAAACCGACAAAAAATGTGTTACAAGTATGATGCCATTTTAATGTACGATTAAAATGGCGAATCGCAAATTTAAAGAGGAAGAAAGTAAGATAACAACGGTGGTAACAAGAGAAAAAAGCAATGCAGAATCAACAAAGAAACCAAAATATTTTTTATGGGACAATAAGTAATTTTAAAGAAGGGTGTCTTGGCGCAGGAGTACAACCATGCAATTGTAAACGCCCAGCTAAACAAAAGTTAAAGGAGAAACTCACGTGGTGGTGATGTGACAGCGGATGTCGCGCGTGGTGCGGTGCCATCAACTCCAACGGCGCACCTCGCGCCTACAAAGCATTCATATTAATCTTTTAATATTATTCATTTCGTATGTGCTTCCACAAGGATTAATACTTCGCCGACTATATTGTCTCCTTTTTACAGATGGAATGGAACAATGACTAATAATTAGTGAATCAAACAAATAATTATATATAAAATAACAAATTAAATACAAATAAAATAATATAAATGAACTGGATAATTATGTAGACAAAGTCAAAAATAATTTAAACAATTTCAAAATTCAAATACCTCAGTGGCGAGTAACAGTGGCGGGTGATGTAGGTCGGGCGTGGGCTGCAGCGGTGATAGCGTCCCCTCCCCGCTCCCTAACATCTCTAGACGACCACTCTCGGCTCGCTGGTGCGAATATTTGATAGATAAATATATATATAGCATGCAATAATAAAAATATATTATTTTTGCATTTGTTTTTAAGCAAAAACTTTTTTGATGGCTATGTTATATCCTATAAGGATTCATTAAGGTTTACTATTTGCAACGTAAAAATATTTATTTTCATATTTTTTTATATATAAGCTATCAATCTAAATTAAGCTCTAGCTGATTTGATATATTTTTCCAAGCATATATAAATTTTCAAATTCGATGCGAAAAATATTTTTCACATTTCGAGATATTCCACCCTGTATGCAACTCTTAATGAAACCACACTTTTATTTACTCTATATAAGTCTTATGTAATTAAGAATTAAAAATATTCCTTAAACAAAAAAGTGATTTTTTCAAACAAAAAAAATTATAAAATTATCTTTTTAAAATAAAATGAAAATTTTTAACATAAATAATCGATACAATAATCAAATAATCTAAAAATGTATAAATATACAAAAACAGAAAGCCACTACTCAACAATACGTCTACGTCGTCGTCATATACTATACTCACCTGCGAATTAATATAGTGCGTGTGCGCGTGATGCTGGTGCTGGTGGTGCGGCGGGGAAGCGAACCCGCGCGGCGCCGCGAAGCTGCCGTACTGCAGCCCGTGCGCGTACACGCCGCCCATCTGACGCACACCGGATATTTGATTTAATGTCTTTTTCTAAATTGTCGATGATTTGGTTGAATGTGGCGAGGATTGTAACTTTGATTTACTTATTTTTCTTGTTATTAAGATACTTTCTCAATGTATTGATTTTTATTCATTCCCTAGAATGTCGAAAAGGTGGTCACGTTCATCGCCACAATTATTCAACATTGTAAACGCAAAATTGGGTGCATCACTACTATCACTATTGAACTTTAAATAAAATGAAAAGTTTTATAAAAAAACATAATAAAAAGAATCTAATTATCTGACATTATGATGCATCCGATCTTTGAAAACGAAAATGTAACAAAAATACCGTAAACCAGAACACAAGAAGTAGCTAATAAAGGCGCTTGTTGATTATTGCTGAAAAGATTTGTCTCGTTCCTTTCCAAAGTGAAATAAATAATTAAAGTTTTTATGCGTGAAGTGTTACATAATATAAATATTGAAAAAAAAACTACATTCATCCAGGTTTTGGATCACTATTTTTCGGTCTTGTAAAACAAACTAGACATATAAAATACAGTCTCATTCTTTTTAATTCAACAAGAAATCGAAAGCATTAAGCACACGTCTAGTAAGTTCAAGAGAACTTGCAAGCATTAGTGAAACACGCCTAAAAATTTTAAATTTAATGCAGGTATAGTATATAAAATAGAACAAATATTGAATTTATTTGATAATAAAATTTATGCAAAAAAAATATGAAAATAATATATGCTTAAAATATCATTTTAAATAATAAGCGATCAAATTCTATAATAATATAAGAAAAAGATATATAAATAGATATAATATAAATAAAGCACTAACACAAGGAGTAACGGAACGAGATAAAACCTCAGTGGTCAACGAGATTATTGCGCCCACGTTGTTAATACCGCACCCGAACACTGCACGTAGTTATACCATATAATATATAAAAAATGTTATTTCACATTAAAAAGAGCATATCGTAGGAAACAGCCAAGTCTAATAATGAAAGCGACCAGCCAAATATTTTCATTTGTAACTTAACCAATCTACGATATACCAAAGCTTGAGTTGCTAGCGGCAAAAACTGTAAAGTGTGGCGACGTCAGAAAGCAACCCGGGTGAGACCGCCACCATCGCAACACACAGGGCGCAAATTTATGACGAGAACACATTCACAAGGTACATATTGAATAAGAAATCGATGCATGCGGTACACGAATAATAAAAATACATAAGAGGGTTAGTTGTCGGAAAAAATATTTGGGAAGTCGCTGTCGACCGTGACTAAGTGAGTTTACTTTGGCCATAGCACTGAGTTGTTAAAGTAACATAAAATGCATAATATTATGTGGCAAAGAGCAAGTATCGCAAGATTTATTTCATCTCAGCAATCTAGGCCGGCCGAGTCACGTGGACCATACACATTTTGATACCGTTACAAAACAAATATAACTCCATTTTTATGGAGATATATTTAATGTAAAAACACAGTGATTTCAAAACGTTTACAACTCCCGCAACTCGCCAGAACTGTATATACAGAACCAAACAGAATGAGCTTGAGTGTTGCATGCTGTAAAACCTAAATCCGACGCCATAGTTTTCACTATGTTATGAACACATGAACTAAGGTGTTAAATGGCGCCGGAGCTTGGCACAGTCATATAAAAAAATAAATTTGTGTATATTATAAAAGTAAACGAATAAAAAATCGGAGTCGGTTCGGAAGTGTAACATGAATAAAACATCAACAACTGAATGGCTTAATCGACACCAAGCGCTAGCGTCGACCAATTGGCGTAATGATGGCCCACGGCAACGCTTGAAGACGACACCAAGTACCTATATGTCATCAAGCACTGTGCACTGAGACTATGTATTACATAAGTTAAGGTATATAAGGTAATTATGTGATGCACACGTTCTATGCAGCCTACCGCCACCTCGCTACGTCACCTTACACAGATCAAACGCCTGGCTTAAACCTACACGCGCGGGCCACAATCACACGAGCCAAGCTTTATAGAAGTCGCTAACATGACAGTGCTCTGTAGCGGACGTGTCCCACCTGCCCGTATATCTATCTACTCACTAATAACTAGGCATCGATTATATGTACTAAACGTTTCAGTAGGTTCACCGAACCTATGAATATTATTATACGATAATATTAAAATATAAAAGCATTTTCACAAAAATTGCAGGAATTGTAAAAAGTATATATGTAAAATATAAAAAATGTATATTAAATCAAAAAGACTATGTGTAGGACGCAACAAAATATATAGAAAGCGTGTGTGGGACGAGACGGTCACCGGCTGAGTCGTGATGATGTCGGCAGAGGTCGCTAGTGGTAAATAGATACACGGAAGCGAGTGTGGACGTCCTTACAATAAATAGAATAGTAAACAGTGAGTAAAAGTATTAGTGAGCCCGCTCCCGCACGCCATCATACCATCAGTGGGCTCGAACGCTGCTCGACTTGCAATCATCATGTAACTACCCTCAGTTACACATTTATTCACATTCAAGCAACGTCCGGTACATAATAATTAATGATTTCTTACAAAGAACGGGCGTAGATTGCGAGACCGCGGTACATACAAGCGACATTTACATATTATCACATAGGATTCACACTAGTACCCTCCTCACCGCAAGTTACCAATATCACAATATAATCTGGGCATGCATATCAGTCCGTGCGTGGACAGTGTCAGAGGCACGAGCTAGCCGAGACATCGAGCAAACTATTGAGATTAAAGCTCGGGGAGTGTCCGTGGCATCGCTGCTCAAGGAAACAAACCGCTAACAGTACACTACTACAAAACTGGCCATCCGGCCTCCACGACACATTACGTGGAGCTCGGATTACATGAACATGTAAATAAAATATACATTAGAGTTTGTAAGAAGGTAATCATTAGCCACAAAATTAACTTATACTTAACGAATGCTCAAAGCGCCTCAGTGTTAGCGTAAATAATGTAATCAAACTTGTATTAGTGTTAAGCGTAAGTACACCGGGCGCCTCAAGTTTTGAACACTCTCGAGCGCTCTAACCTATGTCAGGCAACCTGAGAGTGATCTAAGCAACACCAGACACCTTAAGCTGTAATAGGGACGAAAACGGGACCAAATTACATAAAAAACACAACCCTTACGTGATTTCTTTTATCAAACATCTCTTGAAAGTTTATTTAAATTGTCAAAGATTGATATCATAAGTCACGTTAGGGCGGAGGCTGTATAAAAGTGTGTCGTAGAAGAATCGACAAGCTACAGGTCACAGCCACGCACAATTAACAAAGACCTTATATATCTATACGAGTATTAGATTAAGACATATCTAATGTACGCTAACGAGACCCCGGGTCAGGCAAGAAGCTGCAGCGACCTAACTATACGCAGACGATGCAGCGGTGCAATGTGAGTTGGTGCATTGATCTAAAATCTCTTGCTTTAAATAAACAATATTCAAAATCACGCCGCTTCGAGATCGACCGCGCACATTTTGTGAACCATCACGAATGGTAAAAACCATTCCAGGCGTAAAACTCCTGAATCTGATGGAGTACAAGATGTACGTTAGTTATAAATTTAAAACAAAGCGTGTAAAAATAAATTACAAAATGTTCTACCAAGCTAGAAGGGGTAATGGAAAGTTCTAGAGATTCCAAATCAACGGTTTTGTTGCATGCACGCGCCTCTAGGCCCATGTGTAAAGTTATCTGTGTGTCTGTGTAGGGAGAGCTTGGTGGGTGGAACTTTGGTTATATTTAACCAAGAAAACAAACGGAAATATAAAAAACTAAATGAAATATTATTATATAGGCTAAAAGGACGAATAAGTATTATTAAGAAATCAAATAATACAATAGTTAACTTTATAAACTAACAAATACTAAAAAGTTATCAATTTAAGTAGATGTTGTTCTAAAGAGTCTTCAAAAAAGGACCGTCAAAAGAAAACAACAAATAAAAACATATCTAAGTGTCACTACAAATTAATAAATTTTCAAATATTAATAGGATTGAAAAACTTTTATAACTATACATTGATCGTAATATCATCCGTTTGTGATATGAAAATAAAATATTTCTTAAATTAGGAAATAATTGAATTGCTAAATGCAATTATAATTAATGGTCATAAATAAACGTTTCAGTAAGCGGTTTAGATATACTGGTACCTAAATGAGGATTTCGACTTCTGAAGGTAGTGACATTTCTAAGGAATTGTAAAGTATACTTGAGTTTTTTACCTATTAAGCAAAGAAAAGTGATGACTTTTGTTATCAAAACGTTATGTGAAATTTGGACATTTACGGATTTGTTTCGAGGAATACTCGTATATATAAGTGTGTGGAGATTTCAGGAAGTGTCTGAAAGTATCTCAACGGGTTTGGTGGTAAATTTGGATTGTGTTTGTGTCATTAGACATGTGTGAAGGTGTTTGGATGTGCTTGAGTATGTGGATGTCTGGGTTTGATTGGGGGTCTGTGTTTGTGTGTGTGGTTTCGCGATGTACCTGGTAGCGCAGGTGCGCGTGCGGCAGCGCGGGCAGCACGGCCGGCCACAGCTCGCCCGCCACGCTCGCCACCTGCAGCGCCACGCCCCGCTTGTACCACGCGGACACCATTGCTCAACACCGTCAAACGTTATATAACACTTTACACCTTTATATAACCCTTAAAAATTAGTTTCGTTTTTTATTTCTAAGTAGCTGAACATATTGATGTTCTCTTTCTTATATTTTTATTATTCAATCGTTTATTTTTCGAAATTGAAGCTAAATATATAACGTTTCACGTTTTGTGCTACGGGTTACTGTAAGAAAAACTGTGAGACTGTATAATATTTGAAATTATTTTGTCTTCATAATAAGCCAAAAAGGAATACTCAAAATATATATGAAAATCAGTCTCGCAATCTTTTCTTACTGTTCTTACGTCTATGTCCTAAAATACATCCTTATAATGCTTAAATCCAGTACGATCCAGCACTTAACATATTCAAGTGTCTATGCTATGCCCAGATTGTCAAAATAAGAATTATTTTATTATTTAACAAAAAAATATAACCAAACATTGTTTATTTAATGTTTTTTTTTTATTTGGTTATATTTTTTAACTTAACATAATCTGTGTAACTTATAGACTAAACATAAAATTCGGATGATCTAAATCAACTTACAAGACAATGTAATGAATTTTATTGTAATTTTTGTTATTTGTATTAAAAAATATAATAACTAATAGTGTTTCCATGTTATGAGTGTCGCCAAGAATAAAAAAATAAATATTTTAAAGAACCTTATAATCGAAAACGACGATTCTAATAAATCCCTGCAATTACATCAAATATAATAATTAAAAACAAAAATAATAAAAATCAAAAAGCGGCAAAATTATTAAATACTTAAAACGATCTTTAAAATACAAAAAATATATAAGCACAGGATGGCGTTGATCACATAGTGAACGWAAAGATAATCAGCGCACTCTTAGTTGAAGTCACTTAATATATGTTTCTTATATTTAACTCGTCTAAAAAGACAAAATATATATTCAATTTTAAAAGTATATATTTCATTTATAATTTAACCGCTTTTCATATATGTCACATTAATATAATAGAGGATATGAGTACAGTGAAGGACAATAATGATAAGGTTAGAGTGGATATCCTTAACCGGTCTCCACTCACGAGGATGACAGTAGTGATTTAAGGGAGGACAGTGGTGATAGGGAGAGAGGTAGAGGGAGGGTGTTCATACCTGAGTCCGCGCTGGGTGTGCAGGATGCGCGGGATGCGGCGGATGGTCGCGGTGCGCGTGCGGCCACCCCACGTTGCCCGACAGCGCGCTGAGACGAGCGCCACGTAACGACATCTAAAATACAACATACAAAGAGAAATAATTAACAAAAAAAGTAAGCTCATGTTTTTAACATAATCCCTTTGAGAACTCTCCCGCAGTGTTAAAAATTACTCTTCTCTCTTATTTTTCCATTGAATTCAAAGTTTTTCTCATTGTCCTTCTCCCAATCCTTTTATAATCTCACCTGGTTAATATCCAACAGCAGGGGCGTGTGATGTGCGTGCTGCAAGTGCGCAGGGTGCGCGTGCGCGTGTGGCGCATGTCCGACGTGCGCATGTTGGTGCGCGTGGCCGCCATGTTGATGCGCATGTTGGTGCGCGTGCTGGTGCGCGTGTTGGTGCGGATGTTGGTGCGGATGCGGGTGCCCGTGCGGCGCGTGCTGCTCGTGCCACACGCCTGCACCGTTGCCGCTTACGTAGCGGACGCGACGACTGCAATAGAAATACAGACTTAGTGACGTCATCAGCCATTAGTTTATAGAGTGGCGGATTTTTTATGATTATTATTAACTGATGCACTATCACAATCTCGTATCTTTTGATATGTAATGCATTCCTTTTTCATTTGTTACCAACACATTGAAATATTACATAAACATGGCTTATATGACTTAAAGTCCAGTCAGTCACTCATAGTGAAGGTCTGTGTTTATGTGAGTTGTATGTATATGTTGGGTACACTAACGGTGGCTGGTAGTGATGTCGCGGCGTCCGCCTCTCGACAGGCGGCGCTGCGACCGACACGTTGCTTTCACCTGCAAATATATTTCTTTCCATTAAAAAAATGATAATTGTTAAATTAAACATCTGACGAAGCCGCTTGCTTTTCTGATCGTTTCTTACATTAACTATAACTTTACCAGAAGTCCGATGAAAAACGTATGTGATTATCATTATACATGTATAATAAAAATATATCTGATCGTCTGTACATGGAAGATATATGATAAAAATGGAAGTAATTTATGAAAACAATTATTTAAAAAAAATCTTTTAGTAAAATATAAAAAAATATATAATAAAGTTAAGGCAACTCACCAGACGACAGGTGTCTCGAGATTCGCCGTCTCTTCCTTGTCGGACTGTCGCCGGGCTTGCTGGACAGCTCCCCGTCGGAGGAGCCCGCGTTGGTCACCACAGACTCCACTAACGGTGCCGATCCTTCCAAAGGGTTTGTGTCCTGGAATAAAGGGCGAACTAATTGATACTAATTTTTGTTAGAAAATTTTTATTCACTTCTTTACAATTGAGGCCGTCGCACTGACTGACTGTAAACGGTTGTGAGTTCGATTCCCTCTCTTGGCAAATGCAAACAGCTTCGTTGGGTTCCACCACTCGACACGCAATCGGTGTTATGACACCTACACTAGACTCCCACAGATACAGCGTGGAGCTAAATCAGTATAAGTAAAAGCACTTGTTAAGAAGTCCAGTTATTAGACATTATCAGCTTCACGCTGTATCCCGCACACAGCAGGGTAAGCAGAGGGAACCTAATGTTAAGACAGTTCGTCATCCACTTTCTGCCGAATTCTGGAGGCATTGCGTGTTGAGTGGCAAACTCAATGCCGCCCTTTGCGTCGACACCAGAGCGAAGAAATGGAAATATAAACGTCAATAAATATTTCACTTCTTCATGTGGGGATCGAACCCACAACCGTCGCGTTACACACCCTTGTGCCGCTGCGCCACGACGGCTTTCGGGTATTAAACATTATAGAAAACAAAAACCGAAACTATGACCCAAGTCCCAAATATTATCCTCTTCTAGGGGTTACAGGACGACAGTCCCTCGGGAGTGATCTGTCCCCAATTTTTGTCAAAAATAATCCCCAAATACCCAAATAGATGTGAATGACAAAATGAAGTCTAGCTTTTAGAAAATCTTCAAATATTCCTTCTTATATTGAATCCATGTCAATATCACTATTTTATCAAATAGCTTTATTTTTTTTTTTATACCTATACCACTAGTAAAGTCAACTAAAACGAAAGTAGTAGTTTCATATATGTCGAAAAATTCTTGTGATTACCATGTGATGATGATGAGGTGCGTGATGCAGATGCGGAGTCTCCACGGAGGGCCCCGCGCCTGCGCCGGGACTGACGCGTAACTCTGTGAAAATACAAAATACTTAAAGGTTAAAAACAATGTACTTGAAAGTTAAAAAGCATTAACTTTTTCTTCATCTTGACACTTATCCCGCATATATATAGGAAGAAAGAGAGTGGTAAGATACTTTTGTCATAGTAAAGCCGTGAAATGAAAATGATTTATTTCCACGTATGAAGATTGAACCCAGAATCGCTGCGTTTTCAGTCAGACTCTGTCCCACAGCGACACTAAGGCCAAAACGCATTGTAATATTTATTTATTATTTATTTTATACTTTATTGCACACAGATAATAAAAAAGAAAAATACAAATAGCACAGAAAAGAAATGATTTACTTTAGTTTACAGAGTTTTTTTAATATTTGTCTTTTGGAATCGCATTAATTTATTGTTTTTATATCTATCTACCTTCTGAAAATAGGAGTTTTAATTAGGCACTAGTACTCCAATAGTGTAGTCATTATGGGCAAAATAGATACTTTAGACATAACATATACTAAAGTATTTGACCGAAGGCAACGGATTCAAATGCAGCTTGTATTCGGACTTACGTATTACGTAGATCTGGACATAAGTGTAATATATTGATTTCGATTAGCATTTTGTGTAGTGTGCCTTTTTAGCCTTTTTAAAGGTTTTTCAGGTAATTAAAAAAAAACCAGATTATCATTTATTTGCTATATCATGCCACTGAGACTTGAACTGTAAACCACCGCAGTATACCTCTACACACTAGTCAAAACAACGCTACTGCGCCACATCAAAGTCAAACACAACCCCTTCATTTGGACTCTCGCCAAAAATAGTATGCACCATAGAAATTAGGCAAAGGGGTGAACGACAGAGGGGAGAGGAGAAGCGAGGAAAGGAGGGTGAAAGAGGGAGGGTCGCTTTAAAATTTTGGTCTCGCGACGTAATATCACTTGATAGGCTTCTTGGTCTATGTTTTGAAGGGCTGTTGATTAAGTAATTACATAATTATTGTTTGCGTAATATATTTTTAACAAGTATTTGTACTGTGGTTAGTATTTGTAGGGTGGAGGTACCAGGTTCGTTTGTAAGTTTTATGTATAATAATAGATAATAATTGACATCATTTTGTATTGTCTTCTTAAAGAGTTTATGAATTTTATCATAGTTTAGAAGTAAATTAAGTAAAAGAGACCGTCGCGTCGTAGCCAGCGACATATAAACGCGACGGTTGTGGGTTCAATTTCCACTCAAGGTAATGAATTATTATTATTTCTCCGCTCTGGTAACAAGACAAAGCACGACATTGAGTACCACCACTTAACACGCAATAGGGACCATAATATTTCCCTCCGGCAACCTTGCTATTTGCAGGATACAACGTGAAACTGATAATAATAAGCTTTTCAAAAGGCTTACATCAACTCATTGCGTAAGCGGAGAAAGTGTCCACCATAGAGCTTGCCACGAAACTTACGTGTTTGTGACCTCAATTCCGCAATGTTAATATCATTTTTAACACGCTATTACCATCACTGTGTCAAGTATATGTAACTGATTTTATTAGGAAGCCGATTCATGCTGTATCCCGCATTTAGTATTATAGGTAGAGGGAATCGAGTGTTAAGACACTGCGTTTCCCTTTTTTGGTCGGTGACGAATATGTAAAGATGAGATTAGGGTATTAACCAAAAAAAATATTTCATTTTATTATATAAAATTAATACCCATATCTATCGATACCTATATCGTATATGCACTTTTTAAACATGACGCAGATGAAATTGAAGTTTTTAAATCATCTTTTCGCATATATATATACGAGTTCGTATATTACAAATTTTAGTTTAAACAAAAGTGCAATTACGTCATTGCTGCATCAAATGAGCGACATATAGTACACTATATATATACCTGTCCGTCGTCGCTCCGAGGGCCCGGCGGCGCGGCGCTCGGCGCGTCGCGACCCGCCCGCACCACCGCCTGTACGAAACATGTATTAGACATAGCATAATGGGCAGAGGGAACCTGGTGTCGAAAACTCCGTATTAAGGCCAGAGGACGCACTGACAAATATATGTCAAATATTTTTGCCGAAAAAACCAATTAAGTGCGAGTCGTAAACGCCCATTGAGCCTTCTGTACCGATTTCAGGATCGTCAACGGGAAGTACAATTTATAAAAGTTGCCAAACTTAACTTTGAATGTATATGCACTCATTTTGTTTGAAATGAACTGTAAATCTAAGTTAGTAATGTTTTTTTTACTCCAATTTCAAAGGATCTCTAAGCCCAACACTGCGATTTGTTTTATTGAAACGGGGAAATGTTTAAATATTATATGAAATAGTAGTAGAGCCATATTGATATTTATAGAGAGACCAAAAGTTGCCTTTAAAATAAATGATAAATCCCGTCTTTTCTTGTCGGATGGGATACCAAGCTCTCCTCTCTTAAGTTCCCATGGAAAGTCCAGTAGTTTCGTCTGTCCGTTGTCTGTCAGTCACTCAGTAAGGGAAGAGTTTGATACATATATTTATATAGATAACAGTCCGTCACAACAAAAGTAAATTGAATAAAAACTATCACCATATAAATAAGCAAATCGCTTATTTGTATGGTAATGACGTCGCTTATGAAGGAGCCACGTGACCCCCATCACAGTCACATTTAATTCCAAACTTATCAACAAGAGTTGTGGAAAATGAAGATCATTTTATGGCACGGCGCCTGATTGTATAGGCAACTATTGTGGGTTCGATTCCCACTCGAGGGAATGAATTATTTTCATTTCCTTGCTCAGGTAACAAGACAAAGCGCGGGTTTGAGTTCCGCCATTCCACAGAAAAAAATTGGCCAGAAAATACAGGACGGATTGTGTTTATACTTTCCCAATGCTGCTACCCGCTTTCTTTGGTGTAGTACTACTACAATATTTACACCAAAGAAACGAATAATCAGAATGATCGAAATCAAGATAGCATGCAATAAAGTCGACGAGTTGCGGGCGCCCTGAAGTTAGCTGTAGATGGCTGCGCAGATTTGATTTTAATACTTGTCTTGTTTTCTTCCCGAGTGAACATTTTACAAAAGTTCAGAAAGCTCAACTTGAGGGCGGGCACAACTCGTCGGTCTTACTGTAGCCATCTACCTAAACAAACACTATCAAAAACAGTGACCGTATTCTATAGTAGATTAGGCACTTCTAGGATTTCCCTTGATCCCGTAGTCCCACCGACGCGTTTCATATATGCGTTCACACATGAACATGAGTTTCAGTTGGGTTTAGGTTGAGGGCCGTCGTTGCGTCGTCTAATAAAAGTAATGTAATATAAATAAAAACGTACTTCACTAAGTATTATAAAATGTGCTCGAAGCTAAAAACTATATAAACTATAAGAGCCAAAACTAGAGTGGTTACTAGTAACTTAATTAACTCAGGTCCTGAATCCATCATCAGACCAGCTCGATGATATTATATTATTCTATTGTCACCTAAGCTACGATATAATTATTACGAGTGAGTTAAATACAATATCTTAGATTTTATTACACAGTAAGGATTCGACCTATTAAAAGCGTTTTTACTTTTGAATTCTGTACTAGGATTAGGTATATATGTCTGGCTGTCTAATTATATAACTATGTTTGTCTGTCCGTCCGTAACTCACCAACACTCATCCTCCTCTGCTCGTGGTGGTGGGGCGGGTGTCGCTTACCGGGCGCGGGCGGAGGTGATTGCGCCACGCATGCCTCCTTCGGGCTGCCCGCACTGCTGCCATCGCTGTAACAAATGTGAAATACTATTAATATAAAACAATATGTTACTTAGATATTACTTAATTCTCTAAAACATCCCCTTCCACTATGGCTAAAATTAAAAAATTAGCTTCATGCTAATATCCCGCACATAGCAGGATAAACGGGGAAAACCTAGTGTTAAAACACTTAGTTCCCCATTTTCCACCTTATTTTCATGACTTTCCATGTTGAGTGGCAGAACTAAACGCTGCGCTTGTTAAGTTTAGGCATTTGTATAGTTTTATTGGATATGCAGATAAAGCCTAATGACAATACGTAATACATAATGCCGCTCTTACTTTCATAAAGTAGAGGAAATATCTATATTGATGTTTAGACTCCGAGTACGACTAATGAAATATTATCTCTACCATTTCTGAAATATACAAGTAAAAAAATTTACCGATTTGTACTAATAGTTCCCTAGATAAGCGTGTTCAACCAAACAAACTCTTCAGCTTTATAATATCACTATAAATAGTAAAGAAAAATAAACACTAAGTAAAATAGTTTTAGAGATAACTCTCAATATCTGCATAGTATCCGCAGCATCACAGATCATCAGAGCAGTTTTTGCTTGAGACACGCCGCCTCACTTGACAGAGTGCCAACGATAACCAGTAAGAGAAGACTATTAGCACTTTGCAAAACTAACACTGAAAACCGGTCAAGTGCGAGTCGGACACTAACCTATCTTCAGTAGGTTGGTATGGAACCCTCGGTTGTCGGTTTTTTCTGTCATATATCTATAAATTTCCAATTTTCGATTTCCTTTATTTGTTTTCACTTCTTGTCAATTTTCATAATTCTACGTTTATGAAAAGTACCGTAATTTTAGGTTACGATTACGCGGGGAACTTCATACAAATTGTGGCAAAAACGATTTTCTTTTGATTAGGATGACTTAAAGTTTTTTTTTTTTCTATGCACCGAGGGTCAGGGAACCTTTAATATTTACAGCTTAATAACTCCAAACGATCTTTAGAAAAATGCCAAAGACAGACGGTCAGTGTTGGAGCAAGAGCACTAGGAGAGAATTTTCTAATATTCTAACGGAACGGGAAAACAGCGGGGTGTGCCATTTGACGTCTTTAAGTCCACGCAAATAAAGTCGCGGGCAACGACCAGTTGTATATTAAAAGCCTTTGGGAAGCCTAAATATCATACCAAAGTCACATTGACCTGTCTCCAAGAGCATTGTCACCGAGTGCCCTTTAGACGAGGTCACTCACCTAAATTGCAAGATATATGAAGTAGACTCCATTTCATTTAGTTATATATTAAAAAAGCTTTTATCACGTAACATAAAAAAGCGCAAAGTTAAGGTACGCACGAAAATTTCGTGGGGAACGAAGTCTCAACACTATATTCCGTCTATCTTATCCTGCTATACGCGGAATTCATGAAGCTATTCTCTCTAATTATTATACATAACATTAATAAATAAGCGTATCAACAGCAACCTCACAAGTGTGAGGCCCGCGACAAGACAAAGGCGCAGTGAAGCAGTGTGACGTCACATGTTGCATCACCCGCCTCCAGTCGATAAGTTGAGATTCAGAAAGGTCTGCTCTACACTACGCTGGCACTTCACCAAGCAGACTGTAGGTAAGGTAGATTTTTTTAGCTCCACGCTATATCCCTCATATAGCAGGATAGGCAAAGGGAGCCTGGTGTTAAGACGTTCCGCATCCCACAATCAGCAACGTGCTTTGCATTGTTACCAATGCGAGGAAATGAAAATTTAAATAATTCATCCACTCCACGTGACAATCGAACCCACAACCGGTGCACTTACACACAGCACACAGTCGCACTCGCCACGACCTCTCAATTTTTGTTATATAATATGTGTTTTGAAGAGCGGGGAAATGAAAATAATTCATCAAATACAGAAGAAACTACATATATTTTGGTAGTACATTTTTAGCTAGCGTTATACAAGCGGAGTGAGTGCACTGCACTTTACACACCTAACATGCACACTCGTATTTGCTCAAGTTATCTTAATATCTTTGAGCACCTTCTTTTTAAGTAATTCTAAATCAAACACAGACGTCGTAATAGCCTAGTTCTTGGATATCTTGGATTCAAATCGTTCTAAAAGGTTTTATTTATATTTTACTTCACACTGTATCCCACGTTGTAGCAGGGCAAACAGACTATTCCCCCTGCCCAATTTTCGAATATTGAATTTTTTGTGATTGTCATGAAAATAGTTTATTGCTCCGATTAGAAATCGAATCAACAACCGTCGCGTTCACAATCAAACGTAGTGCCGCTGTACCACGAGCAAACTAAGATAACATAAAACATTCACTATGTTTTTAAGACTTCCACTGAATGCGGTAAGGCGCACGCACAGCCGTAACCGCCGATGGTCAAAACATGAAATTTGGACAGATGTTTAAAAACTTTATCCCTAAAAGGGTGAAATAGGGGTTAAAAGCATGAATGGTATTTTTTTAAACGGCACCGATTTTAATAAAATTTGAAATTTTGATTCTTAAAAATAATTCATTGAACACTTGTTTCATTTTTGAGAATTCACTCTTTAAACTCAAAATAATGTAATAAATATATTCCCACTCGAGGAAGTGAAATATTTCTTTACGTTTATATTTCCATTTTTCTTCTCTCTGGTGTCGAGGCAAAGCGCGGCGTTGAGTTCTGCCACTCGACACGCAATGTCTCCAGAATTCGGCAGAAAGTGGGGAACGGAGTGTCTAAACATGAGGTTCCTTCTGCCTACCCTACTGTGTGCGGGATATAGCGTGAAGCTGAAATATAAATATACTATATACAATAAACGAAACCGAACCCACAACCATCAATACATCAGTAAAAAAATTTACCAACTACGTTACGATGTGTATGTACTTACTCATAAGTACTAAAAGTAGGCTATTGCGTTATACCGACATCCGATACAACACTGAGGCCCTCGGGGGACCTGCTCTCATTAGTCTATATTAATATTATAAAGATGAAGAGATTATTTGATTGAACGCGCTTATCCTACGAACTATTGGTTGGAGGTGAAAAATATAATAAACAATAATACGCTAGTATATACATACAGCTGTACATATATACATACATACATATAAATGATAACACCTTATATTAAATTTGAACTCGCTACCTTTGCTCAAGACGACACAACCTACATACAGGAGGTTTACATTATAAAAAGAAACCTACAGTTTTTTGTTCCCCTGACCAACGACCGCGAGGCAGGCGTCAGGCAACATTGAACCGGCCCGAGGACGTTGCCTTATTATACTTGCTATATAAATGCAAACTTTTCTTTTTTTTTATAGCTTCACGCTATATCCCGCATATAAAGGGGTAGATAGGGGGACCTAGTTTAATCATAGATTTTCGCACAATCCAGAGCTATATAAAGCATGAACCTAAATGATGTCCTAAATAGTGTATTAGTAATTGAACCCGCTACCGTTAAAGAGGTCACAGCTCCCATTATACTGTACTACTGGGACAGCCATTTGATGACGCTATACAATATTCACAAACACTGTTATACCGCGCAGTTAATGTACGTATCCTTACTTACAAACATGAATAAGTCACGTTTTTTTTAATTATTAAAATTTCTAGTTGTTACTCTGTTAGCAAACTCATGTAATGGAAGGTAGATTTAAGTGAAAAAGACTATAAAACCAATAGAATTATGTCAATCGAAGCAGCTGCATACAGGCAAAGGCCCTTATTGGAAGGAAACTCGTGGCAAGTATTGTAATTACGTACGATTTATTTCCGAATAAGTTAGAGAAATCTAGGCGATATGTGTTGTTATGTTGATTTTTAAAAACGATATCTAACAATAGCATATAGCATGCATCTAATCTAATCTATTACAACATAATCATATGTCATTAGATTTTCACTTCTCAAATTGTAACAGTAAAAAAAAAATATAATTTGCTTCTTAAATCTCTAAACTACAATAAATTACATTCAAATAAGCAGCCGCTTTTTGAACGGGTGGCAAAAGAAACCTGCGGTGACTGCTGAGAGCGGGCAAATGAAAAAAATAAACATTTCACAGAGGCCGAGGTATCAAATCCACAACCGCCATATTTACAGTGCAGAGCCACTGCGTCATGACATGCTCATGTAATATGAATTGTAAAATTACATAAACATAAAACATAAACCCTCTGTATTCGAAACCCGCAATTAACACTCCAATTGCAATTTTTAACCAAATCTTCACTCCAATTCAATTTAATAATTATTATTATTATTATATTGCACCAGCCATACTCTCGTTACTCTCACGCATACACGCAAGTCGTGAGCTCCTGTTTGTACCGTAACTTTGCCCTTTAGTGGATATAATTTAGCATACTCATTTGCCCGCTCTGGTAAAAGAAAGTGGAGCTTTAAGTTCCGCCACTCAACACGTAATATAAAAAAAATTGAGCGTAAAGAAATACGGAATATCTACACTAGGTTCCCCGGCCTACTTCGCGATGTGCGACCCGAATATAGTATTTTGTATAATAAAAATTACAATATTACTATAATACAAATAAATTGAGGCCAGTCGAGGTGCAAAGGCACAAAGTGGGAATGTAAAACCGACTGGTTGTGGGTTTCATCCTCACTCGAGATGCAATTTATATTTAAATTTGTATTTCCATTTCTTCGCTCTGGTGTCGAGGCAAAGCGCAGCGTTGTTTTCTGTCACACAACACGCAATACCTCCAAAATTCGGCAGAAAGTGTGGATCGTAGTGTCTTAGCACTAGTTTCGCTCTGCCTACCCTGCTGTGTTTACGCTTCACGCTATATCCCACAGCGTGAAGCTGAACTATAGTACAAATCTAATTTATGAACGGCCCTTTAAGTAACGTGGAAAAAGTATGTAAGAGAGAACAGTAGATTAAATTTTTAAACATTTTGATTTCCTCGCTCTGATGGGCAAAACGCGGCGGTAAGTTTTGAACACGCAATATTTCGAAAGTTAACCGAAAACGTCCTCATTCCTTTTTCAGTAAACATTTTGGCCAATCGTGGCGCAGGGACACAAGCGTGCCACTATAACAGGACAGGTTGTGGCCCATTTTCATGGCAATGATGTTTTAGCGGGAGCATAGTGTGCTTAACACAAGGATCTCAGGTTCCCGCGTACCTGTTATGTGCCACCACACGGGGTGGAACTACAGCATGAAGCTAATAATAAAAAAATATCTCTCACAATCCCAAGAGTGACAAAGCACCATCACGATCCCATAGTCAACCATGGGGGAGATGCGGCCGTTGAACTTACGATTTGGGGTACAATTCTAATCAAGAATACGCAAAAACAGACTTTAAACTGCGGGTATTGAGTTCAAAGTCGTTTTGAATCAAAACTTATAGATAATAACAGTCTAAAGTAAACGTAAAATAAGGTCCAGAATATTTCTCCACGCGTTGGAAACAAAAAAAAATTAAACAATCCAAAATAAACCTTATTTTTAACAGTTTACGGTTTTATACAGCGTGAGAGGAAATTAAATTGAACATTAATAAGCAAGAGCAACACAAAACACACTTTAACACCGTCAAGTAGAGCACTTTATGCGGCGCAGAGCTCCGGCGGCAGCGAAAACATGATAACACCAAATAGACGGACGGCCAATTTCCATGTTACATCGCTTTCGCACCTATACAGCATACGTCGATGTAAAAGAGATGGAAGACACTATGATAAAAACGATAACTTCGAATTTGAACCATGTACACACAGACTTAAGGTGTATTTCTAGTAAATTTTAAGCGTGAGTTATCTGTAGTGAAGGCTAGTCACATTTCCTGGTTTACTCAAAAACGTAAAGAGCTAAGTATTTTATTTACAACTTTTTTTTTTGCGTTGACATCAAGAAATAAAGGAAGAAACATTTATGGTCCAGTTACAAGGTAGGGATCGGAGAGAAAACCTAATAAGAAGTAACTTCGTGCTCCACGAAATTTTACGTTTTATCTGGCGGTGCTAATTACCGCGCTTTGCCTCATTACCAGCGCTAGGAAATGAAAATATTACAGATTTCACTTTCTGGAGTGGGGATTGAACCAACAACTCACGTTTACAGTCAGATGCTGTCCCTGCATCAGGGAATCCTAGGGATCCCCTACCTTGTGGTAACTGGAGCAAAAATGTTTCTCCCTTTTTTCTTGATGCCAAAGTAGTTTTTGCAGTTGTAAATAAGACACTTAGTTCTGTACGTTTTTGAGCAAACCAGGAAATGTGCGCCAGGACCGCCTCAACCATTTCATGGTAAAAATAACAAAGGAAAAGAACTTTTAGCTTGAACTGAAACAAAAGAAGTCATGTCAACGTAGCGTGTGACGGCGTTCCGTGACGTAATCACATTAGCCCGATTAAAGACAAAGTATAACGAACGTCCTACAGACGACATTAGCTATAGTACTAATAGCCCAAGATCCCAGAGCCGCAAGACTTACGTCATTTTAGCAAACCTGAAATGATTACTACTATCAATCTAATATGTAGTTACGATAGTATGCCTACTCATTAACTTGAAGGTGGGGCTATTTCAGAGGTAGGTAGTTTTCAAATAACATGAGATATACCATCTCTGTCTGGGAAGATGATTGAGCCATCAGCTTGGTCTGGGTGCTTACGAGGGGTCTTGAAATAGTTCGTAAATAATACATTTATAATTAAAGTTTGATAGTTTAACGTAATTTGCCCCAATTTCAAACAGTCTTTAGGACGTCTGGAGTCACGTGTAAAAGCCTACTTAAAAGGTTCTGGTAATAATAAATATATAATTTTTACATAATTCTACCATATTTAAAAACAAACGTTTCTACTTTAATATAGCTGGACGTGTACCTTAAGTTGGCGATATCTCTCAAAGGTCCCTTCGAGTTAGAGAGTATGCATACAGTCTTAACTACATATTAGAATATTAATCTTCAAAATTTCAGCTTTGCTAAAATGACGTAGGTCTGGGAGCCCTGAGATCTCAGTCCATAATATACATAGATGATTTATGCAGAGAAAACCATAAGGTGGTCTGGGTGTAAACGAATTTGTTGTGGATTCGATCTATTCGATCCCACTCGGCGGAATGAATTATTTTTATTTCTTCACTCTGGTCACAATGCAAAGCGTGGTGTCGAGTGTACTTACTAAAATCCCTCTGGCTACCTTGATCAATATATACAGGACACAACGTGAAACTGTACAAAACAGACATAAATATTAAAAAAAAACTAATGAAAACAAGGCATAAATTAAAAATCTCCAACAGCCGCCTACTTTATATTCGCTCCACGTGTATGTTACGTCACAAACGCTTCGAATGAGGCCATACTTGATACTTGTCATAGAACTGTAATATATACCTACTCTTACCTCAGGCTCTGCTTGAAATAACTAGTCTTTGTGTCATGACACATTCTAAGTGCCAGAGATAACACTGACCGCAGATACATTGAGATACATCAGTTTGATTAACGTAATTTAGAATAAATAGCCTTCTTCGATAGATGGACGATTCAATATTAAAAAAATGACACTTCATATAATATTATACATTTGATAAATCGAACTCGCACTTACTGTAGTAAAATTATACAATAACTTGTAGATTGCAGATTTAGCTGTATGTTTACTATTTAGCGCGCTGTATTCCGATTCCTGCGTAAAGCCGGGAGAGTAGGGGAGTAAATGCCCAAATTTGTAAGACTGCGTGTATGTCTTGTTGCGCTCTGGTCACACGACAAATCTAATCCAGATAATAATAATATTAGTAGATATTGATACACGCTGTACATAAAAACCACTTCTCATGTCATTCCATTCTTCACTTTATGTCCACAGTCAATTTCATTTGAGGTTACGAATCTAAATCTACAATTTTATCTAAACTAATTGGGCAGCTATCCATATTTTACACACGAATATTCTCCAAAGGGCGGCTCAGATACACTGGACATAAGTCTGATTTGCAAACAAAATTTTATTAATAATTACATAAATGACAATACGCCTTGGGAATGAAATGTTAAAATGTGTTTTTGTATAATTGATTAAAAACAGAAGTCCTGCTTAATTTCTAGCGGCGGTTCTTCTCAGGTCTGAGGCATTAACTATAGTGAACTGGTGGTAGATTATTTGACGTTCAAAAAATAAAGCATGTAACTTCTTATTTTAAATAAAATTGTCTGTCTGACTATATAGTAAAAAAAATTAAAATAATTACTTCCTCAGTGAAAATCGATTGTTAAACATTAAACTCGAGAAAATCACAATCTTCGTCGTCGTCGTTTAATGTCGGAACTGTGCCACAATTTTCTTTATTTAAAAGGATAAATTATAAATGGTCTTCATTTGGATCATTATTTATATTATTAAAGATTTATTAAAAGATAAAAAAATATTTTTTTTATATCCCAAAAACATTAATTTTGGACATACATCAATTTTGCCCTTATTTCCACCTAACTATAGTATTTAAGGCCAGACACCCTCCGGTCCTAGTCACAGCCGCTCGCACTAGACTAGAGGCATCGCCCCAGCGTGTTACGTACAATATTATACATCGCTACGTAGGTCTATCAGAGCAACCCTTGTTGATTACAGGAACTTCTCTTTTTTTTATTTTTAGCTTTACAATTTTTAGCTTTACGCTGTATCCCGCATATAGCAGGGTAGGCAGAAAGAAGGGATATCTTGAATTTGGGCGGAATCTACCAAAGGGAGGTGTTAGGACTCTCCTTTTAATATTTTCTACCCATATTCGAAACTGCGTGTTGAGTAAGGAAACTGCAATGGTTATGAAATTTTCTATTTTACACATTTCAATAAATAAATTTAAACATTCAGTATGTAAAGTTATTCTAGTTGGCGAGTCAGTATGATGAGATCAGAGTCAGGAACAGATGTATTAAATATTCAAATTTAAAGTAAGAAATACCTGGCTTATAAGATAACGACAATGGTTATCAACCCATGAAAAAAGATGAATAGGTACAAATAAAGCAAATATTTTTTTGTTTCAGCTTCACACTATATCTCATACCTATATATAGTAGAGTCAACCCTGGTAGTGTTAAGATTCTGTTTTCTCCTCTACTTAGTGTTTAGTAGTAATTTATTCCCTTAAGTGAAAATTGAATCCAAGCTACTGCGTGACTGATAGACGACTCACAGACAACACTATTGAATCAAGAAATTTGGAGATTGGTATGCAGGTAGTGTAAGGGAATATAGTGAGAGGAGAGCTTATAACTCTTACAAGAACAGTAAATGACGGGTTTTGAACACAATGAACTAATGTATTAAACTATTTGTATAAAAATGGCAATTTTTATCCTATATAACATTTCTATACAAAATACTCCCTATCTTCAACAATATCTAACATAGTAGAAGCAATTTTAACGATCAGATAAGACACTCAGCAGTGACTGTTAACACAAATAATGTGTCAAATAGATATAATTTTTAGATACATTAAGTTTTACCACACTCAAAGACAATAATTAGTGTAAAAAACGCAGCTTTTACCACATAGCTTGGTAGGTAGACGGAAACCAAAAGTGAAGTCAAAACTCTCCTTTCTCCGCGCACCGCTCGAAGTCCAGACAATAATTGTTGAGTGACGAAACTCAACGCCAACGTGTATATATCAGATATAAATAGAACTCACGTCCATAGCGTACACAAGAAACACTGTCCCACTTCTTAAGGACGGCTTATTCCAAGTGTCAAAACATATTTTATTCTAAAATTTACGGGGATAAAACGGAGAAAAACCATCAACAATACGCAGAAAGGAAAAAAATACAATTTCCGTATTGCAATAGTTACGCACACACATATTCGCGCTTCACATGTGTGCGCGAGCGTGACGTCACAATGTTTGTAAACTGTAGTACTTACTATTACACCAGAACTACTCAAATAACGACCTTAATAAGTTCAATATACGGTCTTATTCCTCGTGGCAAGTGCGAAGGTTCTTAACAAAACAAAAGGAGGTGGTAAAGCTGACTCTCAAGTACAATAGAGATGATTTTCCTGTAAATGTTGCTCGAGTACTTTAGTTCCGTGACTCACAATGGGCTTGTTGAAGGCTTTGAGTTCTTGCTGGGGGATTATAGCCCTTATATAAATAGGATTGAAACAACTTGCGATGAAAAACAATGTATATATAAGTATATAATTATTGAAGCCGGAATAGCGCCTGAGTGTGAACGTGGCGGTTGTGGGTTCGATTCCCACTTTAAAGTAGAGAATACACAATTTTCATTTTCTCGTTCTGACTACAAGTCAAAGCACGAAAGCACACCCGGTACTCAAAAATTGGGTGGTGTCTAGAGAACGGAGTGTCTTACCACTAGGTTGCCCACCATGCTATATGTGGGAAGCAGCATAAATGACTTTTCTTTTGGTCTTATTTATATTTATTACCAAGAACAGTTAGTGAGTAGGTAGTAGATGATCTGTCCAAGTGTCTTTCAATGATTCCGAAGATATTTTCTATAGACACTGTAGGTATTGGATACAATTCAAAAGACAAAAATGATGTTAAGAAATCGCTTTTTATTCTACTCAAAATTATATCTTTAAGCTTTGAGGCCGTCGTCGCGCATCCGTAAATGTGACAGTTGTGGGTTTGATTCCCACCCGTGGGAATGAATTATTGTGTATTAATATTTTCATTTCTTATTATTCGTACCACGGCAAAGCGGAAAATGGAGAAGTGTAATAACAGTAGGTTCTCTTTGACTACCCTGCTAAATGGGATCCAACATAACATTTTTCCCAATCTCATTACTGCGTGAAGCTGCGTGTTTAAAACTACAGTATGCCGAATTGTATTATTTAACACAATTTTTTAATAAGTTGACGGGGCAGATGGAACCTACTCTTTGTTCCTCACTTACAACTTTCCAGACACACAGCCATCACGTTTCTACTTTACCATCGAAACAATCGCCTATCTAATACCCATTAGACAAAGAAAAGAGGCACATCCCTAAACATTAGTTATGTACGAGAAAAAGAAAGAACAAGTAAACAACAAAACCGCAGGCACAGGCATAGCTAGGCCAGACGTATTCTTTTTAATATCTAGCATACAATATCCCGCGATGGAGGTCTTTGTCTCTGCCTCCTCCCACGGAATTGTAAGGCGATTGTTTCCTTGCGCCGCGCTCGTATTTTTTACCGACTTCAAAAAAGAACCTAGAAGCCGTCGTGGCGCAGTGGCAAAAGCGTGTGATTGTAAATAGGGCGATTATTGGTTCGAATTCCACTAGGAAAAATAAACAATAGAAAAATAGTCGAGTATATATAGCCTTCTATATTACATGACAATCGGAGCTACCTTTGACAATTAGAATGCGTCATGTGTACATAATCACTACTTATATTCATTTGACCACAAGAGAGGTGCCACATATAAAACCTACAACATAGTTACATAGGCAATCGACAGGTAATTGTTATTAAAATTACTGTTTTAAACGTGAATTGTAATCGGTGTTGTATGCGCACGTACGGTGTAAACGTAACCAAACCAAACCAAAGTGAGAAGAAATAACAAAGCAAATGGAAGCAATTTTGTGAATTATTCATTTTGGAAAGCTGTCGTCAGGTTGCTAAGAGGTATTGGGCAACACGACACGTGCACGATATTGTGACTTATAAATATTACCTTTTTTAGCTTCACGTGTTCATTACGTGTTCAATCAACGCTCTCGTTCGTCTTGACAGCAGAGCGAGGATGTCAAAATAATTTATTCTCCCGTGTGGGAATCGAACCCACAACCATCACATAGAGCCACTGTACCAAGACGGCCTCAAACGCCCAATGCTTAGAAACGTAACGTCAACCAATTATAATGATTAGTTACGTACAGTTCGCACCACACAACTACTACCTACTGCCATACTCCAAGAGCCTCCAATCAACAAATGAATCACTTTGATTGGGAAACATAGAACAATGGGCGGCAAGAGTGGCGGTGAGAGGCGGTGTGGGCCACAAAGGCAATCATAACCTAAAAATTGTACTTTAAAATATAATTTGAGGCCGTCGTAGCGCAGCGGCACGAGGGTGTGACTGTAACGCGATGGTTGTGGGTTCTATTCCCACTCGAGAAAGTGAAATATTTATGTACGTTTATATATTTCCATTTCTTTGCTGTGGTGTTGAGGCAAAGGGCGGCGTTGAGTTCTGCCACTCAACACGCAATGCCTCCAGAATTCGGCAGAAAATACGAGGACCCACGGCGTTCAAAATATCTCAAAGGGCTCATACACGCTGTATCCCACATTCAGCAGAGTAGGCAGATAGAACCTCAAGTGTAATATTCCCATCTCTTTTTTCCAACCGAATACAAAAATCAAGATATTGAAATTAATCGAACCCATAATCATCGTCCTAGCAGTCAGTAGTTCAAGTATTTAATAAATGTATTTATTTTTGTATTGAACATTACATCTTGCTTCGTCATTAGTGCTTGAGATAACAATAATCTGTAGTGTTTCGATGCCTATATCCTCAGAGACAAACAGACTGACAATAAAGTGATCCTATAAAAGGAACCCTGAAATACAAAAAAGGTCAACTCTAAAGTATATCACAGCGTGCCACATTTCACCTGGTGTATTATCCGCAGTAGAACACAACGCTGGCATCAGATCAACGACAAAATTAAAAATATTTGGCAACTTTTATACAATTTCAAACCAGATTTTTGCAATGCTTTCTGATAATATGTATTATCAAAGCAATTTATTTCT
Source organism: Heliconius aoede (assembly GCA_037355905.1). Taxonomy (NCBI): domain Eukaryota; kingdom Metazoa; phylum Arthropoda; class Insecta; order Lepidoptera; family Nymphalidae; genus Heliconius; species Heliconius aoede. Next base: position 224,685 of record JBAIZZ010000304.1, read on the forward strand.
ATATCGAAGTTTTTGGATGTTTTAAATTCTTCAAATATATAATAACTATGTTTTCTTTTTTCCTTAACACTGTATACATATACCTGGCGAGGTAGGCAAAGGAAATTTAGTGTTAAGACACTCCGTTTTCGAGACAATGCGTGTTGATTGACGAACCTCAAGACCGCGCTTTTTCTAAGGCGAGGAAACGAAAATAATTCATTTCCAAAAACGAGAACCCAGAGCCATCGCGATGACAGCAAAATGCCTACACACTGCACCACGATGGCCTCGCTGCCTTCTAATATTTGCATCATCAAATACAACTAAAAACGAAAGTAAAAACTAATGTGTTTCATTTGGAAGTACGGCCGTAGTACCGTAATAGAGGCGGTCCGTACTCATTACAGAATACGCTGGTGGCATATATGGCATAATAGTCTTGTCACACTCAAAACTTTTACCAAAAAAAACTTGCCTGTAATATAAATAATATTTCCACAGTGTCGTAGTAGTTGAAGAGTCTAAACAAAATTCGATCTAATAAACGTAAGGGACAAAAAAACTTGTCGAACGGAACTGACCTACTGACGACATTACATTCCAAACAGAACGTAACTAAGTAAATAAATACATATACATGGGCGTTTCTATATAGAAACGCCCATGTATTAGGATAAATATCTATTAGTATTAATATTATAAATCTTAAGTGTTTGTTTGGTTGAACGCGTTAATCTCAGAAATGAATTTTTAATAAAAAAATCGGGTTCTTATTGAAAGTATTTTTGTATTGGTTAGTCCATTTATCTAAAATATAGAGTATATGATGTATCACGTTAACCGTTTCGATTTAACTTAATTATTTCCATTCGATTGTGGGAGCGAAGCCGTACTTCAAAACTCTCGATATAGATAGAAGTCTCCATATTTTTCAAGTGGCGACACTAAATGTAGCGTTACTCTATCGTTCCTACGCCTATGACTAAAGATACTAAAGATACGCCCACTGACATAACTGTATTTGTTATTGATAAAGAAATGATGCCATTTGAACGACCGAGTCAAAAGTAAGTAGTAAAGTAGGTTAAGAAAAATATGTCCTATCGTCTGTCTATCCGTAAAAAGATTAGTAGTAGACTGTCCAACACTATGTTCAACCAATAGTTCTCAGACAAGCACGTCCACTCTTCAGAATTATAATATTTAGTTAAACATTATTAGTATTTATTATTCTAAATATCCAAAAAAGTGCCTTACCCAAGTAATTGTGACCAGACAAACAAGCATCGGATGTGAACCCACACTAAGGAAGGTCACAGCGTCCACAAACTTTGTACACAATCGTAAACTTGGAGGTTACAATACGTTTCCTCGACCTCGTGACGTAGGTAATACTTGTCAGTCGACAGTCGGCAACTAAGTAATTATCATTTTATTTAACTGCCAAGTAATCTATCTGCCGAGTAGATCGTAGACACAGCTCCTGGTTAGGATAAATATCTATTTATATTCTATGCGTAAACGTTATTTTATTTGTTAATCGACTTCAAAAATGGAAATAACAGTTTATCAAACAGTATTATTGATATATGATGAAACCATAAAGTTATGATTTTAGGTAAAAATTTCGAACTCTCCTTTATTAATGCCCCGTCACGCTTCCTAACGTGCCTACCTGTCAAAATCCATTTTATTTATACGTCTGTCTGTCAGACACTTCAAAACCTTGTTTTGACAAATTTAGATCGATCTCTTACAGCCTTGGTCTTAATTGGCCAGAAATTTTCGGACAATACTACAATAGAGGTTAACAGTTGAGCATAATCTTGCGCCCCCAAGAAGCATGTCACAATGAGCTCGGCCTGCACGGTCAAGGGTGCCCAAGTCGGTGAAGGTCCGTTGCCCAAGCGGCCTCGAGGCAACAATTACATAGTTTTTTTGGCTCGCGAATCATAACTAACATTTGTAGCGGCGGCCATCAGCAGGAAGTGCTGTTGGTGTTACAAAACTACCACATATTAGTTTCCTGGATTTGGTAATGTACGGAACAACCTTTGAAATAAACGATTTAACTAATATAAATTATTCACAACAACGTAATAAATTAAACTTGGAGGTATTTTCAAACATAGAACGAATATTTTAATTGCGTCAGATTGTAAATACGAAAGAATTCATTATATTTTCATTGTCTTGATCAGCACATAATGTCTTAAGTTTCGATGGAAAATAAGAAACGAGATGTCTTAACACTCGGTGCCTGAGGTGCCCAACGTATAACCTAACTTTTATGTTATTACTAATTCAAAAATAAACCTTACCAGTTCTATTATACGGCTTGAAATCGTTAAACATATAAACAAATAGTGACTATTGAGGAATCATTAATTGTACACTACAAGGTATTTTTCGGATGTACAATTTACTGATAATAATATACCTACTTATTATATTTTTAGGAAAAAAATTTCAATGTTGCCATAAATTTTTTTTTTAAAAATAAATCTACTTTAAAAAAAGGTTTTATGGCAACAAATCAATAAATTCATTCACCATTACTTCCTTCTAGGAGGTTTATTCACCATGACACAGTCGACTGACACCGTTCTTTCATAGTAGCAAAGTTACGGCCTTGTAACGTTTACCTACTCGCGGACCTACAATACCTACTGTGGGCGTCTGACAAACGCAATAATACGAGATAAATACAAGTTAGGAGGCCAGTTGTGGCGTAGGGGCAATAAAGTGCTGGTTCAAATCCCACTGAAGGAAGTACCCAAGCCAAGAAATGATAATAATTAATTACTCGAGTGTGATTTGGACCCACTACCATTGCGAGTACAATCCGACGCAGTTCCACCACGCCGCGACGGCATCGAAGCTTGTGAATACGTGTATAACCTCACAAAGTATAAACTTTGACATTTGCCGCTAACAAGCTAACGTAATCACAATTAAGAACTATTAAATATGCAAAGTTTCATTAAAACATTTGGTAATTTTGTCTAAAAATTATTACATATACATATATATATTGTATAAAACTCTTCCGTTACTGTGTAGTCACACAGTAACAGACAAAGCTACTAAGAACCGTTGACATTCTACAGGTAACGATAACAATAGATTTACCATTAGTATTAAAGTCCACGAAACAAAGTTGCGGCACGCTGTATCTCGCGCCTAGCAGGTACACGACGGAATCCTGAGGAGCTGAGTCACCCCAATTAAGACAATTCCCTTCCCCACTTTCAATTGTGGGAATCTAACCCACAACCTGTTGCGTTTAGTCACACGCCGCCCCCTGATTCACTACTGACTTAAAATTATTTGTGTATTTTCAATATAAAATGTCAGGGCAAGACTGTAGAGCACCCGCGTCGTCCTTGCTGGCTCTTCCGCGATGTAATTATAAATTAACTGCTTTACTACCTATGTATGTTGTTGTGTATAGCAGCTATAGGTATGAAGGATATGAGTTCAATTTAAATACTATTTGTCCTATTTATTTCTTTAGCGCTATATCCCTAACGGGGTAGCTAGAGGGACGGTATCTGCATCCCACTTTCGCCTCGTCCACTGTCATCAACCAGCATATACACTCTTGACAGGCAGATACATACAGACATTTCGTAATGTTTTAAAATTGCCAGTAGATAGTTACGAGGAAATGAAAATGAATATAATCATTCACCCAAATGAAAATCAAACTTAAGCCATCTCGTTTACATCCGCTATTCCAAGGTGCCACGGGGCCTTTAATAATACTTACATCTTTGTACTCAACATGCGTCGAATACCCAACTCTACGCAATAGGCTCTACTGAAAAATTCACTAGAATCACTGTGCTTGGCAACTTTTTTTTCTTTTGACACGCCTAAAACAAAAATGATCTGTAAAGGATAAAGCAACATCTAAACACGTCATCCGTACATTAGTATTCTCTCGCGCCGCTAACACTTTCACTATAGGCCAACTTTCAAAATTGCGTGCGACGCGGGTTCAGTTGCATACCGTGTCGTCATTTTTCTCTACTTCTTGCAGCTTGACGGTCTATCCCGCACATAGCAGGTTAGAGCACCCAGAGAGAATACTGTGCATTTTACTAGATAATTCACACTGTCTCATTAGAGTGAGGAAATTAAAATATATATCATTTATCGCCTAGAGAATTACTTATTTTCCGTTTTGGCAGACAAAGTACAGCGTTGAGTTTCGCCACTCAACACGCAATGTCTAGAAAATAATAAATAAATTGGGAAACGCAATCTCTTCAATATAGGTTCCCTCTGACTACTCTCCCATATGCAGGATACAGTGGGAAGCTATAAAAAGATCTGTGAATGGGGATCGAACCCATTACCCTTTGATAGGTGTCACGAATTGGTACGAGTAATTTCCACCACACTGGTAGTATATTAAATACCTCTAGTGTATTTATTCATCATTGTAGGTACATGCACTTCCAGGGAAACGTTTTGTACAAACGTATTCAAAAATTAGTATTTCCGGTATTACTTATGTATTATTTTCAACACTCTGCCCATTTTAGAAGTTATCTCTTGAATGGCGGAGCTCAACGCTAGTGTATTCACTACAGCGTTCAGTTACTTCACGGTGTATTCCGAACACCGCACTTGACACTAGGTGAGGGAGGCCACTCCGTTACCAGTACTACCAGTACTAATTCGGGAAGCATTGCGTAATAAATGGCGAAACTCAACGACGCCCTCGTCTCGTTACCAGAGCGTGGAAATGAAATTATTAATTATTTCATTCTCTCGAGTGGGTATTAGCACCCACGACTGTCGTTTACAGTGAAAGAAGAGTTCATTTCAGCAATACTATATTATTTCACTCTTTACCATTCATATAGATTAATAGGCCTACAGCTGACCTAGAGTTTTTCGTTTCAACTCATCACGTTTTGTATGGCGGAACTTAACGCTGCACTTTATATATAGCAAGCTACATAAAATATAATATACATCTCAATCAAAAATATCCATTTCTATAAGCATAGCCGAAAAGCACGCACAAAAGCTTAACTTAACACCAAGGCATTATTTCGAGACCCCACTCTAAGAGAACTACCTGCTGTTAAAGGGAGAAGGCATCATCGTCTTATCTATTATTAAGCGCCAAATCCAACCTTACAATACGCAATTAAGACTCAAAGTATCTTAGCACGTTGAGATCGGCAGCATTTTTTGCTGTACCTTCCAATTTTTTGTCGTATTGCAGTATTTGATCGGTCTTTGTGACCATGAGCGCTATGGGGGGAACAATAAGGGCGAATTTTTGATCCTGTACGCTTAGAATTCTTGGTTCTTTCAAAATTTTGTTAGGTGAAGTGTTCAAAGAGACACAAATGCATCGCCAAAGGGCGCTGGGAAGAAAAAAACCTATTGGAATCAGACAAAGGTTTGAGGTTTACAAAGAAATTCTTCAATTCTTATACTAATATTATAAAGTTGAAGAGTAGCACCGCTAGGGATGAAACGTGAACGTATAATAAGAATATTTAGAAAACTAAGATAGTATAACTTGTAGCTTAAAATAAAATAGAAAAATAAATAGTCATATTTCTAAAACTCACAAACACCGTTGTTTTATTTAAATAAACATTAGACATATGGCATATTATAAGTTCCCAAAAAAAAAAAAATTAAATTTCTCCACTGAACCGAAAGGACGTCACTACAGACATCCAATCGACCGTAAGAGATCTGTAAGTGTAGAAAGGTGAAAGGGGTTTAAACCGAAGCTGTGACAACCTCCTTATCCGGTGCACCGCGCCAGGTGGTCACCGAACTGTATCAGTTTGGGAATATTATGAATATATAATATTAAAAAAGTTTGGAAAGATTATTATGAAAACAAAAGCAAGAGATTGAGGAACTTTTATGTTGGCAAATTTTTACTTTCTTTAGTTGGTGGGGGTTGCCATATATATACCAAACTAATGAGAGAAAACCTAATGTTGTCAACACATTAGGTTCTTCCATGCCACCACCACACAATTTAAGGACAGTTATTATTTTTGTACAATTTAAGCCCCTAATCCATACTTTTTTTTCAATTGCTACTACTATAATACTATAAAACTGAAGAGTTTGTTTGTTTGAACACGTTAATCTCAGGAACTACTGGTTGGTATGGTACCAATTGGAAAAAAAATATACAATTTACCTTATAGTATACATAGTCCACTTATGGAGAAGACGTTAATCGTTTTGACAGAATTACCCCCCGCACTTAGAATGTGTCATAAAGAACGAGTAGTTAAGTATATATTGACCACTTGCAATTCACCCGCATGTTACGATACGATAAAATAAGATATTTATATAAAAGTAAAGCAAATGCTGGTGTAAATTGTTGAATAATTCATTATAAGTAATGATAAGGGTAACCCCAAGTGACCACCTGTGCTCGGCGTCGGTTAGTGAACCCCCTTTTTTAGTACATCAACGATATGTGAGTTCAAATCAGTCTAGGGGTTATTTTTATTTGTAATAATAATAATTTTTCATTACTTAAAATACTAAAACAGGTGGAAAATTGGTAAAAGACAGATAGTTTTTTTTATGACTAAAATCCTTATCGTGGCAGAGCAGCACTGCGCACAGCAAAAAGAATGTTAATGGATTCGATTTCCACTTGAGTGGATTTCCACTTTAAAATGAGTCTGGTAATAAGACAGCGCAAGTTGAGATCCACAATTGAACACACAATGTTTCGAAAACAGTGCGATGCTACGGAAAAGGCCTCATGTGTCTTAGTGTCGTAACACTAGGTTCCCTCTGCCTACCCCGCTACATGCAATATACCGTATATAGCATGAAGCTAAAAAAACTCTCACAGCTCTTAATCAGATACCTGTATACACTCAGGCAAAGGCACTTAAACGCAGCTCTACAACTTAGTATGCGTGAAAGTTAAATAATAACTTTCACTTATCATAAGGATGCTGTGGAGTGTGGAGACGCACGAGATGAGATGAAATTCATATTTAATTTATCAAGAGACTTCGCCCGTTAGAATTATATAATTATTCACTTACTAACCTGAATTATTATCGTGTTCTTATAATTTTAGTGCATTCTCATTTTAGGGCAATATCCATTAATAAAATTATTTTGTTGAACTAATTAAATAATTTTATGAATCGTTTTAAATAAAACAAACACTAAATGTTAAGAGAGGTTTACCAAAATACAAAAGTGAAAACAGCATTTGCATCAGTCAAGCCGATTCTGAGATTGAGTGAACAAACGCACAGATAAAAAAAATCATTTATATTTACAAAATCTTATTATAAATATTACATCCTGTCCAAAAGAATTTTCATTCACTTTTATACTAATACTTAGCCGACCTGCGTGGCTTCGGCCGCTTGAACGCAATTTTTACAGTTTAAGGATGTGCGTGCGTCTTACCTCAGTCAGTGGAAACATCTCCTTTTATTTTTATAGATTAAAGCGCTGAAGAGTAAGTATGAACGCGGTAATCACAGAAACTACTGGTTTCTTTTCGTGTAAAAGCTAGTCAAACATTAATATTCATCAAAATACAATGAAATAAGTTATAACTCAAGTTATAACTACTAGCTAAATTGCTTCACTTATCTTTGACCACCTGGTCCACAGGTGTTGAACCCACTGCCCTCGTGCATTACTAATGAGTTCTTTTGCTAACTCATGTTTATTTAAAAAGTCTGGTTACTATATACTCTCCGGTAAAAGAGATTATTTAAGCCTTAATTTTTTTCTTAGCTTCATGTTGGATACAACATACTTCATAGGCAAAGGGAAGCTGGTAGGACACCCCGTTCTCCACTTTAAACCGAATCTGTTCTTCTTTACCAATAATATAAAACTGAAGAGTTCGTTTGGTTGAACGCGATTATCATAGGAACTACAGATTTTAATTGAAACATTTTTTGTGTTGGATAGTCCATTTATCGATGAAGACAACATGAAAATATTTCAA
>JBAIZZ010000304.1:232762-566037 GCA_037355905.1 Heliconius aoede
TTACCAGGTGACTCCCAAGCAATATCGCTTAGGTCTTAGCCACATTGAGGGTGAGCCTCCACTCCGACAGCCAATCGGGGAGCAGGTCAAGAACTCGCTGCAGCTTGACGGCGGAGTGCTCTTTATTTAATCTCTTCGCGAGCAGGGCGATGTCGTCGGCGTAGAGAGCCAACATCGAGTCCTGCTGTGTTGGTAGATCGTCTGTGTACTAAGCGTACAGGGCAAGAGATAATGTGCTGCCCTTTGGTACCCCAGCGGCGATCAGATGGCTGCAGGAAACTGCACTCTCCACTCTGACACAGAAGGTCCTGCCGCAATGGAAATCGGCAAGGACCAGCATGATGTGGTGCGAAACCCATATTATTTCAGGAAAATAAGTATTTATAAATTAAACTTATTTTAAGTTCCCTAGTGATTTTTTTTTATTCAGTTTCACACTTTATTTGTTACCAGAGTGAGAAAATGAAAGTAATTAATTCCTTTGAATAGACATCAAACTTAGAACCATCATATTCACAGTTAGATATTATCCCAAAGTAGTAACTACAAAAAAGTATACAAAATTAACTTCATTTGCAAAGCAGAGCTTATGTAAAACAGTTTGTTATACAAACATTTTGGAGACTGAAATGTAGAAAGTAGTTTGAAATTAGTGGTTCAGTTTCTTTTTATTTGAATGATGCTTAGACAAAGTGGAGTAATTTTAAAAAAAATGTTTTTTTTTAATATACATGGCATATGACATCTAAGGCCCATATTTACAAATGTGTTTTGAGCCAGTCATGGCACATGATAAATTTTGAATACTGGTTGAGGTTTACAATTCAACTCTGACTATGGACTATCTTTCAATTCAAACAATAACTACAATGTAGTAGATTCTGATGTACATCATATATACCAATCAAGTATAGATTATTATTACTTTTGTGCAGCAGTAATATAAAGTGTGTCACATAATTCCGATATTTATATATTATATTCTAATTAGAAATATAATTGATTCAAATGAGGTCTCCCTTGCTAGCAGTTTGAATTGTTGAATAAACACGTCCTGCCACCAGATCCTGCCACCAGAAGTTGCTCGGAGGCAGTTTTACTGAGAAGAGCTTGTTAGAGTTTAATTATAACATAGACTGGCAGTTCCTGCACAAGATTCATTTGATATTCATTTTATGCATTTGTATCCATAAAATATTCAAATATAAAATATTTTAAGCAAACCAAAAGGATATTTGTAGACACCTACAGATATACCTAAAGTACTTTCAAAAATGCAGTATTACAATCTTATTGCTATATTATAGCTAAATTATACAAAATGTTTACATAAATGATACCCCATATTATTCTTCTAGTTTAATTCTGGTGAATAAGTCATATTGAAATATTTCTGAATCTGATTAGTAATATTCCTGGGAAAGAGGATCAACATCCTCCTTCACAAATTTTCACATTTATAATATTAGTAAGATAAGAAGTAATAACAACATGTATCTAACCTGTAGTTCTGTTCATAGTCCCAGTAGTCCTTATACCGTGGGTGCCAGCGTGGGCCGCCGCGCGAGTAGGGCCGCCTCGAGCCCCCTTGGCTCATTTTTGACCCATACCACGTTCACTGGAGCCCTAGACCCAGTACTGGAGCCCTAAGGGCCCTGTTGATGCACTAAGAAGATAAAACGCAACGTGATCCTTTTAGCATGAAGCCCTAGAGCCTTTACTAGAGCTCTAAGGGCCTTGAAACTTAGTATAGGTAGGTAAGTATCACGCAAACGTACTGGAGCCCTAAGGGTTTTGGCGGAGCTCTATACTGGCAAATGGTAACAAGTAAACGGAATCACTTTGGCCGTAAGTTAAATAACTAGTTATAAATGACAATTATGGGCAGATTGCTTCACAAGTAATGGAGGGTGGACGGTAAAGCAAAGGCACGGCGCGGCGACGCTGTCTCTCTTTCTACGTATTGATTTTATATTAGAGAAATGTTTGATCACATTTATTTTGCACGTTTTTGTATATTTATAACGTTTATTTGTCTAAGAAAAGCGTTGGACACTCCAGTTCACATAATTAATGTGTACATAAGTATAGATTCGTCACGCACTATAAGATTATGTTTCCATTGTATTTTTCAACACTGTAAACGTTTCACTAACAATGAAATCACTATTTATATTGTGTTTAACACTGCAGGAGGATAAATATTAAAATATAATAAATTAAAAGCAATCTCTGCTCCATCGAGGCAGACTGCACGAATACGTAAGCTTGAAAAAAAACTTTTATACAACTTGTCTATGCCTGTAACGCAATCATAAAGCGCTTATACAGGTCTGCCGTTTAATTACACTGAAATTACAATGATAGAAAAAGCGCTACATTGCTTGATTGCACATATGCCCCACCCATTGTTATTATAATGCAGCCAACATGACGCACAAAGAGTACTCTGAAGTTGGCGCGAGTGTGACAAGTATGTTTGTCTCGCCCTAACTAATGAATTAAAGCGAGATAGCTATATATTTTTTCATTGTAAATCATTGTTGCTATAGCTAGGCTGCTTACATTGTGTTTTTTGAGAAATGGCTGGAGAAATAAAACATAAATCAAATAACAGCAAAAAAGGAATATAACGTAATTTAACTAGGATCCGACACATACTTAGCACGGCGGTTAGAGCTGAGGTGAGCTATGTTTCGCAAAATTTGTGAAATTTTCAGTTTTGTCCGCACGCGCTGGGTTAAGTTGACTAAAGCTCAATCTGTTCGCGTGAATTTCAAAACGTTCCACAGCTAAACTCTATGGGACACATTTACTCAAAGACTACAATTACAATTATCACCAAACTTCTCCGCTAGATCACTATGTCATAAACAATGTCCCTGTAAAATTTCAAAGCTGTAGGTTCAGCGGTCTAGGAAGAGTGGCATTACAAAGAAACACATTTTTTACCAGTAATAATGTTATTAGGGTGGAAAACAATAAACAAAGTAGTTTAAAATCGTCGTTGGCGTGGCGAATTGACATTTTTAGAAGTGTTTTAAAATTTTAAAAGAATGAAATAATTATATTTCTAAAAACGTTGTACATTTTCAATTGTTAGAATAATAATAGAAGATACATCTTTTTAAATAAGCTTTTTATTATTTTATGTTAAATATTTAAAAGTGTTACTATTTCATCTTTTGTGTTATTGTATAAATATAAAATAGTATAGATAAACACTGTATATGAATTTATACTTTTACAACATAGATTAAATGGTTAATTTAATCATATTTTAAAATTATTGTAATCAAAAATCACAAAGAATTTGCAGAAATTACGATAGTGATTGAAAATATTATGTTAATTATTTCTAGTAAGAAAAATTACACATAAAATATCTATAAAACACATATCACAACTTGAACTACAACACGATTATTGAGAGTAAGATGGCGGCCACTGCTCAAATTGCGAAATATTTGACGAAATTATTCCACGAACGAAAAGGATAGATATATAAATTTCAAGTAAATTTATATTGCTGTCTCTTTCTTTAACTGTAGCGAGTATACATGTCGTATATTTGTTATCAAACATTTAAATAAACACTAATATTAACACGTGGTTTCTGTTTTTCTTTATTTCATTTTAAATGTAATCATTTTCTAAGAATATATAAAAAGTGACTTAATTGTACAAGCTTATATATGTATACAATAATATATACAGAGTATTTTTCTAAGCACCATTTTAAATTAAATCAGTTTTAACTACTCTAGAAAAGCCTTATAGTATTAATAATTATCTTTTTTCCCAAAAATGAAAAGTTATTTTTTCAAACAAAATAAATAAAAAAATTATTGTCGTAAAATAATACGCCATTTGTTAAGGACGAGGCACGCACACATAAAGCTATCAAAGGGACACCGCCGCACAAGCCTCATTCCGAAATCGGGTCTTAATTATTGGCGATTAAGTTCAAATTTGTTTAACCATTAGTAGTATTTTTGTAGCAGTAAGTTTACGTATAGGTAACGTATCTATGCGTAACTGCGTCACACGAAATACAGGGACCGTGAAATGAAAAAAAAATATATAACACAACATAAATTACGCTAAGTGAGATTCAAACCCACAACCATCCTATTCAGTATTACAAGAGACAAATAAAACCAAAAGACAAAATGTAAAAATAAAATATTTTATTATACAGATATAGTATAGTTGTCACTGAATCACACTGCACTACACAGGCCATAATGTGCAGGATAACATACAGCATACATTTTTAAAGGATAATTTAATTTAAATTCTCTTCAATATATAACACATTTCCCATAAACAGTATTTCTTTCAAATTCTCAAAAATAAATTGTAAGACATTGAAAAATAGTTACAAAATATTAACGAGTTTATTTATGGCAGTATTCCCAATAAGCAACAGGCTTAGGAGCTGGTGAGGTGCTCTTTATAGAGAATATAACTTTATAATCATGACGTGGGTCTTATTGTATATTTAGTGACTCTCAACCTTCGAAATCGTTAAGGTTGCAATTATAACAAAAAGGTTAAGATACATTATTTACACCCCTTTTTTGTCCTTAGATCAAAAACTATTAAAGATCAGAAGAACGTATTAAAATGGATGACCTTAAATTACACATATTTAATTATTAGATATAGTTCCTTATGTTCAGGCCACAGTGTAATGTGCCAGATGTTACAAGTTGTAGTCGTTGGGGTCATAGAGCTCTGACAGCAATCTGTAGATGTAGGAAGGAGAGCTGCCTCCACTGGAATAGAAAAGAGAGAATTATATATATATTTCATCTTCACACTGTATCCAGATCAGCAGAGAAAATCAGTGTTAATACAACTTAAGCTTTCCCTACTTTTTACCATGTCGTCGAGATATTGAATGTTCAACACCGCGCTTCATCTACTACAGAAAAATAAATATTTTAGTCTTGTTATTAGTAATATTGAGTTGTGTGCAAAAAAAATTGATTTTAAAAAGTCTTAATATTTTTAAACTTCAAATTTATTTTATTATTATTTAAAAACTTTACTTTGAAGTCAGTATCAGAAGTGCTATCTTGATAAATAATAAAGACATTCTCAATTTTCCACCTAAATTTTAAATATTATTTGTTAAATAACGATACAACATATATTTATTTGATTTACTTAATTAGTTAAAGACAATAGTATACACACAGGTTAGTGATGAACAAAGTGATGTGGTCGGGAGGTACTAAGTCGTAGAGAGGCGCCTCCACTCTCACTAACGCACTTTCAGCACTCCTAGATTGGGAAGGAAAGATTGTTTTAAATATAAACGAAATAATATAGCAATATCAGCTTCCGGCTGTATTCCGCATATAGCAGGGTAGGCAGAGAGAATATATTGTTAAGACTCTCCATTCTACATTTTCAGCCGAGTTCTTGTCGCGTTTTGAGTGGCGGAACTCAACACCGCGCTATGCGTCGAAACCAGAGCCAAGAAATGAAAATAAAAATTTTAATAAATATTATCCTCCAAATTGGGATCGAACCCACAACCAGTCGCGTTTTAGTCACACACTTTGCCCTTCCGTCAGGACCGGCCTCCAAATATAAGTCAAATATAAAATAAAATAAAAAAAAAGAATTTCTCTGTTTAGGATTAAATTATAAAATAATATTATATTTAGTATAGTAGTGGTTATAGTGGTGGTAGTGGTGCTAGTGGTACTCACTGGTAGGGCAGCGCGTGCGTGGCGGGCGCGAGCGCGGCGCAGTGGTCGCGGTCACGCGCGTGCAGCGGCGACAACGTGTACAGTGGAGACAACACTATCACCTGTGGGGGAAAATAATGATGTTATCCTTATTGATAAATATTATAAATATAAGTTATAGAGGGCAGTCATGGCGCAGTTGCACAAAGTATGACTAGAAAACCGACAGGTTGCGGGTTCGATCGGCACTCGAGGCGATGAAATATTTATTTAAATTTACATTTCCATTTCCTCGAGGCAAAACGGGGCATTGAATTCCGCCACTCATCACGGAACGCAGTGTCTTAACACTAGGTTCCCTGTGCCTATCCTGATGTGTATGGGACATAGTGTGATTTTTTTTATTTATATAAGTAATAATGGCCAATATCTCGAAATAGGTAAAGTTTATGGGATAAAAATCGTTGGAAACGACCTCCTGTATCACCTGCATGATTTTGTTTTAGTATAATAAATAACAAACACCTTTTATTCCGTAGTAGTATTCCGTATATACAACGCTAACTAGTGTTATTGTACTCTGTTTCCCATTACGACCCTTCTGCTAAAGCATTGCTTAAGAATTCGGCGGCAAATGGAGATGGTATTAAGTGGCGAAAGTCAACACTGCGTTATACCACGGTAAATATTAAATATTTAGTCCCTCAGAGTGGGAATCAAACCCAAAACCAGTCACGATTACAACAATCGTGCTTTGGGCCACAACGGCCTCTGATATATAGTACATATGGGAATGAAATGGGCTACTAAGTATTTGTATGTATATGTATTTATGGTAGAAATACCTCTACAGCTCGATGTAAGGCGGCAGTAGTAACAGCCAGTGCCCCGGCACGTGCCAGTGCTGCACCGCCTGCTAGTGCTGACACAGCACCTATTATCACCTAAATAATGTTCATGATTATCAGCTACAGTATTTAACTTTAAATATGCTCTCTCTCTTTTTGGCTCATGGCTATGATTTTAAGTAGGGGGGTAGTTAAAAAGTTACTTGAAAACACAATGTAATTAATTGACGACTATTACACTAAATCAGTTTTAATATATTTTTTATTTTAATTGATATAAATATAGTATCGGACATGTACCTTGTTAACTCTAGGCATGAGTGCGGCGACGGCGGCAGCGTTAATCACCGTCACGGAAATGCCCGCGTCCGCAATTCGCACCGCCATTGCGTGACTCTTTACACAAAAATAAGAAAACAATATTATGAATCAGTTAATTTTGGTAAGAAAATAAAAAAAAGCCTTTAGTTATTTATAAATCAATTATCTTCTATATTAACCTGTACAAGGTCAAATGAAAACTGAAAATATTTAAGTTTTGTTTATTTTCTTTCATGAAAATATAGGGCTGTACTCAAGTTGTAGTACACTGACCACCTATGTATGACAATTTTCAAAACAAGCTTCATGCTGTTATCTACAACATGAAGGTTTCTTTTTATATCACGAAACATATGCATTGACATGGCTTTGCTAACCAATTCTACACCTATGTCTTCATCTAACGATTAGTACATTGGTTCTAGTAGTGGCCAGCGCAGTGCCAAACGGTACAGTCTCTATGCAGGTATGCACCTGTTCCATCTCACTCACTGACATCAACAGAATATGGTTTTCGGAGGGTCCTCGTGCTTTTTACGTCATCTTCCTCCAGTATATTTGATACTATGTCTTTGAAGGTCGTCGTGGCACAGCGGCACAAATGTGTGACTGTATGAAGTGAAATATTTATATACGTTTATATTTCCATTTCTTCGCTCTGGTGTTGAGGCAAAAGGCAGCGTTGACTTCTACCACTGAACACGCAATGTCTCCAGAATTCGGCAGAAAGTGGGGAACTGAGTGTCTTAACACTAGGTTGCTGCCTACCCTGCTGTGTGCGGGATACAGCGTGATATTGATGTCTTTGAAGGTCTTGTACATGAATACATAATTTTATCTAGTCAACACATATTAGTCAGCCATCAATCAATCACCATTCAACTGTCAATCAATCAGTTGAATACTATTGAACCTTCAATCAACGACCTCTATCAAGCATCTATTAACCACCACTACCACTACCATAATTACCTCAGATACATCAGGTCCTTCAGCCAATAACACCCTGAACCTTTTAGTACTGGAACTTTTCAAGAAATTCTCCACGAGGGTTGATGCACCATATGTTAAGACTAACTCATCAGCATGGACATGTTCTCGGACTTGCGAACATATGGAGGATGTACTGGTATCTAACTCGGCTCGTATCTGAAGTCATAATAATGAGGACTTGTAATTTTTTATCTATCGAAGCGAGATTTGAAACCGCGACTTAGAAATTATGTATAACAAAAATATAAAACAATTACGGCATAAAATAGAAACTATTGAACAGATTTAGATTTAACTGTTGAGTAGGAAGATAAAACTCTTTATTGCATATATAAAGAACAACCAGAAAATTTGAGCCAGTTGTGGCACAGGGGCACAAAGTGTATAAACTATACACTAACTAGCGAATGTAGTGTTTTATCACTAGGTTTTCTCTGCCTACCCTAAATAAATATAATTTATATATCAGAATAACACAAAGGTTACAATTTGTGTAAAGGTTTTGTATAATTGGGATACAATATATCAAAAAGTGTACCGCGGAAGGGTAGCTAGTAAATAGACAGATACTTTACCTCAGATATCTGATCTCTTATAGGTTCCCTCAGATCAGTAGCGGCCGGTCCAATTGTTGCCCGACGGCTAGGAGCTGCTAGTACTAAACGCTGTAGAGATTCTCCTGCACCTTCTACACTCTTTGGGACAGATGAAGTTAGTTACAAATATTAATTTGTTATCACTTTTTAAGACTTTTTTTGATTTGTTCTTTTCCTTATTTTCCTCCTAATTCTTAATTTCTAAGTTCAAGAGGAATAAAAATTTCAGCTTGATACCTTCACGCAACATGGACAAAAATGGACAGAGAGACAGAGAGAGGAATAACAAAGTAATCCTAAAAGGGTATATCAGTTCTTTTTTAAATTACAGCATATAAGCCCAAACCAATATTAATAGTATTCATTAAGATATCTCAAGTGAATTTATATTTTGTTGTTTTTTAAAGTTATATAAATATATTTTTAGTATAATTATTACTCTTACCTGATTAGCATGAGTCCTTTGTTCATCTCTTATAGTCCGCAACACTCGTCGCACCATATTGGCCGCTACCAGCTCTGTTGGTAGTGCTTGGATGATGTGACGACCGGAAGCACGCACTGAGTTACAGAGAGATCTGGAATTGATGTATTGGTTTCAGTAGTATTTATAATGATTATACTTAATTTTAAGCAATAATTTCATGCATAGGCATAGAGAATTTAGTCGAGAATTGAATCATTCTTCAAAATTACGGAGACAGAGATTTAATTGTCATGTAGATTCCTTAGATAGTGTCGGAAGAACGTTAAAAACAGCTGAAGCTTTGTCTATGAAATGAAGCATAATTTTCATCAACAAGAATTAAGCAAATCTAAATTTTTAAGAAAGATTTTTTTTTGGGTAAAAAATGGACCTCCATGAGCTGAGTTGTAATAAAAATACATATGAATGTGACTGTCAGTTCTAATAAAAGTATGTAGGAAGTAATAGAAGATAAAGGTAATTTAGTATAATGGACTGAATTTATAATAAGAGGGTGTGTGTGTCAAACAAACATCAAAAATGGATTGTAGTTAGAACTAATATTATCTACGGTCTTTAAGTGATGAGAAGCATAGAGCAGTGCCTGGGACTTGCAACCACAGGTATTGTCTAAAGGATCCCCTTAACAGATTAAAATGCTTGTCTTCACTGCTCCAGCCCAGTATAAATATAAATAGGCATTAACCATGTTCATAAGTACAATAATAATTGATTAATTAAATAATCAATTACCTGAATAGTCAAGGATAGCCAGCAGCAGAGCACGAGTAGTGCACCTACCCACACCAGAGCCAAGACTCCAAGCAGATAATTATAAATAGGTCTTAACCACATTTATAATTAAAATAATAATTAATTAATCCGTAGGTTTCAAACAGAAATCGGTAAGTAACTTACATGACATACCGACAAGTATATTAATGTAAGTAATAAACAAAATAAATTTATTGAGGCTAGTTACATATGTATTTTCCAAGAGGAGGAAGAGGAGAAAGAGGAATTCCTTTAATGTAAACAGTGTTGTTGACTCGTTGTGAGTGTTGACATCATTAGTGTGGGAATGTGTCATTGCAATTAATGTGAATTACATATTTTATTGTATTTTCTAAATCTTTAATTGTTAGAGCTTACATCGAGTAAGTCATACGTTCACTTTTAGTAATAGTTTAAATGTAGTTCTTTTAACTAATCAATTAGTTTAAAACAGTTGTTTGACATTCTGACTGTAGCTTACGTAACTGGCTTAAATAAACTTCCATATTTTCTTTTGCTGGAAGAAAATATGAATTATGTCATTTCATTGAGTTGGAATTGAAACCACAACCTGTGTCACATTTAGAGCTAGACACTTGTGCCCCCGCCCCCTGCATTATGACTTACTTCAAGGTTAATAAACTTTATACTTTTAGTTGAACCTTCAACTTCACATTAAAAACTATACTCATTAAGTAAATATGTCAGATTATAATAATTTTGAACTTACAATGCATTGGCACTCTCTGATTCACTGATGATCTGCTCCAGCAGGTCTACTGTGGCTAGAGCTACCTTCTCAGGGCCTTGTATTTTTCTGTAATAATAGAAAAATTCGCATTGGAACTCCACCGATTTCAGAAAGTTTTTTTACTTTCTTTTTTTATTTTTCTACTTTCTCAATATATTATTTTTATTAGTATTTTGAAATC
This sequence comes from Heliconius aoede, assembly GCA_037355905.1. Taxonomy (NCBI): domain Eukaryota; kingdom Metazoa; phylum Arthropoda; class Insecta; order Lepidoptera; family Nymphalidae; genus Heliconius; species Heliconius aoede. The sequence goes on from JBAIZZ010000304.1 coordinate 243,398, forward strand.
CTCGTATCAGTAATATAAACATTACAAGTATGTGCGAACAGTTTATATATTGTATATTAATATTACTGTTCATTTTCAGTTATAGTACAGACAGATTTATGACCATTATAAATATACCTAGACAACGAATTCTATGAAAAATTACTTGTATGTTAACTGTATCTTATTTTACTTATGTTTTATATTGTTACAATTATCCATATTTTATCGTAATCACAAATTATATAAAGTCTTTAACAAATTGTGAATAAAGCATATTTTTCGACACTACTTTAGTAACTCACCCACTACGAATACCCGACACATATTTCACAATCGCATCCATAGTTTTCTCATCTAATTCCTCCAAATTGCCTTCAGAGGGTGCCATTGTTATGATTTTAAATTTTTTATGTTATATTAATTTAAATAGAGATTGGAAAAGCTGATGAAAGAGTTCACTACTGTTATTAATTTATGACATGAATGAGTACAACCTCAAAAACGCAAGTGACGTTTATGTTTATTTCTCAGTTTGACTTTGACAAAATGACGTTTGCTTACAAAAAAAAAACAATAAATTATTAAGCCTTAATATATAGATATAAGTGATTACAATAATTTTAATATTTATTGTCGTCTATACGAGTAGCTAAATTAAGCTTGTAACTTATTCAAATCTTCTGTTTTTATTTCCCTTTTTATTACATTAATCAAGATGTATTCGTGCTAACTTTGTGATAAATCCTTTTGTTTATACAAATTTCAATAAGACTAAGTGATTGTCGGGATCTAAGCTAATAGAATTACTTACAGTGCAAATACAATTTCAAAAATTTGTATTTTGAATAACCATAAATATTTAATAAAGAACAATGAATACTTAATGATTTTATATTTTACACAAAAATGAATGCTGCTGAACGGATTTAGATGAAAGCTTACAGTAATATAGCTTATTCATCAGAATAATGCTAAGGCTACAATTTATATACAGATTTTGTATAATTTAGCTGTAATAAAATAATAAATTTTAACAAGATGCCAGTCGTGGCGCAGGAGCATGAGCGTGTGACTGTAAACGCGACAGGTTGTGGGTACAATTATAATAAATTAGCATAGCATAAATATATTTTTAATTTCAAAAGTAGAAAATAAATTATAAGTTTTCATTTAATTTATCCAAATATATGCTTGACGCTCGAGCTATAGTCCATTCTAGTTAATAGGCTAATGACATTCATCAGCATAAAACATCTTCTATGGAGAAAGACTAGTCTCCATGTGAGTCGGGCAGTATTTAGCACAAAATTAAATAAAACGGATTAACAGCTAAATTCATGCAACAGTGAAAGCATTTTTCAAATGATAAAATGTGACGAATGGTTATTCTTTAATCTTATCGGTATAAAATAATCGATTTACTAATAATAAAGAATAACACTTCCTTGGATTTATATCCATTCACCTCACACAATTGGAATATAAATTAATAAAATATTCCCGCCCAAGAATCCGATCACAATCATCTGCTTACTGTCATTCCATTATGATGATCATTTAAATCAATACAATCAAAATATATTAAAATTATCATAATTTTAGCAAATTTGAGGCCTCTAGGGTAAATTAGACATTTTATTTCGACTAAACGATACGTTATTCCGGTTCTAGAGACAAGTTTAATTGAAGAATGGTGTGTAAAAGTGATTTTATGTAGTTGGAATGATTTCGCAACGCTTGAGCGAATATTTAACGCGGAAACAATTGAAATAAAGAAATTTTGTCAGAATAATACGATGGATTTGTCACCAGATGAGGAAAACTTCCCTGGTCGGATCTTACATCAGGTAGAAATGGTTTAACATATTCTAATAAGAATAGGAATATTGTTATTTCCCTGTTGTATTTCAGTTGCTTATGTTACTCTTAAGAATGAAAGTTAATAACTATTTTATGCTTGGCAATATTAATTTATGAATCAAATTCAATGTTTTAGGAAAGTTAAGAAGAAAAATTGTTCTGCCATTTTTACAAACCTTTAATATAATAAATAAAAATATAACAATAATATAAATTATATTCACAAATTTTTAATAATGTAGTAATCGTCATATTAACATTTATTTAGTAACGACTATGTACTTTAATTTTTTTTTTAAATTTTTTCTTGAACAGTAATATCAGAAAATACAAAAATATGTGTACTCATAAATGTTAGAAAGAAGAAGATTATTTCTTCTTAATAATAAATAGTGTATATAAATAATTAATTTTTTCATTTGTTATCATTATATTATGATAATATTTTAGTTAAAGTCAAAGTGAGAATTTTCTATTGTAATGTATAAACATTGTTTAGTAAATTTCTATTGAATCAGTTTCATCTTATCTAAATATTTTCTATCATCTATAGACATAGATTCAATGCAGAAAATAAATAAATATACAAGTACCTTTCTTTCAAGAACTTCACAAAACATTGTTTCTTATTTTTATGCCTTGTACTATATAGGGTGAAAGTGCAGTATTATAGAGGACAGAATTTTACTATAAATGGAATTGATGGGGACTCAACCTCACTCAATGGAATGATAATGAATTTAAATATTAAATTACTTTAATTTCCATGCTTTAGTAGAGAAATTGCTGTGTTGAGATCCACTCTTCATAATAGGACTTATTATTGCTGCCCTGAAGTTAAGCTCTGTGTTGTGCATTGTGCATCACGCGCATCATTCCGACTCGAGAGGATAATATTCAAAACTAAGTAAATGCCTAAAGTCAAATCTGCACCAGCCTGCTTCCAGCCAAGGCTCATCTTACTTTAGGGTAGCCACTATACTTTAAGTAAAACTACTTACTACTCCCCTACTTCTACTACTAGGCTGCACTCTGGGACAACCTGGAACTGCTCCAAGAACTCCTGACCACTGGAGCTGATGTTAACGCTCGAGATCCTCACTCTCGCTGTGCCTTACATGCGGCTGCACTTGCTGAGAGGAGTCAGTGCTTGCCTGCGTTATGTGCAGCTGGTGCTGATGTTGATGCTAAATCTGATGAACTTACCGGTGGAAAGGTGATAGCTTCATTAACCTATGATATTTAGACTTCAAACACGACAGTTGTGGGTTCAGTACTTAGGAGATCTTTTCATTCCTTTGTTTGAAAAAATATGGCATTAAGTTGGCAGAAGTTAATGCCATATTTTGTTATTTCATTCCACACAGAATGTTTTGATTTTGGACAAAAGTGGAAACCGGATTATCTTAACACTAGATCCTCGCTAATTATCGTTTTATCTACAGAGTATGGAGCGTTTGCTCCTTTTATGGGAGCAGCGCATAGGGGAAAATATACGTACGGCAACAGTTTAGACGTAGGTTTTTAACGATGTTTATCTAAACTTTAATACGTGTGACACAGTTACGAATAGATACCAATAACGTAAACACTATCTACAAAAAAAATATTACTAAAAGTTAATCAACATTGAGTTTTGCCGCGACTACTACTACTTTTACTGCGACTCGATTTCCTGAATGAGGCGTGTGCGTCGGTGTCCCTTTGATATGTTTATGTCTGTGTGCGTCGTTCTTAGCAAATGGCGTTGTATTTTACAAAAATAATTTTATAAAATATTTTGTTTGAAAAAATCACTTTTTCAGACTTTTATAAAATAGTTAAACCTGTGGTTTCAATTAAACTGGCGATGACAAAAACACTCTATATTTATAATAAAATCTAAAAAGGGTGTCTATACATGGAATATATTTTATTTAATATTTTCATTTCTTCCCTTTGGTAACACGAGACAGTGGAGTTGAGTTCCGCGATTAAATACGCAATGCCTAGAAAATTGCGCGGATAGTGGGCAAAATAATGTCTTAACATTAGATTCCCTCTGCATCCTCTATATGATCTATATGGGGAATATTAGATATGTCATAAATATTACATAAAGCGTAAAGCTCTTCTCTATCTCTTTGTTTATCTGGGCTTATCTCCAGACAAGCTGAACCAATTATTATGGGACTAACACTAAAATATAGAGGGGGTTGTTGAGCAACATAAAGATTATTTTAATACAATAAAAAAGTCATATCGTGGAAATATAGTTGAGGAAGCTAATCAAAAATCTTATAAACTCTCACACCTCCCTCCCCACCTCTCTTCCTCAGACTGCTCTCCACATATCATCAGAGCGAGGTCACGTGGAGAACATAAGAGGCCTCCTCTCAGCCGGCGCTGACCTCTCAGTCCTAACTGCAAGCGGGGACTCTGCGCTCGTGCTGGCGGAAAGAGGCCGTCATAGACACGCAGCCCTCGCGCTTCGAGAGGCTAAAGGTAGGTTAGGCGGATTCTTTTTTTTTAAATTTGATTTTAGTTTAAATTTTGTGGTTACGTCTTACTTCAATCAGTGGGAACATATCCTTTTATTTATATATAGAATATATATTAGATAATGTAGAGGCCAGTCGTAGCGCAGTTGTACTAGCGTGCGAGTGCAAAAATTTTCACGAAATTGTGGATGGACACAATATTTCACGAAAAAAAGCATGTTTTTATTTTTTTTTGTAACTTCACGCCTTTTCGCGCACATAGGTTACTATAAAACTCATTTTTCACCCAAATTTTTGATAAAATTAACATGCGTCACTTATTATAAGAGTAGGGATATAATTTTGATATTTTCATTCCCTTGAGCCGATGCCGACCCTGCTACAGACAGACTAAGTATCCATTTAATAAGACTAATACCATAGGTTATTACACTTAAAATTATGGGGATTCACATTCACGATAACGAGTACAAAATACATCGTAGTTTCGCTATAAAGACGATTTAAATATATACAAAAAAATGTCTATGAGAAAAAAACTGGTTTAAAATCGTTTGATTAAAATTAAAATTATTCATAACGATTACTTCCTGTGTCGACTCACTCTTTTTGTATTACATCCCGTATTTCCTTTTTATAAGTCTTGCCACCAGCGAGGAAATAAAAATACGTAATCGTTGAGCTCTGCCACTAAACAAACAGTGTCTTGAAATTCAGCGATGCTTGGGAACGGAGTGTCTTAACAATAGGTTTTCTTTGCCTAAGCTACTATTTGAGGCCAGTCGTTGTGCAGGGGCACAGTGTGACTGTAAAACCGACTGGTTGTGGATTCTATCCCCACTCGAGGAGATGAAATGTTTATTTGAATTTATATTTCGTAATGCCTCCAGAATTCGGCAGAAAATGGGAAACGGAGTGGCTTAACACTAGGTGACCTATCCTGCAGCGTGAAGCATAAATATACTTATACTTTCCATCCTCAAGGTTCAATATCCGTGGTTGCGGGATTCCACTTAACATCAGATAGTCTTTCTGCTTGCTTGCCCCTGTTTGTAATAAAAAAAAAATTCGATTAAAAAACTTCTGTTAAATATGTCATGTTGGCATGTGACTGTGTTATTGTTAACGTAGTAAGTTGAGAGTTCTATTCTGATTCGGTGAATGAATTATTATTTAATATTTTCATTTCCTATCTCTGGTAATAAGGCAAAACGCTGCGTTGTGTTCCGCCACACAACACGCAATATCTCGAAAAGTGGAAAGGAAAACGTAGTGTCGTAGCACTAGGTTCCCTGTGCCAGCGTGAAGATACATTACGGGTCATAATCAAATATTACAGTGAAAAGATTATCTTGTTAGTATAATATGTATTATGTATATATAAAAGTATGAGAACAGTTTCAAGGCCGATAGTGTTATGAACATATTTAACAGATATCAGAATACGGTATGCAGCCAATTTTTAGGAAAAAAGTATTTATATAATACACTTTTATTTTGACGAATATTTTGTTATTGAGGTAGTGGCCTTGCTGGGTGAGCGGGTAACGGAGTGTGTTAACTCTAGATGACTAGCTATAATTTGTATTTTGTAATTATTAAAATGATTTAATAAATTGAGAATAAAGTTAAATATCATATATATAAAACTTCTGTTATGAGTAATAGACACACAGCCGGAAATCTTAAGAACTGAATGTCTTAACACTATATTTCCAAAAAAAATTGTCATTTACTGAGTTTTTCAATCAAGGCGTGCTAAGAACTAGCTTGCCGGCTGCTGCCTCCTTTAGTTCACATTGCATAGGGAGCCGGTCATGTCGCGTCTTATGATATACGCTATACATCTATATCATAGTGTTATAGTGTTTATAGTGACATAGTGATAGTGAGATATTGTGAACGGTCAAGTGTCACAGTGTGTACATAATATGTAACCATATTCAGTTTTTATCACTAAACTATTTTTTTGTGTTAATTTTTGCTCTGTATTATGAAAAGTTAAATTAAACTATTTTTATTGTACGCGGTAAAATAAAAAGAAAACCTCACTATTACAATAGTTGTGCAAAATTTAAGTGACATTATCGATACACGCTTTTCTACTTTACGTCGGAAATAAGTGGTGGAACTCAACTCTACCATTAGTTAAATTAAAAACTATTTTTAGTATATGTTGTAATCTGTATCAACTATCTAACTATATCGGTTCGTGGGACACAGCCTCGTGACAGATGGAGAGACAGAGAGATTAGATTTTGAATACGGAATCTTAAAAAAGAATATTATTGCTGAATCTCAAATGATTATTTTCATTACTTAATAACTTATTTTACTACCAGTAAAATTTTAAAATTATTAATTCCATTTCTAATATGATATAGATAAAGAGATCTAAGTGATAAGCGTGAATCATTCCTCAGCGGAATTAAACACCACAATTACTTTATTCAGTGTGAGAATATTACGTGTGTCCATTTTTTTTGTCAGACATTTTGGTGCGCACTTGGAATTATAAAATGATACTCTTTTTAATTATGCTTCAATAATTTACCTCATTTGTGTCTAATTTTCTTCCCACATGTTGTATTATGCATAGCAAGGGCAGAAGGACCCTAATGTTTGCACACTCCATTACCCACACACCGCGCTCAAGCGGGACTCAACCGCGTGTTCTCCTGGTATAAGGCGAGGAAATTAAAATAATTCATTCCCTCGTGTGAGAATTGCACCCAGAACTGTCAAGTTTACAGACAATCCCAGTGCCACTGCGCTACGTCTATCTCGTGTTTTAGATGTTTTAAATTATAATTTATTTAAGTCCGCGACAACCGAAAAAACTTATGTAGTACAATTATTTCGACATCAGTTGCGGTTAGGGTCTATCAGTTACAATGTTAGTGAAATGGCTTCCTAAATAGTATTGAATAGTTTTATAACTAAATAAAGTTCTTTTTTTATTTGTCTTGTTATTTACTTTAAGTTTCTCGGTCGGGTAACAAGATATGCCGTAGCTGTGTGATCCCGGCTTAGAATAGGATCACTCTGGTACTGTCGGTGTCGTACGAGGCGACTAAAGTACGTGTGGTAGAGTCACGTCGCCAGTAATGGCAACACGCATGGGCAGACTCGACCGGACTAATACCATCCCCGGCATTTAAAACCGGCGTGAAGTAGTGGCTCTTGCTGCGTTTCGCATTAGGTAATGCCGGGCCCCGGCGCCCAACATCCTCAACCTTAAAAGCCGGCAACGCACCTGTACCTCCTCTGGTGTTGCATGGGGTCGTGGGCGGCGATGATCACTTACCATCAGGTGACCTGAACGCTCGTTTGCCCTGTCCTCTCCCATAAAAAAAAAAGGATATAGCGCGACGTTAAGTTCCGCCGATAGTGGACAACGGAATTGTCTTAATGAGAAGGGATTGTCTTAACACTAGCTTCCCGGATTCCCTCTGCTTACCCTGATACGTGTAGGACACAGCGTGAAGCTAAATAAAAACCTAACGTGTCAAATACGTAAACGCATTCTCTAATAATTTAATAGTATTATAAAAGAAAAGTATCACAAAGTCGTCAGTAATTAAAATTGAACCGCTGTTTGCGTAGTGGAACCCTTAGAAAGGCTCTAGGTTCTTTTACATCCATATTAAAATATGTCTACAACGGTTATTATCGTAGAAGACTATCTAGATATAATAAGATATTTGATTTTCGTGTTTATTACACATTTTAAATTAAACTCTTTATCCTTATTCTTCGCATATCTCTAGTAACTATGATAGATTTTGAGGAATCCGACATTTCGAACACTGCGGTACTCCGTAACCATGGGTAGCCATGGATAGGCACCCTTTTGTCCGTTTACATAATTATTATATCGATTAGCCATTTTCTAGTTTCATTATAATGGATTATCTTAATTTGCTCACTCTGGTAATGAGACAAAATGCGAAGTTGACTTCCGCCTCCCATTATGCACTGTTCGAAAATCGAGTGGTGCATGGGAAACGGAGTGTCTTAACACTAGATTCCCTGTGCCTATTCTGTTATATGACAAATACAGCGTCAAAGCTACATATGTTATAATTTCAAATAAATAAATATTTTGATTTAAAATTACAATTACAAACATCGTAATTCCGCAGCTAACAGCCATTAATTAATCACAATTGGTATCTTTGATCTATCATCATCATTAACTAGATCGCCTATGGACTTAGTTAACCTCATTAATTCTTCTACCCTTCGTACTTTCTACTCTTATTTTTAAATTTATCAGATCTCTTACAAAGTAACATATTAGTTAAACGCTAGAATTTTAGCCAAAAAAAAAACAAGCAATATATTAACTAAAATATAATAAAGAGCGCAGAAGCATCAGCTACTGTAAACGCGAAATTTTGTGTATAATTGTGTTATAACTAGATTTTCAGTTTCTTTTCGAGATATCTCTTCTCATTCTCTTATATCAAGATAGGATGAGAACCTGTGATAAACACCTCATCTCTCGTTCCCCTCAACACTCAACACAAACGAAAGCGATTTAAATTCATCATAATGATGGAATGGGGCTACCTTACTCTGGGTTTCCCTCAGCCCTACCCGCTACATACAGGATACATTGATTGGGATCAAACCCACACTTTTGACATTCACCCGTATTCCGACCTTCATATACTTCGCTTCTGAATCTCTGTTCTCGTGCTATTGAACGTGTTTCAAACATTTGACATAAGAAGCCTCTCAAGTAACTCTCGGCCTATTATGTCACGTTGCCCATCCGCTGTGAACTCATGACCAACTCCCCCATTAATGAGATAAGGGTGGTTGACTGTATAATGTTTAATCTTTAAATATTCTAATTATGTTGAATAGAGATTGAATGTTAACGCGACGGTTGTGGGTTCATGTCCACTCTTTTAAATGACTGTGAAAAATCATTTCCTTTCTCCCGCTTTCCTTCAGACAGCAAGCAGTCTGTAAAATAGGGTGGTGTGTGGGGAACGGAGTGTCTTAACACTAAAGATAGAAAGCTACACTAAATGGAAGTTTAAAGAGTATGATCTTTTATAAATATATAAAAGTGATAAAGCTTTGTATTTTTGACTGACTTCAAAAAAGGAAGTTATTCTTTTGACATGTATGTAGGTGTATATGATGTTATTGAAATTGGGTAATATTTGAATATGATAATCTATTTAAGCTTCGTAAGTTTATATATACTTGTGTGTTTGTTGACAAATTTCTCGAAAATTAAAAGTAACATTGAAGTTACCCTTCTCGATTTAAATGTTGTATTAGGTCTTAAAATATAAGTTGGTCCAAGTTTTATATAAGCAGAGATTGGTAGCGCGTTTGTGACAGGTTTACTTTATTTATTGTATACTATGCTTGTCCATTTTTTAAGTCAAAGATCTTATTAAATAAGAATCGCTAAAATTTTCTTAATTGAACTCTTTATATTCTACTACATTTGAATACTTTGTGGTGAGCCTAGTAGCCTCGCTGCGCGCGCGCAGTTTAACGCCTTGATCGCTTGTGGTCTGCTGTCCTCTCATCAGCTACCGTGTTACACAGAGAAACCACTTTTTTACCTTCTTTCATTTTGGTACTTTGGATTTTTGTATTCTAGGATTAATTTTTAGGTATAAAAAAGATTTATTAAGATGTGGTCCTAAATTCCGTTCCGTGGTGATTTAAAATAAGGTATATTCCATATTTCCAAGTTAGTAAAAGGTCTTAATTTAATGAAAATAATGTCAGTAGATTTTGATTTATTTCTTTATTTATTTAAAAGATTCACTACTGATGCTAATATAAATGAAAGCAAAATAAAACCTAATGTTTTTAAGTGGCTACAAAATGTTATATATATAACAAAACCGTTTTGTACAATTCTAATTATAGCAAAGTTTGATTATAAATTCATTGAAAACAAGAATATAAAGTTCGCACATAAGTTAAAATGGGTATAATTTATGGGTACAACATATAAAACTGATATGAAAGATATATGAGAAAATCCATTATTGGGGGTATAAATCAATGTGATAGAATTCAAAAGCTGCAACACCTTGAATAATTATTTCAAATCTATTAGGTGCATTACATGATAAATTAGGAAGACGAAAGCGGCTTCAAGGTCTAATTAAGACATTATTCTTCATTGTAAGTCACATGTTGTGTATGTAAATGTACCTTATTGTTGGATTTCATTACGTAGTGCGTACTTAAGATGATTTAAAGTGGTGAACAGTTTTTTTTTATTATAGGGAAAGAGACTTGTGACAAGTCACTCTGTTTTTCACTCTCGTTCTCTAGATAATATTCGAAATTGGGCTTTATTTCCAAAAACTGTTGCCGATTATCGAACTCTATAAGACGATTAAATTTTTTTGATTTTATTATTATTCTACTTAATAATAACTGCATATCGATGTGGCCTTTGGCGTACTGACCCTGTTATAACCAAAAAAGTATTATAATCTGAGCATGTTTTAGTAAAAGGTGATGTAGAGCATAAATTAACATAAAACCTTGTTTAACATTAAACGATCTTCTGAACAATGAATGATCTAAATAAACAAATTATTATTACAAAACATAAATTTTCATAAATTTAAAAAAAAATCTTCAAGGATTAAGTACATTTAAAAATAATATATACATAGTTTGCGTCAAACAAAATGTTCCGCAGATCGCGTACCTTTAAAACTAAGGAACTTCCAATAAAGAAAGAAAATAAATATTCTGAGCCAGAAGACGCATATGATGCTGCACAGTATTTCATAGACGATGTACGCGATCCGTGGCACGAAGGTGGGTAATTGCGCTTTGCCAATTTTGTGGATTAAAAAGGACTACTCGAGGTTTCTCTAGTTTCTAAACATTACAATAAGTAAAAGTTGTAAAATAGTTGTTATATTTATTTCAGCTACACGCTAACTTCCTCATATAAGAGGATAACTTTTATATAATTATCTTTTTACCAGATGCCTTGGAAAGAGAGCGCACATCCCAGCACGCTCAGCTCCGCGAGCTGGTGGTGCGAGGTGACGCAGCGGCTCTTCAACAGAAGCTAACTGACCTTGGCTCTGCTGCGGGCATAGTGGCCAACCTGACCCCGGGAGGAGCCAACACTTTGTTATATGTGTAAGTGTTAAGAATATTTTTGATTATTTGCTATTACCATTCTTTTACTAATTAAAGCAAAATAACAAGTCTTCTATTTCGTAAAAAAATATGATTGATTAAAAACACATAAAAGTGTATCGATTTAAAAGTATATATTTTTAGCTGTGTAGTTTGTGTGCTTACAAAATTCTGTGTTCGAGCTCTACATTTCTTCTGGTACCAAGGACTCAACGATAGAATTGGAAGATGGTTGATGGAACTGTAATCGTGTTGTTAATGTAGTGTCTGCTTTTTCTGTCTTTTATGGATTTTTTTTTTATTATATATAGTATAGTATAGTATTTCAAAATGTTATGTATGTTACTGCTGTGCTGTGCATTTTTAACCTTTTACATATAATTTGAGACGCTTAGATTATTATTTGGCTTTTATGATAGTGACCTTTCACAAATTTAAGGTGACACCGGTATCTGGGACCGGATTGGCGTTTCGGCCAATCCGGTACGTACCATATAATATATCGACTTTTAAATATTTTAAATATTTTTTGCAACCTTTTTTTTTGGTTATTTTCGAGCTTCTTTTGACTTTTAACTCACATACGAAAATATTAAGTGGTAAGCAGAAAAGGCCTGTTATTATTTGGTTTAACACTTTCAGTATGCGAAAATTTATCGTCTGCCAGGCTGAAATAAAGCTATATGTAAGATATTATTTGTTTTGAATCGAACCCAAAACGGTATTTTCTATTATCTATATATTATGTATGATGTTATCATCACTATTACGGCAGAAATGTTTATCATATAAGATAATTACCATTTTATTTCTCTGACAAAACAAAATTTGGCGCTGCGCCACTCGACTCGTATAAACCACCTTCTCATCCCCAGGGCATCAGAGCTAGGAGCAACAGCAGCAGCATCAACCCTAGTGGAGGCGGGTGCTGATGGGAGAGCTCATCCCGTTACGCGCTATGGTCCTCTATACATAGCGTGCTATCATGGACATATGGATATTGCTCAGTTGCTCTTGAAACATTTCCCTGAAGCTGTTCAGGTATAGGGTTTTTTTAAGGACGCAAATATTTAAAAGTGTGCATGGTAGTCCAAGTATAAATAAAGTGACCACAATTTGAAAATCTCTGATATTTTTTTAGTACAACTTATTCAACTGACCTCTAGTATTTCTAATGGAGAGGTTAATATTAATTTTTTTCATTTTTTTCCATCTGTATCATATAAATGTGATTAGTTTCAAAATTAGTGCAGATTTTTATATCCGTGTATCCATGGTTAGAGGCTGTCGTAATCTCAGTATTTCACAACGTTTCCATGTTTGTAACAGGATATGCAGATCCATCTGTCCTTGGATTAATGCATTAATTTCATACGTACGTTATCTTTTAGTGAGGTGTTAATTGCTAATTGCGCGTGAATGAGAGGCGGGGGGAGTGTCAAGATTCTATACTATACATACTGTTACAAAAAAGTATGGTAGGTTCTTATATATTTGAAAAAAAATTCGGAATTTTTGGACACTGGTAGAATGTTTTTAATACACATGTTCTTAAAACACATGTTTTAAGTGTTTTTTTTTGTCTATTGTAAATTTAAGGTAGTGGAAAAATAAGCATTACCACCTTCTGTTTTAATCATTTCGGTACGACACAATTTTGCTTAGACTTTAGAGCATTTGGGAGTTGCTAATTAAAAAGCCATTTTATTTTCGGAGTCTCAACTCCGAGAGTATTTTGGAACAGACTCTTAGAAATTCAAGTGAATCAGATTACTTTATTTAAATAAATGTATTTCCTTTCTTCTTTTCTCTTCCGGCTATTAAAATAAACAAAAAAAATAACAAAAATAGCAGTAAAAGGGAAAGAGGACAGGTTTTGTATTAGGACAAGTGTGTGGGTGCGTTGGATGACTTTAAATTAGCTTATTTTAATTCCAGATTTTTTTATAATTCTCAACTTTACGACGTTTCTTAATACCATTACAAAGTAAGTTGAGGGTGTTATGGTGGCACATCGCCTGGCTGAAAATGCGGCGTAGCATAGGAGTGATCTGGTAACAAAACAGAGCGCGACATAGGATTGTACGACTCAACAGTAAAATATCTCCGAAATTACTGATGGAAAGTGGGGAACTCTGCTACATACAGGAAAATATATGAAGTAAAAAATTGTTTTTTCCAGCAAGAAACAGTAGAGAAATGGCTGCCTCTCCACGCGGCAAGTATCGGCGGTCACGCGGCGCTCGTCACGCTGCTGCTAGAGTATACGTACCCGGAACACCTGCTCAGCATTTATACGTGAGATTATTAAGATTCTTGGTTCTTGGAGGGGTATATAGAGAACACTTAGTGTTAAGACATTCCATTAGCTATTTTCGCTGTTTTATGATTTCGTGTTGTAATAATTTTAATATAATATAAAATAGAATTTCTTCAAGTGGTGATTCATTAGGTTTACTAAGAGGATGTTAGTATTTTAGGAATCTAAATGACGTATTATTTCTGAATCTTGGGGGTATTTCTGGATTTGAGGTGGGGCTTTACTTAATACTATCCTGATTCCAGATGTAAAAAAAAAACTATTTTATAAATCGTGCAATGTGGAATTTTCGTGATGCGTTTTTGTCACTTGCTATATTTAATAAAACATTTCTTAATATAAATTCCTGATATAACTTGAAAAGATTATGACACATTTACTCTAAGATAAGAATAGAATTTATTGTATTTTCTATAGTTCAATAAACTTTAAGTATTTTTAGATGAACGTCTTTGATAAATCTTGTCACTATAAACTTCCATTAAAACCACTAAGATATTTACGTTATCTAGTCACATCATCAGTCGTAGACACCGTCGTGATATAAGAGGCTGTGACGTTACGGTTGTAGGTTCGATTCCCACTCGGGAGAATTAATAATTATTTATTAATATTTTCCTTACTTTTGTTTAAAAGCAAAGCGCGGCGATGAGTTCGCGTATAACAGGGTAGCCAGAGAGAATCTAATGTTTTATTATTATGTTTGAGCTTTTATATATTGAAGGGGTATAAGTATATTATTTATCTAATCTTCCACTGATGTAACTACGCACGGGTCGCGGCCATTGCGCCGGTTATCGGGACCAGGAACTATAAAGCTTTTGTTTCCTAAACATTTTGTATGTGTTTATATATGAATGTTATTTTTACATTGGATTTGTAGGTCGTGTTGGGGTGAAAAGATATTGTTTATATGTTACGTAATCCCACTTACTTAGTCTTAATCTGTGGATTTGTTCCTGTTTTTAAATGGAAATAAATAGGTTTCATCGAAACGGTTAAATGAAGTGACATCCTATAGCCTTCTCAATAATTGGACTATCAAATACAAAAGAAAACATAATTTGAAAAAGTTTGTGAGATTAGAGCGTTCGGCCAAACAAATTGTTACGTTAATAATAACAGTATGCTTGTACGCCTATAGTATAATAACTCCACTGAAAGACATTTCACATCTACAATAAGAGCATCTCTATACTTTCAACATAAAAAAAAATAAAGGTCGTCGCTGTTATAGGTTGTATGCGATTGTTATATAACTTTACATTTAGACTTTAAATAACTAGCTCTTAGTTATATATTTATTTAACCCTGACGAAAACAGAGAGGTGTTACATATTTGACGTGTCGGTATATGTGTTTCTGTAGCACTATACCTCCCAACTTCACTTCTTTGATAAGTGATTTAATCGGGAATGTCCTTAGCCATGATATTTACAAGAAAATATATTGATGTACATGTAGAAAATATATAATATATTATTAGAAATCGGAAGCGGTTAACGTTATTTTTAAAAAACACGATAAAAGCACATATCGTTTTTATGTTACTAAAGTATTTGGAAAGAGATTCTACGTAATTGCAATAAGTGATTTGTATCACCCAATAACAATACTTCACACTGGTTTCCTTCCAATCAGGCCCTGAAGCTGAAGTTTGTTTAATTAGATATTTCTCTGTCGGTGGTTTTCTATATTTAATTATGTTTTTCTCATATAAAAGAGACGCATCATGCAAGTGGCAGTATCGCAGTGCGTTCGACGTGAACGCGCACGACGCGAGCGGTCAGAGCGCACTGTACGTGGCCTGCACGCTCGGCAACGTCGCCGTCGTCGACGCGCTGCTGGCCCACACCGTGCACGTATACAGGGTGAGTTGTACACAAAAAAAACAAACAAATAACATAGAAAATATACAAACAGACCCCTCAAAGACAAACATAAACACACCATATACAGAGCCGTATATATGCACATATGCATAGCATTATTTACGTTTATATTTCCATTTTCTTCGCTCTGGTGTCGAGGCAAAGCACGGCGTTGAGTTCTGCCACTCAACACGCAATGTCTCCAGAATTCGGCAGAAAGTGGGGGACGGAGTGTCTTTACACCGAAGTTCCCTCTGTCTACCCTGCTGTGTGCGGGATACAGCGATAAGCTGAAAAAAATATTCTTCATAGAGTGAAATCGAAATTACAATAAAATATTCTCCCCTTCAGCCCTCAAAAGATGAAGAAGAGCCGTCATTAGACTCCCCGGTTTGCGCGCCTGCACAAGTAGAAATACTCAGTCCGCAACGCGCTGGTATATCATTGGGGATACACGCCATCGTCAGTAAGCTCACTGGGGCTAAGCCTGTAAGTTGTGATGTTAAAACAGTATGCAATAAATACTTTTATTTCTCAACTTGAATTTCACTCGGTATCCTATATAATTATAGTGTTAAGACATTTTGGATGCATTGTGTATTGAGTGGCGAAATCAGAGTAGTTTCAGAGTGGTTATAGATTTTACTATAGTAATTTTAAATATAAAGTAACATTAGAATAGTAATCTACTAATGAAATATCTAATATTATCATTTCCTGATGCGTAGTTAAGCTACTTTCAGATACTAAATCGTATAGTGCACTAGACGTATAAGCCGAAACACCTAATTTGTGGAATAAAAAAATATTTATTTATTTCCTTACACAGCCAAGTCCAGACACGAATTCCAATCAGAAAACCGTCTCAGGACAGTGCTTAACGTCGGGACAGCGTATCCGTCCGGTGCGTATAGAGTCCCGCGGTGACAGTTGCGTGGCGTGTGCGGCCCGGCTCGGGCACTTGCGCGTGTTGCAGAGGTTGTTAGCTGCGGGGGCGAAGGCCGATGCTCCTGCTCTACCACCACCAGTAAGTGAATAAGTGACTCTATTCTATGTCTTTCTTATTCGAAAGTACAGTTAGGCTTAGAGAGAATGGAAGATTTGGTTTTAAATCTTTTTCTTCCATTTGATTATTTTCTTCCTTAAGGCTAAGAAAGAGCCTAACTTCAAGGCGGCCACGATACATCGGTGGTACTGTAAACTTTTATCTGGTTTTTTGTAGGAGTCTACGTCAGACGCCCGTGATACGCGACGGCGCTCCCGCAGCGCGTCGGCGGCGCATAACCGCGCGTCGCCCTCGCCCGCGCGCGCACCCTATAGTGATGATCGTATGTATGATACATATTGCTAGTTAAATCAAGTTCTCCGTTCTCATTCATTTAATAATTATTAATACAATTTACAAATGATCAAAACTTTCCTTAGATCCGTCATATTACGCTCCTAAATGATATTCTCTATACTACTAGTGTTACTATACTACTAGTGTGCTACTAGTGTTATAGTACCGTCACTAAAATCACAACACAACACTACTCGAACAAATTTTCGAACTGTCATGAAATTTTGAGTGTGTGTCGTGCGTGATGTCCCTATCGAACGCCATTATGGATTTGTTGTTGTGAGCGCCATCTAGTAGAAAGTCACGAGACATATTGAGCGATGTGTTAATATAATGTTGCCCCTGTAAATATGCTGTAAACTAACACATATAATATGTCTATAACAAAATATTTGGTTTTTGGAATTTCCTATTTATTTGATTGGTTCATTCATGTTTTAGAAACAAAGCTAAGCTAAAATAACTATAGCTTATTAACTCTTTATCATATACTATACCGCTTTATTACCGCCATCCATTAATGTCATTTTTGACCATCCAATATGTTTTTTTTTCTAATAAAGACAAATATTATATGTATTAAGCAACTTAATATTTTTACAGAAGACAGGAGACACAATTTTCGAAACATTGCGTAAAGAATGATGGAACTCGACACTTCGCATTACCTTTCCTTTGTAACTGACTCTAACTGTACATCATATGATTATTTCATCTTCCAGGAGACGGCCCATGGACTGCTTTAGCAATAGCAGCCAGAAATAAAAACGTACAAATTGTGGAGCTTTTATTAGCAAACGGTGCAACTGATACGGGAGGACGCGCTATGAAAGAGTGCGCTAGACACGGACTCTTGGATTTGCTCGCTGCCTTGCTAGCTACTAAGGTAATTTTGGTCTAGTTTTTATTTTTTTTTTTAGTCCGCATTTCTATGGCCTTAATATTATATTTTCTTTTTCCAAATTTTTTATGATGTTTTAAAAATGTAGTACCATAGAGCATACTTACATTGTATCACTCCTCGATGCAATTTGTAATTTCCTCTAAATTGATAACTAAAAGTTTCAAAGATATGTTCAAGAGGTTATGTTGATATTCGATCCCCTCCAGTGGGAGGGGATCGAATATCAACATAGACGGCAATAACCTCTTACACTTGAAATATACAAACGTCATTGTTGTTGTGGCAGGTATGGTACTTTTATGCAGATATGGGGTTTAATGAGATAATACGACAAAAGAATCAAAGTTATCGGCAAAGCGCAAGAGATAAGCAAGCTGATTACATGCTGATCAGACGGTGTTGTATAGGCAACTAATTGTAAGGCAGTTCATACCGATTTCCGGAATAAATCAAAAGAATCTATGACGCCAACCTCCGTGTCCGATGATGACATAGCATTCATTGACGAGAACCGACCGCTGCTGGAGCGTAAAGTGAACGTCTGGAAGGGTACTCTTGAGAATGGCGTACTTAAGCTAAATATGTCGAAGAACCAGTACATGGCTGGCGAAAGCCTTAATGAAATATAACATATAACTTTTCCAGGCGTACCCAGACCCAGAATATAAGATCAACAAGTCAGCGGTGTCATCAGCTTTGTTACGAGCGCGCGACGACCCCTCGCTGTCGTACCGCGCGCGCTGCCCCACTACGCCTGTTATGCTCAACTGGAGGGAGCTCCGGTGCCACCTGTCGCATGTCAGGTTAGTGTCGATCCCGGTAGGCTACTTACGTCTAGACCCGACGACGACTCGCCCTCACTCATTAGATTAGATCC
This sequence comes from Heliconius aoede, assembly GCA_037355905.1. NCBI lineage: Eukaryota > Metazoa > Arthropoda > Insecta > Lepidoptera > Nymphalidae > Heliconius > Heliconius aoede. The sequence continues at coordinate 262,186 of JBAIZZ010000304.1, forward strand.
GACACGATACAATATCACTTAACGCACAATTTTTTTTAATTGAACTGAAAGTGGCGAGCAGCGTGTCTTGGCACTAATTTCTCTAAAATAAGTAAAACTGGAAAATATATTTATCAAATGATTATTCTAACTAAGCTAAAATATTTACTGCCATTAAGTGTAATGTACATTCGATAAAAATTATATTGTTCATATATATATATATAAATTGTTGTCTTCACTCTGATGCTATTTCATTGCGATAATTAAATAAAAATCAAACGTGTACAGAATGAAATGGATCCGTAACGCCGCGCTACGGGTGAATCCGCAAGTGAGTGCGGGGTCTAACGCCGCGCTCGCCATCACCCGCCTCGACCTCGCCAACAACGAGCTACGTGTACTACCGAGGGAGATATTTTCTATGATTAGTTTGTTGTGAGTTTTTATAGATACAAAAGCTATTTTAAAAAATATATGAATTATTATATCGGGGCAAAAGTATTTTCGTATTGTTATTTAAAGGATTTTTTTTTAGGTATAATTTTTTATTTATTTACATATATATGTGCTGTTTTGATCTATGACTTTGCCATCTTATGGATAGTGCCCTGATCCCATTCCTGTAGACATTTTGAGATTTTTGTTTAAAAAATTCTGAGAGATTGTGTTCACAGTGTTCTTTTGAGGTAAGCTTTATGCTTCCTAAAAGGTTCTGCAATGACCGAAATAGGTAGAAATATGATAGAGTAAGGTTAGGGTTATACGGAGGATGCATCGACACATCCCAGCCAAGCTCTCTCAGTTTTTGCTGCGTGGCTATAGTTGAGTGCGGTCCGGCGTTATTATGGTGGAACGCCACGTCCTTCCTATTCACCAGTTCCGGCCGGTTTTTCTCAATAGTCTCAATCGTTGACAGTAGAGGTCAGAATCGATAGTTTTACCCGGTGGCAAAAGCTCATAGTGGACAATTCTTTTCCAATCCCACCGTACACATACCATTACTTTATTCAAAGTCAGGCCGGGCTATACCACAGTTTGTGGGACTTGTCCATGCTTCTACCATAATATCTTTCGCACATTCTTATCGTAAGTCACCTATTTTTCATCACCCGTAATAAAATGTTTAAGAAATGGTTCGGAATTGTTACGTTTCAACAAAAAATCGTAAATAGAAACACGTTGCATTAAGTTTCTCTCAGTGAGATGATGTGATACCCAAATGTCGAACTTTTTCTTGTAACGAAACGAAACTTTTTCTTGTTTCTTGTCCCAACCTTTCGTAAATGACGTAAAACTGTTTTATGATCAACATCCAATTCTTTAGCAATGTGGGAACTACTATTATATCGATTTCGCTCCAATTGCTCAAAGATGGCACTGATTTTATCTATGACATGCGTCCAGAGCGAACCTCATCTTTTACACTATAATTTCCGGACTTGTAACGCTTTAACCAATTTTTTGCTACTCTTATTGATACCGCATTAGATCCCTAAACCGCGCAAGTTTTATTAACTTTAAAATGTACCGAATCTCTTCGTCACATACGTTCATTTTACTTGCTTGAAAAAAAAAATGAAAAAGGGCGTGAAATATTTTTTTATTTATTGCATCTTCAGAAAGCAATGGTATTAAAACAAGCCAGTTACATTTAATACAGTCAAAAAGAGGTTTGATTACTAGCAATAAATTCTAAATACGAAAATACTTTTGTCCGACCTATTAGCAATTTTTTTTTCAGCTTCACGCTGTATCCCCCATACAGCAGGGTTGGCTGTTAAGACACTCCGTTCCCCACTTTCTGCCGAATTCTGGAGGCATTGCGTGTTGAGTGGCAGAACTCAACGCCGCGCTTTGCCTCGACACCAGAGCGAAGAAAAATGGAAATATATTAATTATTAATAAAGTGGCAAAATAAAAGAAAAACATTGGTTAATAATAAGCTGAAAGTAATTTCCCATGCATTCAATAAATTATTATTGACACCATTTATTTCTTAATATGTCTTATTATTTATCACTCCAAATCCTAGATATCTAAACGTAGCCCAGAACAAGTTAGAACGTCTCCCGACATTAGAAGATCCCTTCGAAGAGGAACTAGACATTAGACAGAGGAAGAACAAGAAGTATGTCAAGAAGAACTCTGAACTGTACACTGCTCCTGTTTTACAGGAGATTTATTTGCAGGTATGATTTTTTAAAGTAATGTCTCGATTATAAATGTTAAAAATTGACAGTTTTCTTATTTTGGCGGGCAGGCACATAAAAATAAGTTCTTCTTTTTTGAAAATAATTTTTCACTAAGATTTTTTGTTATTTTTATGCTTTACTCCTAAATAGCCTTTCTCTTAAATCACTCATGTCTATTTATTAAAATTATTTCAAAATCTTTTAGATGCGTATCTGTAAGACTTAAGCATATTTTGACTCAATGGGGAACAACTTTGTATTATACTGAAGTTACTTCGTTCTTTTATAATTTGGATAGCAAAAAATTACAAACTAAATATTTTATTTGTTTTTTTTTATTCAGAACAAATGCATGTTGTATATAAATCTGTCACATATATAGGTTGAAATATTTTATAAAATAATCAAACTCATATTTATTGTAACAGAATTACACATTAATTTCATTCGCAGAAATCATAACATAATTTTTATTAAAATACAGCACTGTTTGCACAACCAAATGCCTCATTTACATATTCAATGTCATATTTAATATACAACGAAATAAATAAGTTAAGAAAGTAAATAATAGTATAGAGACTTTTAAATTCTAAAGCAAAGAATTATATTGAATGTTTTACATACAGATTAAAAATAGTGAATACGAAACATGCAAATAAATATAATAATGTTATTAGTATATAATAATATGTATCCCGCACACAGCAGGGTAGGCAGAGGGAACATAGTTTTAAGCAACTCCGTTTCCCAATTTCCGCACAACTCTATTGGGTGTTTTTTTTTGGGATTGGGACATTCATTTTATGATTCATTTAGTCACTAATTGGCGTTCTATAAAATGAATTAATAACTTAATATTGTGTAGTTGGAAATGACATATGACATTTTCTTTCTTTAAGGATAATCGTTTAGAAGATCTTCCACCGGATCTTTTCTCTCTCCCGTCTCTAACCAGCTTGGACGTTTCAAACAACAAGTTGCGGAGTTTACCACCGCAGATGTGGGCAGCGCCGGCACTGAGGGATCTTAACGTGGCATTGAATCATCTAAGTGATCTGCCAACTGGGGATGAGGTTGGTGGGCAATTTCTTTGTTTTGGAAAGCAAGGAAGGGTAGTAAAAAGAATCTGTTTCTGTTTTGGATGTGTGATATAAGACATTGCTTTTTCTGAAAAGTGATAAATATTGTGTTATTTTATAAGCAACGTATTTTGACAGATTACAAAATAACAAAAAAATTCAAAAGCTTTTGCAGCTAGCAAAACAATTTGATTACTTTTTCAATTGTTAAAACTTCGTTAGTTTTGCTTAGATGATCTTCTTCTTTTAAAATGGCGTATTTATTAAATATTTTAAGCATTTCAATAACAGGGTATGGAAAAGGTATCACTATAAAGAAAACAATGTCACCAAAATTTTTAAGATTGACGCATATAGCGAGAAATTTCTCTGTTTTGGGAGAATCGTAATCGTAAAATACCCACAATTGAGATACTCCTTGCCCAAATGTCAGCCCTTTCAATATACTGTTTCTCGTGGTTTTTCATACTAAAACATTGATTATAAATAAATATATATTTTATTGCTATAACATATATTTTGTGGTTTTCTGCCAGGGTGTGTCAGAAACATGGTCTCCAGGGTCTGCATCGCCGTCGCCGGGCGCCTCCCCTTCTCTCCACTCTGCGCCTTACGCTTTTGATTCTGTGAGTCATTGGAAATTCGCTTTTTTTATCTATTTTCCGAATAAATATTTTGGAATAAAGGTTATAGGGAAAAATATTTCAAACTAAAAAAGGTACGTCAATAGTTTAGACGTAGGATTTTTTTCATGCCAAGATGTTTATCCATAATGTATTTCGTGTGTCGCAGTTACAGCGTGAAGCAGATTTGATTTTTAGGTATATATATATATATATATATATATATATATAATCTTTATTAATGTTAAAGATTATTAAGGATTTTTGTTTTTTTATTGGTAAACTATATGAGAAAACTATTTAAAATTTACATCTATCATCGTCAGACAACAACAATGCCGTTACTTTGAGTTTCGAACAAAAGTAATAAAATGTTTTATTTATTTTAACATTTTCAATGAAAATATTCATGTTACTTTTGAAATAATTACAGAAGTCTGCATCCCGCAGTCCATCTATAGATACAAGTGAGATGTCACCAGATGATGATGATGATATACCATACCTTGGCAACAGAACTGGAAACGCTGTGTGAGTACTTTAAATATATCATTTATTGTATTGTTATTTATATTTAAATTCATTATACAGGATGGAAGTGTAAGCAACACTTTTAATGAAACCACACTTTTAACTACTCTTTAAAAACCTATATGGTTTTTTTTAAGAATTAAAAAAGTCCCATAAACAAAAAAGTGTTTTTTTTTTTCAAACAAATAAAATTATCGTTTTAAAATAATATCGTAATAAAAGTATTTTTTTCCATATTATCATCCAGTTGGTCGGAAGCTCGTCGCGCGCACGAGTGGCGCGGTGCTCGAGCTATTTCCCCGGTGCGTGCAGGTTCAACACCTGGCGGGGGGAGTTGTCTCACTTCACTCAATTTGGCACACAATCAGTTCTCGTGTGTGCCTCAGCCGTTGGCCTGTAGGGCTCCCGCGTTGACTAGGTTGAACATGTCCTATAATAATTTGAGGTGAGTTTTAAAGTTTCTTTTAGAGGTCAAGTAAATTTTGTTTCTGGCCAATTCTCACAGTGGATAATTCGATCCAAGAGGTGCGGCAAGTGTGATTTCCGCTATCTTAAATTTTTTATTACTTAGGTTATTTGTTATAGCTTATAAATTAATTTTAATATAAAAAGTCTTTTCAAAAGCTTATTTGTATTCAGGTCCATGTCATATGTGACGTCATACCCGACTAGCTTGCGGCAGCTTGATCTAAGCCATAATGAGATCACCTGTTGGCCGAGCTTGCCTCAGGTGAGAATCGAACTTGTTATATTCTGAAGTTTATTTAGACGATGTTTATTTAATAATTGTTGTAAATGTTTCTTGTTTTCCTATGCTGTATACCGTACATAGCAGGATGGGCAGAAGGAACTTAGTAAGCTAGAGTTACGACAGTGTCCTACGTTCCGTCGAGATCAGGAGGCATTGCGTGTTAAGTGGCAGAACTCATCGCCATTAAATATTTCACTATCTCGAGTGGATATTGAGCCCATAAGTTGTCGCGTCTACAGTCATACGCTTGCACTACGAATGACCTGTTCAAATAATAGTTATGTTTTCATTTAAGGACAATATTATAGCTTATATATTCTTAATTGCAATATAAAATAGAAAATTATAATTGTAAAAATGAACTTACAAATGGGTCTCTAAAGTAAATCTCTTCCAGCCAACCAATGGAAGTAGATGAATACTAAACATCGTAATAAGGTCACAGTGGAATCATTAAGTAACAGAAATAAAAGAATAAAAGTAAATAACGTCGCTTATTTAATTATTATAAATATAAAAAGAAGACAAGATCTGCAAAAGAGTAAAACAAAAATAGTAAAAGTAGAGCAATAAAAATGAAATCTTGGCTCTACAAACTTTTCAGCAAATATGTAAAATATGACTATACTAATAATAAGTGCAGTACTATTAAAAACACATTACTCAAACCAAATTTGCATAAAAATAATAAGGGTAGTTACCTTATATAAGGATGTTTCCACGAAACTGAGAAATTACTATAATACTATGCTAACAAAAGTATGCATACTTATTTGAATAAAACCGATATGAATAAGAGCGTAATTCTAAGATATGAGGGTATGCTATATATATTATAACTATGCATATAAAAATCGCCATCTATTTATATTTTATTGTATAAAATTCGTCCAATTTCATCACCATAGCTCGAAAACTTCGGCACCACAGAGGGTGATCCTCTCGCATGTCACTGTCCCTCCCGTGGACCTCGTGCGCGCCCTCGCTCCGCCGGCAATGTACGCGCGCAGCTGCTCAACGCCGCGTGCGCCGCGCGCCGACATCTGCGGCTAGAGGGTCTTAGGACACTGGTGAGTGGGGATATGTATTTGTGACGCTCCAACATATGGGAATGAGGGGAATTGTATGTCGTAGAAGTATTTTAAAAGATACTTATAATGAACATTATTTCTAGATCCTCGCAAACAACATGCTGACGCGTATCCAACTGACAACAGACGACGACGGTCTTGCCCACGCTAATGAGCCTGTCTCGGACGACAACGACGATGAATGGGTGAATATAGTTTGCCTAATTTAGCTGAAACAGCCGACCGCCTGTGACTTAGCGTGAACCTAAAAACTTGTTCTTTTCAATAAGCATGTATAATCGGCTATATTTAGGTCCACATATTAATATCTTGGAATACATATTATACATCTATATATGGAATAAAAATTATGCAATCGTCTGTCCTGTATAAGTTAACTTAACTTAATTTCACCCTTTATCCCTAGCGGGGTAGTCAGAGAGAACGGAGAGCCAAACGCTACGGTCCCTACATACCTCTTTCTTTCCTTTCGTCCACTGTCATCAATCTCTTCATGCATGCCCTCCGGAGGGTCCTCATGCTTTTTACGTGACCTTCCTCCAGTATCTTAGATACTATGTTTTCGAAGGTCAACCCAGGTCTCCCCTTACCTTTCTTACCACTCACTTTTCCATCATACATTTTTTTTACCATTCTTTCATCACTCATTCGTTCGACGTGCCCAAACCAGCTGAGCACGTTCTTCTTCATTCTCACAATAACATCGTCCTACATCGTACTAGTACCTGCCATTCTGTGTATCTTTATTGCGATTTCGGTCAGCCAAGCTGACTCCGCATATCCTACGAAGAGATCGCATCTCCACGGCATTCCTCTTTCTTTCATTTTTCTTCTATAATACCCACGTTTCGCTGTCGTATAACAGCGTCGGCACCAAAACTGCCTTGTGTACGGCCAAACGCGCAGCTATGCTGAGTTAAGCCGTCTCATCAATGCGGCTAAGGCGCTGTTAACCCTGTTACCGGCATCAACACGCCTTTCCACATCCATATTATATCTTCCGTCTCTGCTTCCCTACTTCCTTAATATACCACTTTATTCACTTGTTCTAATATCTTACCATTTACATTGATCTTACATTCTGTCCTTTCTTTATTTCTTTAAAAAATCTGTCCTGTATGAGTAGAGAAATACCTTTCAATTATAGAGAAATAACTTTATGAAGACAGTTGTGGCAAAGGGTCACAAGCGAGCGACTGCAAAGGTGTCAGGTTGTAAGTTTGATTCCCACTTGAGAAAATGAAATATTTAATATATTCATTTCCTCGTTCTGGTAACGAGGCAAAGTGCTGCGTTCAGTTCCTCCAAATCAATGTCTCCAGAGTTCTGAGGAAAGTGGTAAAAGGAATGGTCTTAACGCTAGGCTTCTTAGGTTACACTACTAGTTCTCAGGTTAGGTATACAGTATGAAGCTAAGAAAAACTTAGAACTAAATTCATATAACTACGTTTATATAGTTTTTTATGCGTTTTGTATATGTTAAAACACTGTATTTCGTCTCTCAACAGAGTAGCCGCGGTTCTCTAAAAGCTCGTCTGTTGTTCCCATTACTATCAATGTTGGATGTGTCGTGTAACTTGTTACGCGCGGTGCCGCCCGCCATACATTTGCTGGCGAATCTGGCTGTGCTCAATCTTAGTGGGAATAAGGGTAAGATAATATTCGCTAACACTTTTTTCTCCATATGTTATTCACATTCTAAAGAAAGAAAATATAGAAAATTATATTTCTTGTCATTAATCCTTTTTCTAGTGTGTAATTAACACTAAAAAAAATATGAAAATAAACGAAGTCGCTAATTGTGTTTATACAAGTTTTTCATTGAAGTCCTTTACACTATTCCTTAAATATAATTAAATATAATATTTTTTTAGCTTTTATTAAAAAAGCGCGTCTATTTCCATCTTGGCGGCCGCAATGCACCTGTAGCTCCTCTGTTGTTGTACGGGGTCATGGGTGGCCCCGGTGGGTGGGTGGGGATCACTTACCATCAGGGGATCCGAATGCTCGTTTATCTTGTCTTTTCGATAAAAAAAAGTACGGCCTGCGCAGCAAAGCGTCTTGCCATTCTGCGCTTGCAAACACCTTCATACTTTAGCTCGGCAGGCCCTGGTGTTTTTAATAGAAATTCAATTGTTTTTTATAGTAAATAAATCAAATAGTTTAGAAATCGCTCTGTATTACGACACGACGCCCGTAATACGACATAGCAGTCGCATACCGTCACGCGGCGACTAAGCGAAGGGGCGCAAATTAAAAAAAAATGAAATTAACAATGTCGAAACTTTGGAAATCTTGACCCGACTTTGATGAAACAAAAACTACTATTAGTACGCGTATACGTTCGGGTTCAAATGCAATTATAGTATATTTTTAATGTGTTGGTGTGACTTATTATAGCCACACCTTTCTAACTACATGATTCTAACAAACAGACATCACCGACCTGCCTCCACAAATGGGACTCCTCACGCGGCTCTGGAATCTCAACACGGTGGGGTGCTCGCTGGCGGAGCCCCTGCGCTCAGTGGTCCGTGGGGGGCGCTCCCGCAGTGTGGACGTTGTGGGCTACCTCAGATCAGTGCTACAGGAGGCGAAGCCCTACGCTAGGATGAAGCTGATGGTAGTTGGAGTACAGGTTTGAGATTATTATATTATTTTGTTATTGTAACACTAACTTGAACTATATCAAGTTAGTGTTTATCGCTGAAACTCAACGCCGTGCTGGTTTTTTTTGTGGAATCGAGAGTTGAGACATTTCGTTACCCACGCAGCCCCCAAAGTTCAGATAGTGTTTCCCTCGAAAAGATGGAACCCACAACCATATCGCTTACAGTAAACTGCTGTCCCACTACGACACAACTACCTCATATGATAGCTACAGTATTTCATGAAATAATTAATTTATAACGGCTTTTTTGTTTTATGAATTGTGATGGATTGGAAATACAAAAATTTACATGCAATGTCCGGAAATTGTCGACAATGCCACTTTTTATGCCATGCTTTTGAAACATTTTAAGGAATTTATTTATTTTTATATTTGTCGACAGGGTATTGGCAAGACCAGTCTTTTGGAGTGTCTTAGACAGGAATCGTCAATACAACATCGGAGAAAACCAACTGAAGTGAGTACAATGATTTATTTATTTATAAGTTCACTCATGTGTAGTGTATTCTGCTCCTAGCCTTAAGATACTTCGGCCTAGAATAGGATCACCCAGATACTGACGGTGTGGCAACACGCATGGGCAGACTCGACCGAATTACCCCCGGAATTTAAAACCGGGGTAAAGTGGTGGATGATAGCGGCACTTAAAAAGAGACTACCCCAGGAGGGTACACGTACCTCCGGTGCTGGAGAATCCCTCCCTGAGTCTTTAAGCTCGGGCTGCGAGCCGCGAGTTGAGAGGGGGGGGGGGCTCCACAGTTCCGCGCACAAAGGTACAGTTTGGACAGGGCAAACGAGGCGTACGCTCCACGGCCACCGCTACCAAGCTTAATGTGGACTCTTGCAACAGGGGTCTACACACAAACCTAAATGCCGTTCACCACCATCTTGAGACAGGCCTTGTTATTCCTGACAGAGACTCAAATTGGCCGACCAAGCGTAGTTAAAACAATTTTTTTTAACTGTTTTATTGTAATAAAATGCAGGAAAAGCTTGAAGTTGTTAAGAATTAGAAAAAAAATCACACAGATCTTTTCTCTAAAACTAAATTCAGTTATTACACTTACTTGGTAACACCTTACTTAACGATTTTTACAATACTTAACTTCCTAAAGACTATCACAAACCTGAAACTTAGCTATAGGATATATTATAACTAAAAACAATAAATATCCTACCCCCATTTTTCTCAGCACTGGGCAAAACGTATGGGCAACAAGAGCGGTCGTCGTTCCACGTCAGGCGTGGATGTGTCCACAGTGGGTGTGGACATCGGCGCATGGGTGTACGAGCCCCAGCGGTCTACACGAGGACCTCTGACCTTTAGGACTTGGGATTTCGGTGGACAGCAGGAGTGAGCATTTCTCTTTATTATAGTGATACGATCGTATCTCTTATTGTTTTGGTCTCATATATATACGTGTTATATTCGTATTTATTTTAAATGTAAATTAATTTAAAAGTAATGACAAAAAGAAATATATTAATCTTGTAGGCCTTTCTTGAGGCACAAAGTATGACTGTAAAACCGACTGGCTTTGAGTTCGATCCCCACTCGAGGTGATGAAATATTTAATTTTCCGTTTAAAATTGTATTTTTATTTCTCTCTCTGAGAGTTTTGCCACTTAACACTCAATGCGTCTAGAATTCGGCAGAAAGTAGGGAACGATATGTCTTAACATTAAGTTCCCTCTGTCTACCCTGCTGTGTGCAGGATACAGCGTGAAACTGATTTATTATCATTGCACATGTTACGTTTAGTTCTTTTTTTAAGACCTTTATCTAAAAGACATTTTTAATATCTGACTCTTAAAGAAAAAATAGAACCTAATAAAAAGTTAGTAATTACCTTACTTTTCATTTGGATAAATATAAAATTACATTTCACAAGGGGTTCAATTCCTGCTTCGGCCACTTGTCCAAGCTAGATTTTGTGTGTGCCTTTCAGATACTACGCTACTCATCAGTATTTTTTGTCAAAACGATCGCTGTATTTAGTTGTGTGGAAGGTACCTGATGGAAGAAAAGGACTCGCCGGGGCTCTGCAGTGGCTCAGGTAAGGAATATATGATTTTTTTACTAATTAAAATTTTTATTGATAAAATAATATGACATAAATAAATATAATATGTATAATAATAACATAAATAAATATAACTAAATAGGAATTTATAAAACAGAGAAAAAAAGTTCATAAAAAATTGGACAAAAGTGTAATGGACTATGAAACAGTACAATTTAATAGTAATCTGAAATACATAAATTTCAGATCTATACAAGCTCGAGCACCGGGTTCGCCTGTCATCATGGTGGGCACACACTACGACCAGGTTGCTAATGTGAGTTTCACCTCATTTAATGGTACCATATTAATTCTTTGAGGCAACTCTAATTTACGTAGAATCGACACTCGTGTTGACTTATATTAACTTTTATTATAAGAGCATAATAAGTTGTGGGTAACGTAATTTTATACACTTCCATACATAAATATTTTGTCTCTTTCACTGTAGTGTAAGACGAATGAGTGTGACAGTCCCACATCGCTACAAAGATTGATCCGCGGTGCCGTGATGGCCGCGCCCGATGCTGATAAACTGGGACTTCCCCGCGTGTTGGATTCTATTGAGGTGCTGTATATTTACAGATAGACACACACGCATACAAGTATCTTCATTCTCATATATGGATACACACTTATGTATATTCATTATATACACATTCGCGCCGTTTTATATATAGTTGACGCAAATACATAAATAAGCGCAGTCAGTAGAAAATAATATATATTAAAAATGTCGGTCATAATAGATTTTTTTATTGTTGCTCTAAATATATATTTTTTACATTTTAAAGTGTTATTCTACACTTAGGAAAAAACATACTTATTTACAAAAAATATAAATAATTTAACGTAGAGGGATTCGAACCTGCGCCTCTTCTAAATAAGAATCGTAGCACTAAACTTTTGATAAAGAATATTTTTATTATTTAAATTATTTCCATTTATTCACTTGATATAATGCAAGTGAATAACCGAGTTAATTTTGTTTTCTTGCTTAATCGAATCGAATATAGAAAATGCATGAAGATATATTTATGTTAGTTAAAAGAAACGAATATTTTTAGAATACTATGTGTTTTACAGGTATCGTGCAGCACTCGACATAACATTAAGTTGTTAGCAGATATCATATACTCAGTTGCGTTTAGTGTGAAGCCTGCCGGTAAGAAAGTGTTTATTATTAATATTTGTTTGAGGCCAGTCATGGCGCAGGTGCACAGGCTGTGAACTCCCACTCGAGGGAATGAAACATTTATATTTATCGTTTCTTCGCTCTCCTGTCGAGGCACAACGTTGAGTTACGCCACTCAGTGGGTTCGATTCCCACTCGAGGAAGTGAAATATTTTTCACTCCCAACTTTTTTTTGGCCATGGGAAGAAAATGTAAATAATTAATTCCCGCGAGTGAGAATCGAAACCAAAATCATCACGCTTACAGTCAGACTGTTCCACTGCGCGACGTTCGCTTATATTTTTAACATCTTTAATAATTAAAACGTCTTGGGCGTAACATTCAACGTCTCCAGGTAGTAAAGAGCCCCTCCTCGAACAGCGTGTACCGGCCACCTACCTCGCGCTCGAGGAGTGTGTGCACGCGCTCGCCGCCGACCTCAAGCAGCCTGTCATGAGGCGTGATGAGTACAAACGAGCGGTGAGTGTAAGAGTATGCTACTACTATGTATCTATGGAAATATATACCTAATTCTTATTTAGAAGTCTGAAATAATTTATAAAGAACAACAATTTTGTTTTGTTTTTACAAAACTAAATAAATTTTGGACATAAATATAAAATTAAAATTTGCTCTGGTAACAAAGCAAAACGCGGCGTAGTTCCATCTTTCAACACGTAATGCTTCGAAAACAAATAGCGCAGAGTGGGGAACGGAGTGTCTTAACATTAGTCTCCCATTGCTTACCCTGCTAAATGCGGGATACAGCCTGAAGTTGAAAAAAAATATATTGAGGACTTATTATTCATATTCAACCTACTTTGAAAGACTGAGAATAAGCGTGTAATAAATGTAATGTTTATATTACAAGTAAAAGTAAATACTCGAGTTTTCCTATTTTTTTCCTAGGTGACACAGTACATGCAACAAAAGAACTTGCGAATGTTCCGCGACGCGGCGGAACTGCACCAGGCGACTATGTTCTTGCACGAGAATGGTATATTCATAATATAATATTATTATAGTATTTATTTTGAAATTTTGTGTGAACATAATATTTGTTGGTCTCTTTCTAAGTTATAATATTTATAAATATAGTGTGATGACACTTGTGGTCTAATTAGTGTTTCTTTCTGTCAATACTTAGTTTTTTTTCTATTCTTTTTCAGTAATTTTAATTGACTTTATTTAATTTAAAAATACTTAATAAACATATTTAATAGAAATAAAATATATTTCTACAGGTGTTCTCCTCCACTACGACGATGCGACTCTCAAAGAACTCTACTTCGTCCGTCCGCAGTGGCTGTGCGACGTGTTGGCGCATGTCGTCACAGTAAGAGAGATCAATCCCTTCGCTACTAATGGTGAGAATGTCTGTCTGTCTTTCCATACTTCTTCAACTCGCTGTCACGTCCCGTCTATCTTCCCTTCTCTCTTTTTTCACATTCTGTTTTTTTCTTCGAAACATATAACAACACACCAATAATTTATATAAAATTTATAATTAACACTATAATACTTACTATAAATAGTAGTTTATCGATATAGTCAGTTGACTCGCCACCACTCTTACTCATCCAAACATAGTGACTAAACTTTTTATACTAAATATTGTCTTATTTCCAGGTATAATGAAAGTAGAAGACCTCGCCCACGTGTTCAAAGCATCTCCGGTCCTCGGTGGGGGCGAGGACGCACGTTCACTAGCCGTCTCGCTACTTAATAAGTTCGAACTTGCCCTATGTTGGGACGCTCGTGCCCTACTTGTTCCTCCCCTCCTACCGCCTTCTGAGCCACAAGTGCCACAATTGGTCCTAAAACCTAGACGGGCCCTATCCACTCCCCATTCCTCTCCCTTCACCTCTTCTGTGCCCACTGTGCGTATCTGTGCACGTGCCCATCGTCCATTAAGGCGTTTGTTGTTACTGAGTTATGTGCCCAAAGGTTTCTGGGCGCGCCTCTGTGCTCGTGTGTTGGCTGATCCGGCGTTAGCTCAATATGTGCCCAATTTGTATAGTGCTCCTAAGGAGGTTAGTTGTTGTTGTAATTTTATTTAAGTTAAGTTTAATTTATCCTATGTATAGCAAGGCAATTATTTGTGGCCGCCTTAAAGTTAACTGTAGCTTCAGAACATTCTACCATTCTAAAGTGTTAGTTACACATTTAGAAAAGCTAAAGATTCGAATCTCATTACGTAAAAGATGTACGTTTTAAAATAGTTTCCAATAAATTTGTCGATTGATTAATGGCCAATGATTTTTTCATTGTTATAACAACTATTATCAGTTTTTTATTGGTTAAAGTACAACAAGTAATGTCTAAAATCATAGAGATGGAAATTTAATTCTTGCCACGCTTATAATCCCCTAACCGACAAGTTACACAAAGGTGGCTTCGTATATGCATTATAATATGAAAAATTCATTTGAAATTCTTATTGCTTGAATTAGTTTCATTTACTCACTTTGTCAGTAAAGTGCTGCGTGGGTTTCGCCACCCATACACGATGTTAAAAAATGTGGTTGGAAAGTGACTTTTTCTGAACTTACTGGACTATATTACTAAGCAGAAAAAATAGTGAAACTGCTTCCGTTTAAAAGATACTCCCGTTTCTCACTTTCCGCTAAATTGTGGAAGAATTGCGTGATGAACGGCGTAACTCAACGCCACGCTTTCCCTCATTACCAGTTCCCTCGAGTGGGAATCGAACCCACAATCTATCGCGCTGACAGTCCCACGCTTGTGCCTATGTGACACGATTGATTTCAGCTATAATACTAGTCCTGTATGACCTCTTCATTTCATTTCGTTCATCGGCTAAATATTTTTATAAATTGATCAAATTGCGATCAGAATCAGAAAATTAAGCTAACTAGCGTTGCTTTACTTGTACTTATTTATTTATGATCTATCAGATCGACATAGACAAAACGCTAACCAAAGCCCTTGACCTGAACTGGTCATGGAAACTCTGGAGAACTGGCCTCAAATTAGTATGTGGGGAGTTAGTGGCTGTTTCGCTGCGGGAACTACCGGCGAAGAGTGACCCACTTCTGGGAGGGGAGTGGGATGGGGGGGAAGAGGGGAAGACGGAGGGAGAGGAATTATACCACAGTGTAAAGTAAGTGTTTAGTCTGATAACTTTTTACTTTTTAGCTTTATATAATAACACAGTTATAGAAAGGTAGTCAGAAGAAAGGAATAGTGTTAAAACACTTTTATGTAAAAATTTTCAACACGTTTCTATATCAAAGCGGGGAAATGAAAATATTAAATTATTCATTCTTTCGAGTGGTCGCGTGTAGGAATGTAGCGAACTGGTCTCAACATGGCATGTAACGAATTAGTGGAGGTGTCCTCGCGTCATAGCGCAGAGTAGACCTAGAGTTAAAGCATCATGATCCGCATTTTCTAGCAAATTATGAGATTATTGCGTGACAAGTGGCGACACCTAACGCTTAGCGTCGCAATGAAAATACACAACCCACAATCGTCGTTTTTATTATAAAATTCGAAAGGTCTAAATAAATTGTTATAAAAATTATAACGCTAACCTAGTATCAATATATTAAGTTCCATGGTACATGGACGTACTTGGTATTGTTTTTATGTTCAGTCTTTCGCAAGTAGAGTAGAAGAGAGGTCTCTCTTAACACTTAGTTTCTTTTACGGGTGAAAGATACATCGTGAAACTAAAAAAAAGGTAATATAAAGAAATATAATTATGTCTTGTAGAGGATTAGTCTTCTTCCTGTGAAGAAATTTTTCTGTCCTAACTATAGGTTCCCTCCGCTTACTCCGTTATATGGGGGATATAGCGTAAAACTAAAAAAAAATTGTAACATGTTTTAACTTTTAATGTCGTCCGCCAGCTTCCGTGTACGTCAAGAGGGTACCTGGTGTCCTCTAGACGTGCAATCGTCCGCGTGCGTGGAGATCTGTCTGCCGGCGCACGTGGCCGTGCTGCGGAGGGATGACGGTCATCCTGTTGCCGGGTGTCAGGTATATCGCATTCTGCTCTCTGTTTTACTGATATAATATAAAATATGTATATGTGTGTATGTTTGTTCTTAGTTTGATGTCTTAAGTATAAATTAAGTAGTAACTTTTTGTTTGATATTTTTGTTTTTATTTACTTTGCGCCTGTATTAAAATATTAAATCATTTTTCAAATATCGACCGTTAACAAGAGCTGCGGATTCAAATTCCGCTACAGTAAAATCTACTTCTGTCTCGAGAATATATTGTATAGAGTAAGGAAGTGTCTTGACAATAAGTTTTTAGTATGTATGCCTGCTACCTGCGGCTACCTACGGCTTTACCCTGTCTGGCAGAAAGCAAAAAAATACAACTTTAATAAAGTATCATTTTTCCAAAAACTAAAGAAAACTCTTTTTTGACTCTAAGGATAGATATTTTTAAAATTCATCATGTAATTTTGTTTTTATAGAGTTTAAGCCTTGAACCAAATCCAGAAGTATTAACGAAGATATTGGCTCTCATATCAGACCATGTGGATTTGCTTCTTGAAGACTGGTACCCCTCCTTAGGTGAGTTAGAGAGAGATAAGTATAGTAAAGTTATATATTTATTTTATATATTTAGAATTAGTACTAATAATATATATACTAGTTCGAAGCCATTTTAACCCTCTTTATCATCAGGCACTCGCTTCGTCCACACATCAGAGGGCCGTTGCCTGATTACGCGCGTGGCGCCCTGCCCAGCCTGCCTGCGCGATGCGCCAAACCATCAGGCCTCTGACCACCATGACGGTCACCACGATAATCATGGGGACCAGGATAAGGATATGGTACAAGTGAGTGATAATTTTTTTATATACTTTTCTATATAATTGTCATCAACGATTTCATTATATCATGAAGCTTCTTGTACTTTTTCCCTTAACACTCATCTTACTACAAATATAAATGTTTAAAATATTTTTTTAACCTGACTAGTAAACTAATAAACTTTTGTAGTTTTTGTATTAGACTACATTCACCTGCGGCTTCACACGTTTTAGAAAATGGAAATACAATTCAATTAAAATGAAATTACAAATTTGGCTACATTTTTCAAGATTACGTCGCTCCAGTTAGTCTTAATGTGATGTAATATAGCCTAACCTTCCTCGATAAATAGACTATCCAAACCAAAAATAATTTCTTAAATCGAACTAATTTGTCCCGAAATTAATACGATCAAATAATCTCTTCAGTTATATATTTATAATATTACTATCTAATACAAAAATATTTTTTTTAATTTGGACCATTATAAAAGTAGCCACTTGTTTCTTAACATAGATAAGGCTATCAAACTATTTTGCTGTTTCTCAGGTGTTCCGTAGACTAGAGATGGGTAACGGTGAACCGCGGCGACTCCGCCTCTCCGAGGAGTCCAGAGCGAGTGACGGGGACAGTGGAGTAGGTGCTGAGTCCAACGGTAAGCTATTTACTGTGTTTTGATAGTTATTTATTTGTGAGGCCAGTCGTGGCGCAGAGGCGTAAAGTGTGACTGTAAACCGACAGGTTGTGTGGTCGACCCCACTCGAGGAAATGAAATATATTATTTATTTAAAATTTATATTTTCATTTCTTCGCTCTGGTGTGGAGAGGCAAAGGGCGGCGTTTAGTTCCGCCACTCAACACGCATTGCCTTTAGAATTCGACAGAAAATGGGGAACGGAGTATCTTAATACTAGGTTACATCTGTCTATCCTGCTGTGTGCGGGATACTGTGTATAGCTGATAGCTATTTATTTCGTTGGATTATTTGTTTCAATAAAGATATTGTTAAGGTTCTGGTTTGAGTTTAACCGATTTATAAGACACGTAGTTATTAAAACTATTTACATTTATTTGTTATAGTAATGCTTTGATCACCTATTAAAATATGACTAACTTTCATCCCTTCCAGCCTCCTCACGAGCATGTTCCCGCGGTGGCTCACGCGTGGGTTCCTCTGAGGGTCCCCCCGCCCGGAGTTCGGGGAGTGCTTGGGGGTCTGGGGGGTGGCGGGCCACATGCTGGACGCTGGAGGAGTGCGTACTGGCGGCGTGCTCAGGCGCGGAGCTGAGATGTCCGCACCACGTGGATGTGCAGCTGGCTGATGTTGCCCCTGATGCTGTGAGTTGGTCTTGCATCTTCTATTTTTCTTTTATCTCCTGTTCTTACATCTTATTTCTTACTTTTATGTTTTTTTCTTTCCAGAGCTTTATAAAGTCAAAGTTTTTTGATATTTTATCGCTATGTGTGATGCAATAAATAGTTAAAGAAAAATCTATTTAACATACTACTTTCTATTTATTCAATGTATTAATTATATGTATAATTAATACATCAATGTATAATTATCCTTTAATTCATTTAACATAGATTTTATAGAACACATCAAAATTTCTTTTTTCCTTTTTTTTTTGTATACCTTCGCATTGTATCCCGCATATACTCGTAATATTATAAAATAGGCAGTACTTCCCAGTAAGGGAAATAAGGGTGTTCAGACAATCTCATCTCGGAGCAATTTTCAAGACACTGCCAGGTAAGTACTGGAACTCAACGCCGCGCTTTTATTTTCACAGTTACTACTAGACATCCCTGATCACCAGCGTGCCCGCTGGGAGCACATAACCCCCAGCTCGGTTGCTGGGCGCGGTGCCTTCGGTACGGTGCTCACTGGTACGTGGCGCCCATCGGGGGTTGCGTGCCCGGTTGCGGTAAAAGCGTTACAGCCTGTGGCGCCGCCTGGTGGTGATATGGGAGCTATGTTGGCTTATAAGGTAAAGGGAAACACTGTTGTACAGTACAGTATTAGCTGTAGATTATTGCGCAGATTTGACTTTAGGAAATTTTTATTACTTTTAATAATTTTCGTCGCAGTTGCGAGAGACCGATGTGAAAAACTTCAGAAAACTTAAGTTCTAAGTATCACTTATATGAAATATGTTCGACTTGGATTATAGAGTTATTTTATTAATTATTACGTCTACTTATTCATAATTTTATAGCTTTTAACACTGTATAACAATAATATAATAGAAAATTATTTTAAAAAATCTATATAATTATTAATTAAACTTAAAAGGTAGCCAAAGTTTCAACGTAAATTTTCTCATACAGGCAGCAGCATCTCGCTGGGAGCGAGACGCAGCATCCAGCGCCTGTCGAGCATACTGTGGCCTCCGACAAGAGCTGGGCATCCTCACACGTCTCCGACACCCCCACATCCTGCCCTTGCTGGCTGTATGTCCAGCTCCACTAGCCCTGATCCTGGAAGTGGCTCCTCAGGGTGCCCTTGAGGGTGCCCTGAGGAGGTACCGAGGGTGTGGAGCCAGGATAGGGGCTAGAACAGCTCGAGCACTTGCTCTTCAGGCAGCTAGGGCGTTAGAGTATCTGCATGCTCATCGTGTTTTGTATAGAGATTTGAAGGTAGGTGGGTTTTTTAGGGTATGGAACCTAGTGTTACGACACTCTGTTCCCTATTTTTCTTAGGTGGCGGAAATCAGCATTGCACTTTGTTTTCTTTCTACAGTAGGATAATAAAATAAAATTCATTCTCCGAAATAGAATTTGTACTACAACCGTCGCGGTTACAGTCGGACACTGTGTTACGAACATATTGACATATTATTTTTTATTTTTTGTAGGTTAACTAAGGCATTTGAAATTTTATGAACCTATTAATATACTGTCTATTGTTTTTTAAGAGTTCTAATGAACCTCAAAATGACCGGCACCTTTATAAAATCACAATGTTAACAGATAAATTCGCCGCGTATTTAAAACCTACATGATACTCTCCGCGAACCTAGAGTTGTGAAATTTAGTAACACTGAGAATTTACAATACATATGATGAAGGAAACATAAAAAAATATATATATTAGAGATAAAACTATATTATATATATAATATTATGTATTTATTACTATTACTTATAAGTGTATGTAGTAATGTGTGTATTTATGTTTACAGTCAGAGAATGTGTTAGTGTGGTCATTGCCCTCGCCTCAGGAGGCACAGGACGCAGAGGCGAGCCCTGACCCTATAGATGTGCACATCAAGCTGGGAGATTATGGTATAAAATGTTGTATATTAGTAATAACTACTTACTGATTGCTTTATATATTATTCTTACAATTGTCTCCTAAAATGCCTACGAAACAATTATATATATATATTCAATATATAAATTTTTGTTTAACAATTATTACTGCTTGAATATACATTTTAATCAATAATAATTTTTTTTTTCCTACATTCCAGGTATATCACGGCTAGCGCCACCGTCCGGGACTAAGGGCTTCGGAGGCACGGAGGGGTTCATGGCGCCGGAGATCATGAGGTATAACGGAGAAGAGGAATATACTGAGAAGGTAAATGAGTGTAGTTGTATTTAACATTTTAACGTGAATGTGTGAGAAGTTATCAGGAGATATCTTTTGAAACTGCTCATATTATAGTTAATTGAGCTAAATATTTATTTTCCTATAGATATGCTATTTACATAAAATGATGTATGACAACATACGAGTACATGTTTAAATTCTGTAAGTGCAACTGAAAAAATCTATTTTTCTCACGCAGGTGGACTGTTTTTCCTATGGAATGCTGCTATACGAGATATTCACACTTCGTCAACCGTTTGAGGGTCATGAGGCGGTTAAAGAGGCGGTACTTGAGGGCGCTAGACCACCATTATCAGCCAGGGTTAGTAAGATTTAAAAAAAAAAAAAAAATCAGCTTTACGCTGTATGCCGCTCAGCAGGGTAGGCAGATTTTAAAGGGTTTTTACTTAAAAATGTATGAAAAATAAGATTAAAAACCTATTTTTCATACGTTTCTAAATGTTTGAGATAGAGTACTTACTAGTAGTAAGTTATGAAATATAAAGAACATACATATTTTTATCTTCACTCTTTATCCCACAAATAACAGGGTACGTAGATGGAACTCCATTCCTTACTTTCCCCCAAAATCTCGTTGCATTGTGTTGAGTCGCAGAACTCCAACCATTGGTTAAAACCATTGCTTAACCAGTCGGACGAAAATTATGTAATATTATGGTAAGAGGCCATTATGGCCGAAACACATTGCGTATGTTTGTAAACCAAGAGTTCCATACCATTATCTGTAAAAATTAGTATAAACGCCGTATGAGCCGTTTTTCAATATTTTTATGCACAGCGCAGTCTTACTAATAAGTGACCGATTTTGTACCCCTTACGGTACGAAACCGTAAGATCTGTAAGGATTATGTATATGTATTAATATATATTTTATGAAGCTAACTGATCAATATTCTCCCACCCCCAGGACCTACAATACCCCTGCAGCATGTTAGAAATGATGCGACGCTGCTGGAGCAACGCTCCCGAGCACCGACCTTCCGCTGCCGCGCTAACTGCGTTGTGTGCCGCGCCCGAGTACCTCTCGCTGTTAGACGCCGCGGCCGCCCGACCATCGCCACCACGTCCTGCCCCAGCTACCGCTGCACCAATAAGAGCTCGTCATAGCCATTTTGGTTCAGCCAATCAAGATGGCATATGTTCTAACATCACTAATCATGAAGGTGTAATGTCACGTCCAGCCCATCAGGATACAGCGTGGCTATCATTAGCCAATCAGGAGGCGGCATGGTCAATAGGGGGAGGTGGGGAGGGATGGGAGGTGTGGTACGGAGGTTCAGAGCCGGAGCGAGCACATTCGTTATTGGCGAATGGGTCTGGTGTATTCACACATCACCACACTTTGAGGGTGCCACCGGGTACGTTGATTATTTATTACAGGACAAAATTGATTATCCGACCCTTGGCCAATACTTATTTGCAATTATCCGGACTACTTGAGCTTTTTTTTATTTTTAAGCAAACTTTTCCACTGATGGCAATGGATGGATGGATGGAACTAAAAATAACTCTTGAACTCTTAAAAATGGAATATGTTTAAAAATTTATTAACAATTTCCAGACAAGGCGGAGCCAGTGATAGTGACAGCGTTGTGCCACGCCGGCGTTCAACTCTGGGCCGGCGATTCTGTAGGACGAGTGTTTGTTTACAAGTTAGTGTTTTGGGTATTTGTATAGATTTTTTTGTAATAATTAAATTAATTTACTTTTTCAGTTTTCAGTTTGAGTTCAGCGTTATTGATGGATGTAAAAGTTTTGTAAAAACTATAGGCTATACCATAGCGTTTGACGCTCTGTTCTCTCTGACTACCCCGCTAGAGGTAAAGCGTGAAGTTAAGTTATAGGCTATAAGAAAGTAGAATTATATTTTAGATAACGTATATAAATTTGACCACATTAGGACACGAACCGCCACCGTGGTTTTCTTAATATAAATAAAATTATATTCATATCGTCTTGGGTCAGTAACATTCAATAGCAACATTAAACTATTGTATAATATAACCATATAAAAATAGCTAGTTATTTCTTTTGAATAGTATTTCCACGTGCGCGTTGCAATGGAGCGTGCGGCTGCAAGAGGTGGTCGGGGGCTCCCCCAGCGCGGTGTCCGCGTTACACACACTCGCACCACTGCCGAGGATCGCCTTGGCTCTGGCTTGTGGCAGGTATTTATATACTAGTATTTTTTATACACAGTGATACTAGTATTTACCTACGGGTTTGTCACCGTGATCAATTGGGAATAAACGTTGTTTATTTGTGGCACATGAAATATTCTATGTGCGAGAGAAAAAAAGGCTTCATTAAACGACCTGCCTTGAAAATTTTCCTACTTAAGACAAATATATTTTTTGAGGCCAGTCGTGGAACTAGAGCACAAGCATGTATGTGGCTGTTAATGCGACAGGATGTGGGTTTGATTCCTACTGGAAAGAATGAAATATTTAATATTTTCTAATGTCTAGGAAAAGCGATGAGTTAAGTTTCGCCATTCAACAAGCAATGCCAATGCGCAATCAAAGTGGGGAGCGGAGTGTCTTAACACAAGGCTTCCTCTGCCTACCCTGCTATATGCAGGATGCAGAATGAAGCTGAAAAAAATCACTGAAATATTTGTTCTTGAGGTTATTAATTTCTATAGTAGTATATATAATTCTTTTCTGAAATTCATCTTACAGATGTAATAACGATTTATTCTACGCTTAATAATTTAAAGTTTGAAATTGTTTTAGTTTTGAATAGAAATTACATGGTCTTATGGAATATAAAAATAAATGGGATTAATCTTTAAAATATAGTAATCTTCCATTAAGTATAATGCTATTAAATACACTTTAAAATAGAAAAATGAATATTGAAAAAATGAAAATTACAATAACAAAAATGTTTCGTGTGTACACAGATGCTAAAAACAATAACAATTTTTTTTATATAATTTTTATTACAAATCCAAAATCTGTATGTTTCCATATTACTTTTTTTCAATATTAAATCTTACGTATTAATGTAGATTGTTTCTGGTGTCAACCGCTCGTCCGGAGGCGGAAAGCAGTTTCGTTGTTACGGAGCTTGGCACCGCCACCGAACTGTGCTGCCTCGCCGCCGCACCCTCCCCACAAGGGTGAGTGTCGTTCCATCACTATACATATATTTAATATATTAACAAAATTCTTTATTTAAACTAAACAAGATTCTTTTTGCGGTGCCCAAGAGTCGCGAGTTCGATTCCAGCTACGTGATTTTTTTTACAATTTTTCTTTCTTTAGCGTCGAGTAACACTTTAAAAATGTTAATATTGAATAAAAATTGACTACAAATTTTATGTAAAACTCCTACAGTGATGAACTTTTCATGAATATGTTTTTTAGGGTTCCGTACCTTTTAAGCAAAAAAAGGAACCCTTATAAGATCACTTTGTTGTCCGTCCGTCTGTCTATCTGTCTGTCAAGAGACTTTATATCAGGAATTATTGGAGATATCGAGTTGTAATTCAAATGACTATGATTTAATGAAAAAACGCATTTCTACATTGAATTAAAAAAAAGGTATGTGCTTTTATATAACAAAAAACGCGTACTTCTACACTATTATGGGAATTAAAATTAATAGGGTAGTTCCGGTTGACCTAGAATTATAAAATTTGGCAGCTAGCATCTATAGATAGTACTAATTCAGGAAAAAGTCTGAAAACTATGCATTTGTGGTTAAATCCTAAAAAATAATAGCCTTAAAAGGGGGGTAAAATTGGGTATTAAAGCCGCCAGTTCAAGTAAGGTATTAGATGAAAGGGACTAAGATTTGGCTGAGCTAAGCCTGAATTTTAAAAAAAGCTCCAATTTTTGTACGGAATCGTCGGTTGGCGAGCCTGACTCGCGCTTTTTTATATTATTAATTTAGCCTAATAAAAAACCAACCCCCAACCAACCAACGAATAAAAACTTTAAAAACCAACTGCTTTTGTAAAATAATCTAATAAATATTAGTAATGGTGAATGATTTTGGGGATTTATTTGGTGTTAATCGTCTTGGTGCAGTGGGACAGCGTCTGACTGTAATCGTGACGATTGTGCGGGATAGTGTGAAACTAAAAAAAACTTATGATCTGTCATCATTTTTCAGCATAGAAGTATGGGCAGGTGGAGACAATCTATATGCATACACTGTCACCAACGAAGGTGTTAGCGCTGCTGACACATTAGACTCCCCTCGGGTCTCCTTATTAGCAGCCCTAGATCCGGGGGGTGCTGGGACTGTTGGGGGTATCGTGGGAGTAGGCCGGGGAGAGACGGTTGTTAGAGCATGGAAGGTGCGAGCTAAACAGGCCCATGCTCGTCTGGACTGTAGTAAATTGGCGCCGTGCTCTGAGAGCTTACAATCTATCGCGTTAGACGATGATGATGATGCTATGAGGCTAGATAGATGCAGGGTAGGTAACTTATCTCTATTCTTATTATATTTATTATATTACAAAAGGGGTTTTGGTAATATATTATTGGTTGGTTTCCAGACTAACCAGAAGGTTAGTCTGGAAACTTTGGACCCTCCGGAGGGCATGCATGAAGAGGTTGATGATAGTGGACGAGGCGAAAGAGGTATGTAGGGACTAGAGCGTTTGGCGCTCCGTTCTCTCTGACTACCCCGCTAGGCATAAAGCGTGAAGCTAAGTAAAAATATTACATTGAACACGTGTTTCGTGGTTTTTTTTAAATTCACCCCCAAGAGAGCAAATAAACATACGAAGTTGCTCGTGCCCGCTAGTCTAATATAAAAGAAAAAATATAATTTTACAATTGTTCAAATGGACCGCCATGGTGCACTCATGGCGCTCTCACCGGAGTGTCTCAACACTAATCACGCTGTATGCGAGGTACAATATCACTAATTAGTTACGTACCCGCGCAGGTGACAGCGCTGGCCTCGCTCGGGCAAGAGGTGGTGGTGGGCACGGCGTGGGGCTGCGTGGTGGTCGCGCACGCGCACTCGCTTAGGCCGCTCACAGTCTTCAGACCTTACGAGGAGGAGGTGATTTAATATGTTTAATATATATGTTTATATTATACTCCATTATAAGATTTACCTCCGAATCTGCTCGCTGTATCAATTGAAAAGAAAAGATAAGAAAACTACACGTAGAGTGGCTTGCATCAAAATGACTAAAGTAATTAAAATTATGGCCTTTTGTATGAAATAAGATCTATGTCCAATACAAAAAGATTTTGTTTCAATTCAAACCAGTAAGTAGTTCCTAAGATTAGCACGTTCAATCATACAAATACTACTGTATAGGAAGCATAGATTCCTTGTAATATTATTTAAATATTATATCAATATTTACGTGCAACATTAATATCACATATGATATTTAATGAAATATGCGATCCGGTTAAATATTTCAATACTATAGAAACTACGAGTATCATTACTCGTAGTTTCTATAGTATTGAAATATTTAACCAGATCTCAAAGGATCGTAAATTCTTTGAACATCTATATGATTGATTTCTTTATATACTAATATATTAGTAAAGTCTTTTAAAAATCAAACTTAAAAACTGGGTCAAGTTATTTGCTTTCCAAGTAAATTGAAGATGTTAAAAATAGTTTAAACATTGTCATCCAATTTACAACCAAAATATTAATTACTACATTTAAACTCAATTACGTTTTCATCTATATAAACCAGGTGCGCGCAATAGTACCCCTGGGGGCACACGGGCGGTCGCGCGCGCACATTGCGACGTTCGGCGCCGGGTATCGTCCGCTCGTGCAGAGATATGCGCCCGCGCAGGTATTGTATACAAGGTTTATGTTGGTCATGTCTACATTTTTGATTCACAAAAATTTATAAATGTAAAGATAATTGCAAAAATTATTCAAGGTGCAATTATAAAAATAGTTTAATAAGCAGTATAAACTTAAATACTTATACTTGCTTACTTTTGTTGTTTATTTAGTAGTTTTCCATTGTTAATTTAAATTTAACCTTAAAATTAAGATTTTTTTATGACTAAAAATAAGTACTAAATGAATTAAAATAGAATCTAAAGCGCTTTATTTAATGCATTAATAACAATAATAATGTTTTATTTCAGTCAAACAACAACAACCAGACGTATTCCGGCAACTACTGTCTACTGTGGCGTACCGGGCAATGGCTGCCTGACTAGAGACTGATAATGCCTGACACGACCGACAAGGGACTGACAGAACTTTCACAAGGCAACAATGTTCATCTGATACTTGATGGAGAACTGACATAACTGTGCAACATAATGATTATTGTTTACTGGCCTAGCAGTGTTGTCAGTTGAAAGGAAAATTATAAAAAAGACGATTCTACAGCTTTCATCGACACACTTTTTATTAAAATTGAAAATATTATTTAGTATCTTATCAATTTAGACAAAATTGACTTAAAAAAATGTATTATGACAGCATACGTTAAGATAAATTGCACAGCTAATTGCTATAATATGAATAAATAGTAATTAGTCATTAATCAAAAAACTTTATGGCAACACTGCCTGTAGGTGCCATTATATGCCAAATACACTCGATAGATTTGAATTTAATCGTTATTAATTAATACTTTTAAATTATATAAAAAATTATAATGTTAATATAGATTGTATCAAATATTATTAATTAATGTGAAATATTAAACTTTATATTGAAGCTATTTGAAATATAAAAAAAAATCTAAAAGATAGAACACGTAGCTTATGACTACACTTAATTCAGCTGTGGGTATATTATTATTATTATAAATAAATAGCTTATAAAGTCTTATAAAGACTAGACCTTTGTCATAATTTTAAATAAAAAAAATTGTACGAATTTTATATGTATTGATAAATATGAATGAATTTATATTTTATTTTCATGTACGTGATATACTTATACTATATATTGAAAAAGCCTGTTTTTCTTCATGGCATAGCATATAAAACATTTTGAAAATAGTTTTCTAATTTAGCTGTGTTCAATATATATAAATGTATAAATAATGTTGGCAGCCTGGTTACTGTTAACATTATTTATACATATGTATAAATAATATTGGCAGTAACCAGACTCGGGTGTATCTTTTTTATTTATAACTGAAATGGCAATTATTACCATTAGTTAAATAATTGATCTCATTTATAGTATTTGTTTTAGAAATAGTTAATTTTGACAACCACTATATAATATGTAGCATGCCTTCAGAATTCTGCGGAAAACTGGAACGGAAGTGTTTTTATGGGAACGGAGACTTTTGAGACTCGGTTTCTGAATAAATATTTTTACGGAGTTAATGTTTTCAGCAGTGATTTTTTTATAAAAAAAAAATCTTTAATTTGGAACATTAATAATCGATTGATTTAATGGCATAATATTTTTTTTCTTCAGTTTTTACTATCTTCTTATATTATTACCGTCGTTAAATCGATTTTGTCTTGAATAATGTCTAAAAAGTATTTCTTATAGTGATCTTCATAATATATTAACTATTACTAGTAACAATTATATTTATTTGTGTTTATCATTTATTAAAATAATTTAAATCGTAATTAATATATGATTTAATTTGGTTGTGCTTTGGTTTATTTCTTTTTGAATAATTGTCAAGATAATTTACATATTTTTTAAATAATGATATTTATCTATATCCATATAATCTAGAGTTAAGACTGACAAATAATAAAAATATTAAATAAATATGAATCAAAATAATAAAAAAAATGTGATTTCTGTTTTTATCTTCATTTGAAAATAAAATTGTAATGTATCAAAATATCTTATTTAATATGGTTTTAGCCACAAAAGCACATGTTCAACTTCTATCGTATTCTAAAATTTCAAAACAAAATATTTTTGTTGTTAATTTATATACTCCGTCCATCATTAATAATAATTTAGCAGGCTTTTCTATTGTTTGATAATATCATTAAATAGCATATATTGATGGATTGACGAAGCCACGACGATTAATTGCAAATTGAATTATTATTCAAATGCACTTTTACATGCTTTAATTTGAATTTAATAGTTAATTTTATTTCTTTAAATATTTATAAATTCTTTTGGAATGTCCAAGTTAGATTCCCGCTACAATAAATTTTTTGATTAAATTATACAGTATGTGACACTCAAATATATATTTTGTAAATATTTGAGGTAACACCACTTGTATGGACGGTGTAACTATTATATATGAATATTGTATGAGCACAATATTTATAACTAATGTATTTTGGTTAATATTTTTTATTTTATTTAAAAAAAAATTAAAAATTGACGCACTTATAAACAAATATATTTATTTTGTGTTTATGTTTTTATTGTATTTTTTAAATTCATTTGTTTCGTGAAGTTTGTGAACCAAAAATCTTTAATAAATATAGTACAGTAACAGGTGTTTTTTATAACTAGTACCAAACTTTTCCCAGTTTTGAACAAGTAAATATTTTTACCATTTTTAAAGTGTTATTCTACCCTTAGAAAAATATTTTTTTACACGTAAAGGTATAAAAGAGCGGTAATTTTACTTAAATACGCCCAGTTGGCTAGAAAATATGGGTGTATAAATATACATATAGACCAAAATGTTAAAAATCATAGTTTCAGATCAGAGCGATAAAATTAAAATAAATGTCTTATTTTTTTATTACTAGTCACCCTTAGTTTATATTATATAGATTTTGAACTTATCTTGCTTATTTTCATATTAAATAAGTTTTATGAATGTGGTTCGGCCGTGATTTTTTTTCTGACCCACCTTCACACATAACCGGTTTGTAACAGAGAATGGCGGGAAAACTATGTTCGGAATGCGTTGAATACTCCTGTCTGGTTGGTCAATGGAAAAATAAACTTAAACAACGATCTCATATCATTCTGCCTAATATTGAATTTATTATTTAATTATAACATATTTACTATGCCTATATATACAAAACAAATACTATTTTCATTAGGTTCTGTAAAAATTATATAAGTGAACTTTTTGTTAAAAATTACTTTATTTTAGGAAAATATACATATAATTTGACGTTTCTTAATAAATTTTGTATCTGTAGGAGTAGTGGACGCGATGGCAGCAAGTGTCAAACGTATAGTAGTCTTACAAGTTACAAGTTTTCGTATCACAAAAAATGCCGACAAGTTTTTTCTTAAAAAACAAGAATTTTTATAATAAAATGTGTTATCAGAGTCTTTTATACTAAAATTCATATTAGAACCTTTCATTTAAACATTATTTTCAGTGTTATTTCAGTTTTAAGTCATATAAAATTAAAGTTTGAACTTATTATAAACTTAGGTATGTGAAGTTGTTTAGTGGGTCAAATATTTGTGCGTTTCGCGATCGTTTCGTTTTCTTTTAACACGAAAAATACCTGCCCGCTTTAAGGTTAGTAGTAATAAACTTTTTATTAAACTTAATGCTAGTTTAAATAACTTTTTAAACAATTGAAAGTATCACATATCACGACATACAAGTTTTATCTACGCACGTATCGAAGCTAGGTTTCTCCAACTAACACCTAAAGCTTTAAAATTATTATAAGAATGAGTCCTTTTAATAAATAATATAAAACTAAATACTTTAGATTGTATACTATCATAATTAAATTAAATTTTCTATTTTTCTACAGTATAAGCAATTATGTAGGTATGCGAGTGGAACGTAATCCAATAATCCGCGCCACACATATTGTGTAAACGCCCTTGAACAATTACAGGTGACGACTATCTTGAACCAATTATACAAACTATTTGATTTAAAATTAACGTTATTATAAATATGTATTTATTTAAATTGATTAGTTTCATTTTATTTGCCAAATTTTTGATTATGACAATCTTTTATGACATTCACAACTTTTAGTGGTGGACTTCAGCATCTTGTTATTAGAAAATGGAAATGAAATTAATTTTAGTTCAAATTCAAAACAGTCTAGTTTATTGTCAGGTGCTGTACTGCTGCACCATAAAAGCTTTTCTTGTATAAATGAATAATATAAAAGTAGTCATTTTTAATTTGGTTTTAATTAGAATTAATTTGTACGAGAATTGTCAAATGATTATTTTTTATATCTTAATAATTATTTAGTTTATATACTTAATATCACTTTCTTTTATTGCATATTTGATATTTAAAAAAATGTAAGAAGCTTGGCCATTATAATGCAGTGGTATTGGAATGATTGTGGATTCAATTCAAAGGAATAAATTATTTCATATTATTACTCTGATATACAAAACAATGTTGAGTACTGACACTTAACATGTTTTAATTACACTGGAATGCATGCAAAAAATACCAGTTATATTATTAGTTTCACTTTTATGTAAATATTATCACAAAATCTCACTTATTAAATGATTAATATTATCTATTTCTAGAGGATTCCATTTGTCTTACAGATAATAAAATGTTATTTCATAATTAATCTTGAATCTTTGATCAATTTTGACACGATTTATAATATTAAAGCAATCAGGCAGGTATTAACTTCTGCCTGTAGTTTTACCCCATGGTGCGATGAAAATAACAACTTATTGTGTATGGTGTTTACAAAGTTGCTCAGAATAAAAGTATATTTTAGTACAAAGTTTTATTCATATGTCCCCTGCTATGTGTCAGTCTAGACTGACTTACAAAATAGATACTTCATAAGAAATCTTAGACAAACATAAAAGTGGCCAGATAAATAATAATATGACAGACTGAATCTACAAGTATTGACATGTTGATGGAAATAATGTCTATACCATTATATGTAATTTATATAAATTCTAACACATATGACCCATTTCAAGTATGCAAGGCAACTCTGATCGCAAGTTCAGTGGGCTAAATATAAATGATTGATGTAATGTAATAAAAAAAATCCTTAATAAATGGACTATTCAAAAAAAGGTATATACATATACAATGCAAGGGTGTAGGGCTGCTGTGTCCCTGTGGCAGAAGTGTGTAACTGTAAATGCGATCGTTTTGTGTGTTGAGTTACACTCATGGAATGAAATATTTAATATTTTCTTTACTAACAAGACATCATGTTCTGCTATTCCGTTTAAAAATTCTGTGAAAGACAGGGGATATATTTCAATTATTTTCTTGTTCCCACACAGGTAAACATACAACATAAGATCCGCTACTTAACACTATAACCCTCAGGTAATTAAGGAGTTTTTTTATTACCCCCTTTTAAAAGATCATTGCCCTAAATCTAGGATTAATAAATTAAGAAATCATTATGAGTCATTTAACATTTATTTGTTTTTAATTACATAAGCTATATTTTGAACATAACGTATCGTATTTAGTTCAATGCGCATCGTAAATAGTCGTCATAATATTATTTATTATTACTTATTTCATTAAGACATTTTGGTTTGGGCGAAAAACTGTTCTGGGGGGGTCACGGACCACCGGACTACCGACCCTTTCCTACGCCCATGAGCATGGAGTATTGAGTAGCGGAACTTAACGCCCCGCTTTGCCTCGTTACCAGAGCGAGAAAAGAAAAATAATAAATCTTTAATTTCCCTAAGCGGGAATCGAACCCCACAAAGTTCCCGTTTACAATCACACGATTTGCCGCTGCGCTGTAACGGCCTGCATCATATTTTTAATATACTATAAAAAATCTATTAATAATATATCTATGTATAATAAAACAACTAATATAAACACTCAGCTAAGGATTGGTCATTAAATGAGATCATGGCGGAAGGTCGACGAGGTGACAGTGATTGAACTGTTAATGTTATATCATGACTGAGACGGGCTAGGGATGTTACGGCCGATACTAATCTTTATTTAGAAAAAGTATCATGTTCGATTCCCAGTGGGGAATGAGTTATTTTTTTCTTTGATAACAGGATAAAACACAACGTTGAGTTCCGTCATTCGATAATGTAGGCGGGCGGTAAACGGAGTGTCTTCGATCAGGCTTCTCTCCGCCTACCCTGCTATGCGGGCTGCTATATAGAGCGTAAAGAAAACATTATCTGTAACTAAATCTATGTAGCAATAATGTAAAATCGTTTTACAACGGTAATAATTGTATTGCTAGCATTGTATTGTGGCAACTACACAGTACAAATTCTTTAAATTTCAACTGAGTAAAATAACGAATGGTAAAAGGTAGAGTAGGGGAACACCTCGGTTATATTCGAAAACACGGTATCGATAATACTGGAGGAATGTCACCTAAGGTATGTAGAGGTTAAAGTCAGTGGAAGAGGCGAGAATACGATGGTATACAGAGACCGTTGTATTCGGTGCTCCGGTCTCTAGGTGTACCGCTAGGGATAAAGCATGAAGCCAAAAAAAGCAATAACCGTAAAAGTCATATATAAAATGTTTTAGCTAAAAATACTCAGGATTTACGTCGACCCAAGTGATAACGGTATCAGTAATTACATCCTATAGTCTTAAACAGACGCAAAATATATAGAGTTGTTGATTTTTAAAATTTTTGAACACTTTCAACAGAGAATGTAAATTGAATTATATATATATTTTAATAATTTAAATTCAACACTTTTATAAAAAAAATATTTCCCCAAGTGGAAATCGAACCCAATTCCATCATTATCACATACATATACATAGATATTTTTCAGCTTCACGCTGTATCCCGCACACAGCAGGGTAGGCAGAGCGAACCTCGGTGTTAAGACACTCCGTTCCCCACATTCTGCCGAATTCTGGAGGCATTGCACCTTGAGTGGCAGAACTCAACGCCGCACTTTGCCTCGACACCAGAGCGAATAAATGCAAATATAAACGTAAATAAATATTTCACTTCCTCTAGTGGGAATCGAAGGCACAACCGTCGGGTTACACCCCTTGTGCCGCTGCGCCACGACGGCCTATTATTTATTTTTGATAATGTATGTACATGGGTACATACATTATCATAGGTATATATTTATAACCTTTTTTAAAATTGGTTAATAAAAGAACTATGTACTTAATGAGAGAACTCTCTTAGTCAACACAAATGTGCCTTCCGCATACCTCCCTTAAAGGGCAAGAAGATAAGACAGGCATATGTAGAGAAAAAATGAAATGACGCGACGAAGGCACTAAAAGGAACTGTATCAATAACTTTCATAACTTGAGACCAGTCGTGGCGCAGGGACACTAGCTTGTGACTGTAAACACGACAGATTATGGGTTCGATCCCCATTGGCGGAAATGAAATATTTAATATTTTTATTATCATTTTTGAATTTGATAGGCGTTGAGTTCACTCTGATGTCGAGACAAACGAAAACGAGCCCAACATCCAATGCCTCTAGAATTTGTCGAAAATTGAGGAATGAAGTGTAATCTACTACTATTCTCTCTCTACTAACTCTGGGTTCCCTCTACTTTCTTTGTTATTTGATTTTTTTAGCTTTATGATGAAACCACATTGCAAGCCCATGCATCGCTAACTTTTAGCGTGTTGGGTAGCGGTATTCAACTGAGTCACGACCTTAAGAATTAAGATTATTTATTAAATTGGAGAAACAGTTATGTACCAATTTACAATTAATTTTGAATAATATGTACAAGTTGCGTGTCCGTTTGTTCATATTCTCGTTTTCGTAGTAAATTGGCTTTAGATGAGGAAGTCGTGACTTCAAAGTATGGCGGAATTGCAATCCTGGGAGTTGAGTTAAACGAATTTGTTTAACTATTATTATTATTGAGGCCGTCGTGGCCTAGTGAGACAACTGTGACTAAAACGCGACGGTTGTGAGTTCGATTCCCAATTAGGGGAAAGAATTATTTACTATTATAATGTCCTCTCGCTGATAATAAGGCTAAGTGCGGTGTTAAGTCCGTCCCTTAACAAGCAATCTCCGAAAAATTCGGCGGAAATGAGGAACGGAGAGTCTCAATACTAGGTTCCCTCTGCCTATCATAGCGTGACGTTTAAAATATATTATAATAATACTTAGAGTTTCCCTAGACTTTGACATTAAGAATTTCCTGTACGAATTATCTGAAATCCTCTTTAGTGCTACCCTACATTCCCTTACCTACGAGTACTTACATGCCAAATTCCTAAGTCCAGTAGTTTCGTCTTTGTGTTGTCTGTAACAAAAGAGTTTTATATGTATATATTTTTTTATATGTGCTACTACCTACTGGCTTTCCCTGCAGCTTTGTTCGCATTGACAAATGACAAATTCTAAGTGCGGTGACTTCCTTCAAATACAGTGGGTGGAACAATAGTTTTTGAGATAAGCGCGTTCAACCAAACAAACTTCAGTTTTATACTATTAGTATAAATTAGTGTAGCGAAGTTAAAGTCCGTTTGAGGCAAGTTAATTGATTAAATTGACCGCCGAGACAATTTGTCATGTTTAGATGCTTAGATACTCCGAGCATTCGATGTTAAAATTTAACTGTAATTTTTATGAGTCATGAAGGATCATGGTGGTAGGGGGATGATTTCCGTGTTGAATTAAATTTAATTTGTGAGGGAATTGTTTTTAGGTCGTTATGGGGCGCAACGGCACAGGGTGTGATTGTGAACGTGACCATTGTGGGTTCGATTACCACAATCTGGGAATTATTATATTTTTACTTATTTTATTGATACTTTTATTATATATTTATTATATTATTTTATTTATTGATAAATTTTTGCTTACGATGATTTTTTAAGGTTCACCTTGGATGCTTATATGTATATACTCGTCGTGAAATGAAAATAATCAATTCCCTTCACTGGGAGCCAAACTCACAACTGTCGCGTTTACAATGAGATGTTTGTAAAATCTTGTTTGTGACCTTGTATTCAATTTATCAACTAAGCATTAAACTATTTCTACTATCACTGAGAAATTCATAAAAAGTATGATCTATTAATATTTATAAAATTATGTAAATGTCACATTAAGTTTGACCTTTTCATATCTCAAGGTCGTTGCTTAGAAAAACCTAAGCATTTTTTTTAAATAGAGATGTTTTTATTCAAAACCAGCAGTTATTTGATTTAATTACAAATTTCATTTTAAACTGGAATCTTGACACTCAATCTGTATGTCAATCCATACATATTATTGTCAAATTGAACAGTTATTTATTTTAACGCACTTATCTCAGAGACGACTAGTTTGAAATAAAATGAACTTTTTGTTTTGGATAGTTTATCGAGGTTGCAGGTTAATCTTTACTCAGAAAATTTAGAACGCGGCGGCGGCGTTCAATTCCGTCACATATATTAATTTTAAATCTCTATCAAACCGATGACGCGTCCCAAGTGAAAAAAACACCGGGTGGTAAACACGTGTTAAAGTTGAACATATGCCGCATACGGTTCCCCCAAAATCTATTATTGTTTGTGTGAAGAAAGAGACTGTTTTAATTGGAGGATTCCGTATTTCTTGTTTTTTCTGTATATCGATTATCGATTCTGTGTCCTCTCACCGTGCCTCTCTAATCATTCGCTGATGCCATTCTTTCAAACTCATTCTCGCGACGTTTTTGTAAAGATTTTATTATTGATATTGACAAAATCAATTTATAATCCTTTTTATAGTCGCCCAAAATGCACTCTGTCCTCGACTATTGTGGGTTTCATACCCACTATTATTATCATATCATCATATAAAAATATATTTTTCCGATCTGCTATATAACATCACGCTAATCGTTGTAATATACACCACTGCACCTACAGTTAGTCTCTTAGTTAGCCGCAGGTAATATACATACTTGTATAAGCATAACACCAAATGAAAGTAATATAGATATGACCGACCAGCAACTAGAGCGTGGCGCATCAACGTACGGGACCAACTCTCCAATGCGACCATTACACTTCAGTATACTACTACTGGCTTTTACCCCGGTTGCACTCGCGTGGTTAAATGGAAATACCTACTCGTTGTGCGGGAAGTAACTCTGAATAAAATAAATATACTTTTTCTATTTGACCAATACCAATAGTTTCTAGTGACAAGTTAGACGGCCCGATTCTCACTCAATGAAAATGAATAATTTTTAATTCTTCGCTTCAGTAACAGTATAGAAACGTTTAGTTGCATTACTCAGTATGCAATGTTTCAAAAATTGGAGGGTAAATTGTTTTTTTTTTAATATAATTTTCCATACGTTACTCTAAAAATATTATCTTTTGAAGTTCTTAAAGGAGATACGTAAATGAGCTGACGAATAAGCTTGTTCTTTTTGATGTAAACATTCAAGACTGCTTGAATTGTTTTTAAGGTAATGGTTCCGTATATTATTACAATTTCCATAATCTTGCTATATTTATATCCGTATGTATAATCCAAACAACAACGGGCTGCATATAGCACGGACAAAATGAACTTAGTGTTGAAACCCAAGTACCGCATAGTACTCAGATATATTGCGCGTTGAGTGGCACTCACGCTGAGTTTTGTTCTGTTACCAGATTTGAAATAATAAAATATTTCACTTTTCCTAGAGAAAATAAAAAAAACAACCGTCGCTACGCCATGATATGCTCGTAACGGATTTGGATATAGGTATATTTTTTCTTATCTTTTTACTTAGATATTTTATTTTTTATTTACTTACCCACTACCTGTTCTTGCGTAGCGTAAAAAATATAGTTAATGTAAATTATTGTTCGTTCTAAAAAATAACCCCATTTTATTTATGAATTAGTTCCTCACAAATTTCGAACGCAGATTATTAATCACATAAGTTTTCGCACACGCTCAGCGTAACTCTGATTCTAACATGACGGAAACACGCCATTTACGGCATACTCAGTCATCGTACAGCGTCCGTTGTGCGCGTGCGCATGTTACACCGCGTACACCGATTTTACCTAAAACAATACAAAATATAGTTTTCTACATTAGACGTGAGTGCATAGTGTCTGTGCTTACCTGGCATATATATTTTTTTAATAATTTGTGTGTGGTTTTTTGTGAGATTCACACAGTTTATTTTTTGGTGGAACGGTTAAGGAAATTCTTTTGTAATTATTATTAGTTTTCATATATGCTATGCTTTAGTAGTGGTTACACAATTGAGCATCTTTCATTAAGAATGGATAGACTCTTCAATAATAATTAACGATCTACCTATATTTATTCGTATTTTTTTTCAGCTTCACGCTGTATCCCGCATATAGCAGGGTAGTCAGAGGGAACCTCGGTGATAAGACATTCCACTTTCTGCCGAATTCTGGAGGCATTGCGTGTTGAGTGGCAGAACTCAAGGCCACGCTTTTGCCTCCGACACCAGAGCGAAGAAATGGAAATGTAAAAATAAATATATCACTTCCTCGAGTGGGAATCGAACGCACAACCGTCGCGTTTACGGGCGGCATCCTTGTGCCACTGCGCCATAACGGCCTCACTCATTTATTCATATTGTAACATTTCCTTTTTATAACGTATAACAGTTAGTTATAATAGCAATTTTAAAATTAACAACAACACTAAAATTTATTTTATTATTTTATTATTATATTTGTTATATAATTATTATATATATTACTAAAATTTTTATAAAATACAAGTGAAACTAAATTACTAGTACTTTATAAATGTACCTATCTACCAGTAGCTCCGTCTGTCCTCCGTTCTGACTCTGTAAAATTCTATATGTATGCTCTAATTTTACCAGATTTCACGAACAATCTATTACTATATAACTGTCCACTAAAATAAACCTCATTTTTATACAAATACAACATTTTACCTGCCCCCCGTAATCAATCTATAATCGTATTGGCTCTAATTGAGATTTATACGGCTGTTACAGATTTTGTGGTCGACACGGTCCACTGGTTATGATTAGAGTGTAGTAATTATAAGCCACTGTTAGTAGGTTCAAAATGAATAAGTGTGTAAAATAGTGTACTTCACGGACGGAAAATAGTTTTCTATTATGCTTTAGATAACAATATAATAAAAGTTGATTTCCAACCCTTGACCTTTAGCGAGTCATTTTTACATCCGGAAGAACGAACATTCACATTGTTATAATACGTTATTAAGTTCATCTCTAGTGATCTCATGTTTCTTGACTTGCGTCGTTGTTGGTACTTGGTACAAACATTGGTAGTTGATTCATATTCCAGATTGTGGCATTCATATTTTTTTTATCATTGGTAGTTTCTTTAAATTAAATTAAATAGGAAAGTATCGTATAATATATAATAACACCCCAAGACATCGTCGATATTTGTTTGAAGCTTTAAGATGACCGACGTGACTTTGGGCGTCTATTTGTAACAATATAATATAGATATATGACGAACTGATAACCTCCTTCTTTTAATACGTTTAAAAAATATAATATATATAGCAAAAATAACCGTCGTTGTTTCAAAACAATATTTTCTACCTGTCAAGGTTACCGTGTCATACAAAAATGATTAAGCATACAATGACGCCACTTATATGACACATCTATATAAATTCAGATTCACGTTTTCATAGTATGAATTCAAGAGTGTAACTAAACGCTGCATTTTATCTTACCAAAGCGGTGAAATAACATTAAATACCCACGAATGTGAATGCATTTTTTTGTATTGAATATGTCAACACGCAGACGCAGTATCTCGGAAATAGGGCGGTGCGTGCTCTAATACTAAGTTTCTGCTGCCTACCATGGTGTATTCGGGATATATCGTGAGGCAATTATTAAAAAATTGAATCTGTTACCATCGAAACTCAACCACTACGCCTATAGTCTTTATGTCAGTTACAGATACGTTTGTTTTGCAATGAACGTACTGTAAGGCAATAAATTTCTATTTTCACTTGCCGTGAAAGTTAACTGCATACGATGCAGATCACGGACGCGTGTGGTGACGACTTCGACGTAAAGGTATTTTTTTTTACATTTTTCCAAGTTTTATTTCGCACTTAGAGTAGAAAAAGAAACTTAAAGAAACTTAAAGCTTTAGATTTTGTTTAATACATACTTTATTTTTTCACTACTTTACGTCTAATTTTTCGATATATTCTTATTGAGTGGGAGAAGATCGGCCGCGCTTGGTCTTTAAACAAGAGCGGGAAAATGTAAATAATTTCCTCTAAGTGGGAATCGAGGCCACAACACAACGTTCGTGCCACTGCACCACAACGACTGGCAAATGTAGGCCATGCATAGTGTATCCAAAAGATCACAGTGCCTCTATCCTCGAGTACCCCTGGTCGCCGTCTACGGATGCTATGGGAGATAACAATATTTAAACTCACAAAAGTCCACTTATACAATTTGAGGCCCAGTCACCGGACCGATTGCTTAAAATGACGCAACCGTGTTTTTTCATTCAACACGTCCAGCGTCGGGTGTCGGTTAGTCTCACTTTACATACTAAATTGCTTTTTGAAAAGGAACAAATCCTTATTCATATTATATATATTTCACGTACATAATGTGTTCGCCAATTTGTCTGTCTGTCTTACAATATTTTGTGTAGCCAAATTTAAACTTGGAACGTTTTATATGATGAACTAATAAAATTGACGAAAATTATGCAACTAGAACTATGAAATTATGTTGAAATTTTATCTTCAATTTTGGGGTTATAGCTGCAAATTTGCGAATTGCAAATTGCAAATATTATGACTAGGATGAACAAATTATTTTTATGTCTTCGCTCTGGTTAGCAAGGCAAAACGCGGCGTTGAGCGCCGTCACTTAACACACTATCGATGTAATCAGGCGGTTTACCTCTTGTACCCCCTTTACTAAAAAAGTAGTCATGTCTGAATATTTTGCGAGAACTAAATTACTTTTCTTTATATAAAAATGTGTCAGCATTTTATAAATATTTATTGCATACCTGCATTTTTATGCAAAGCGATTGAGTAATATATGTATGTACCTATTGAGAAATGCTTATCGCGCGTAAACAAATAACAAGAAGTTTATAAAATTCTTGTAATTATTTGCTTACAATATTAGAAAAGTAGTTACAGGTTCGATTTATTACTTTTTTTAAAATTACACTTCGTGTCTAGTAAAAGTGTATTAAGTAATAGTTCAGTCTTCAGTTTAGTCTTTAACTTGTTTAATAAATGTGAAAGAAATTTTTGGTTAACCTTTAAAAGTTTAATTTCACTTCTCGATGCATGGCGTAACTTTCTTTTTTATTATACCTATTTCCAAAATAGGAGGTTATTAGTATAACATGTATGTACGTAGGTATGCGATATTGTTGAAATTGGATAATATTTTAGAATGATGATGATGATCTATTTAAACCTTCAAGCCTGTAGAAGTATGTTTGTCCACAACTATCTCGAAAACTTAGTCATGTTGAGATAATTCGTTTTGAATTAAATATGGCGAATTCGTTTGTGACGGTAGTCAATACTTAAATAAGCGTACATAAGTGTGAGGCCGTCTTATAGAGTAAAAAGAAAAGATGTAGAGCTTTTGTAAACGCGATCGTTGATGGGTTCGAAACGAAAGTTACAGCTAATTCAATAAGACAGTTATTTATAGTAATTTCGTCTAGTAAACAAACACCATAAGTTAAGGGAAGCTTGGTTAAATACAATAGTTTTAAATTTAAATCGAATAATCGATTTCTTGAAAATTAGGCGGGGCGTGGAGAACAGCGAGGAACTCCTTTTTTCTGTGCTTATCTCTAAACAAATTTAGAAATAGGAGTTCAGATTTATACAATAGATTATTTAAATAAACAACCCATAATGGTGGTCTTGATTTTTTTTTAACAAGTGGCGTGTAACTGTCAATTGTCTATACTCGACTGGTCGGTTATCAAACGTGTTTGGAATCAAACCAGTGACCTTGGAATAGATGACGTGATACTTAGCCTTTTGAGGCTTCACTTCTGATTTGCTTGAGGGTAGATTATTTATTATCGATATAAATTATAAAAAAGAAGTTACGTCGTACGACGTCGATACGACGTAATTTCTTTATAGCTTCTCGCTTTTTTCTTGTTACCCGAGCAAGGAAAAAAAAATGTAATCCCCCCGAATGGGAATCAAATCCAAAACCATTTCAAAAATATAATAAAATTATCTTTCGTTAACTAATTTGATCCGAGTTGTCGACAATGGCTCCATTCATAGGCGTGACCTTTGAATTTCGGTGCCGCGGGACCAAGTGTCGACATAATAGCCGGTTATGCTTATCTGGCGGCTCACATAATATACTCTCGTATTTTTAGCAGGCTCAGGCTGCTTTCGCATAACAGAGTAAAGAATAACCCTATGAATGCCTCCGTATGCCAAGTTACTCCTTTAATTTTTGGAAACTGTTAAAAATTTACTGCTAATTACTACGCAATATAATATTTATATAAAGACCGCTATGACAGAAGAGCATAGAGTTCAGAGAGTTCAAAGTGCGCCAATTTGTGGCCTGTCCAATAAATTTTGAAAGTTTAAAAATTACGATTACACAATATAATATTTATTTAGTACACGATGCACCTAACTCATTCAATTCGGTTACCGGAATCCGGTCGCAACCGGTTTATGGTGGTTCTTAGTTTATCATGTTCAGCTTCGGATATTCGGTTCTGATACTAATTACTTGGTCTTGTAACCCTTTTTAAGGATGATCTTTGATTTATATATTACGAGATAGAGACCCATCTCGTTTATTTTATTCTTTTGTTACCTATTAGAAATGATAGAGTGCCGTTAGAGGCGACAAGAAACTACATTTATAACCTATATATTTTTTCAGCTTCACGCATTATCGTGCTTATTGATTTTCGAGTGTTCAGATATTCTGCTTTTCCCCCAATTGAGTGGAGAGATGGAAACAAAATCATATCGACTTTCCCTTTATAGACATTAGACTTTAGACTATACCATCTGGAACTGTACAAGTGACCTTCACAATAATTTCTTAATACCACGTAATTGAAGCCATACGATTAGTTTAAACCGATATACTGATTCATTTAGTGTTTACCTTCGTGCGTCATTTTAATTTCTAGGCCTAGTTCTCCTAATATGACCCTTAATTTCTACCTCTTTTTAGGGTTAATTACATTTTTTTTTAGTAAGTCTAGTTAATTATTTTGACATCTACAAACAATTTTAAGGCAGTCGGTGGATAGACTCGAGCCTGCGCCTCTTGAAAACTTAATTAGAAAGTGTAGCTTAGTAGTCGGAGTGTTTGGACGGCAAATAAAAGACGCGAGTTCGAGTTCCGCTACATACAAATTTTTATACTTTTTTTTTATTTTTTGTCTTTCCATCGCATATGAATAACTACTAGACTGTCTTATAATTATTTGTAGAATCAGATTTTCATATATTCTGATTGGAAAATAAAATTAATCCCATATTATTTGTAGTTTTACGTACATTAGAAGCGAGTCTCACGGCGAGGTGTTGATAAGTGATAGCGTTATCCGATAGCTGATAACAGGCACGCCTTGCCTTGACTGAACTCGAGACGCAAGTGCTAAATTCCTTTCTATATTTTATGTCATATTGTCAGTTAGGAATGTCCATTTTTATGAGGTGGTTGTAGGTTCGAAATATTTTAATTTTGTACATGTATACAAATATCTACTTATATTTTGCCAAATTTCAACGACTACGTCCTGTAGTTTCGTCAGTGCGAAGGCGGAAAAGTATATATAAAGATAAATACTAACTAATCAAGCTTTTATGGGACGAGATGAGTTGATTATCTCCAACTCAAATTCTATCTAAAAATATTAAGAAGACTGATTATAAAGAAAAAACACCATACGGGAAAGCAAAATTAGTGACAGAGAAAGCTTGTGAAGTCATTGTTCAGTACTGACACCTTCGTGGGAGTGAGTATATATATACACATCCATACATTCATACTGTTAATCGTATATATATATATATACAGCTCGTTATGGATAATAAAGAGATTTGTATGTTAGATATCTTCTTACTATTCCCATACTAATCTTGTATGAATGAATCTAGTATGTGTTTTATTATCCGCGATGGGTCTACACCTGAGCCTACTTCTATCATTCCTGGTGAAAAATAATTTTGAATCGATTATTTTATAAACAAACATAGTTTGTTACCGATTGAACGACAACAACGAACTACTGAATATAGAAAGTTGAAATAATCATGTAGTGTGAGCGGGCGATGCCGCGGGCGGGTCGCTAGTGTTATGTATATTTCAAGTTATACTTAGGTGTAACTTAACAAAAACCATTTGTTTACACACACTGAGAGAGTGGGCAGCGGAGGTGAGCGACCGTGCTCGCATGCATCTCAATGGGCGTCTGGCGATTACGTTATTAATAATTATAATATGTATTACCTAAAATAATAACCACTCTTTCGACTGGCATCATAAACAAGATGAGGAATAGTGAGGGATACAGCGTGAAGCGTGAAAGATAAAAATGTAGTCATCAATTGA
Organism: Heliconius aoede; assembly: GCA_037355905.1. Taxonomy (NCBI): domain Eukaryota; kingdom Metazoa; phylum Arthropoda; class Insecta; order Lepidoptera; family Nymphalidae; genus Heliconius; species Heliconius aoede. Next base: position 306,135 of record JBAIZZ010000304.1, read on the forward strand.
GCAATGTGTTAACATCCCAACGCAAAAATTTACTGTTGTTGCGACTGTCGTTTTTAACACCTCTGTTCAAAGACTTACAAAGATTCGCTACTCACAAATGTTTTTAAAATAAAAAAACAATTTCATATTTTTGTGAAGGTAAAAAAATATTTAGAAATTCAATCTAATAAGTCTATGTATAAATAATTATCTTGTATTAACTCTGTGAAGCTTTTAATGATTTGAAAAGTAGGAGTAGGTACGATGTGGGCTCTTCCACCTTATGGGCCAGCAAGGCACCTGAATCTCGTTGTGAGTTCCCCGAGTTTATATTACCATTTCTTTACTCTGGTATTGAGGCAAAGCGCGGCGTTGAGTTCTGCCACTCAACACGCAATGCCCTTAGAATTCGGCAAAAGTGGGGAACGGAGTGTAACACTAGGTTCCCTCTGCCTACTACTAAAATGGTCTTGACAGATAGATGGACAATGAGACATCAATGCGATTCTATATAAATTTAAAACGTAGTATAAAGAAAGGCGGAGATGAACTCCGCCTCTCTTTCTCTTTCTCTAGAAGAAATATTCACAAGTGTATAATATTAGTTGGTGGTCACACTGGTGCGCTATGTGCTAAACACATGGTGTGTTGACCTCTAACACCGTTATAGTTTTACGCAATTTTAACATGATTTTTAATTACCTTAGCACCATTCATCTTTGTGAATAAAAAATCGGTCAAGTCCGAGCCGGAGTTAAAATGAACTTGGCGAAACGGGTTTCGCCCAAGTTTATCGAATCTATAAAGAATAGCTGGTTTTCTACATAATGTAGCGCAAAATTGTTATATGTCTTTTAAAAGCAACAAGTACCTACATATCAACAAAAATCTACGTTTATAAAGAAATTATTAACACACTATTTATACACATATAAATTTTCTTAGATTTCATTTAAGTAGATTGTATAAAATAACAATCGCGTTTGATAGTGCAGATAATCATGAATCCGTGTAACTGAGAGCCGCATAATCGAGTTTCTACTGGTTAGACGATGAAGCTAGTAACTGAATAGTGGAACTGTTCATTGGTTACTAATAAACTCGAGTCAAGTTTTATTCGTAGGTATCAGGTGTAAAAGACGGTGTTTTCTTAGTTTTTAAGTATATTATATTGAACTCTATCATCTTAAGTTACATTAATTTTAAATTAATTGTGCTATGTAGACAAATAATCCAATTATAACTATTTCAACTCCAAGAATCTCACAGAAAATCTATACAAAGCCTTAAAAACAAAACCTTTTGAGAACTCAAAGCAATTTAAAAAAAAGTGTTATAAAATATAAGCTATAAAAAAGAACAGTGCTAATGTCGCGATGCAGAGGCAGTTGAGTAACGTCAGCATCCACTCGTACCAGGACTACCAACCTTCCAGGCGATATGGTAAATATGAAGTTTTACCCACAATGCCTGATTGATGTTTAATTTTAGAACATTATGTGTGGCGTAATAAGAGGAAAATAGATCCCATTTTCTATACATATACTAGCACTTGTTTCCACCATAATAGGGAAGATAGAGGGAACCTAGTGTAAAGACACTATCTAATCGTATAAGTCCCTACTACACGAGGGAAAAAGGCGTGAAGCAGAAAAAAACAAAAAAAAACTGTTTTCACTTGGAAATATTTAATCATAGAATACTGTATTAGTTTCTTTGAATAATGAATAATTACATTACTAAGAAGGTCTCAATATAATTGTGTCATGGCAAATTCATGAACTAATAGAGGTCGTCTCCCAGTGGCAAAGCGTCTGACTGTCAATGCGACTGTTGTGGGTTCGATGCTAACTCAGGGGAATGAATTATTTTCATTCTTCGCCGTGGTAAGAAGACAAAAAAATGGATTACGTGTTGAATTCCGCCACTCTATACGCAATGTCCCGAAAAATTGGTTATCCGTTGATAACGGGGCGTTTAACACTATGTAGCCTCTACCTATCCTGCTATATGCGGGATACAGCATAGGTGACACTCTGTTCACCACTTTCTGCCCAATTATTCAGACATTATGTGTTGAGTGGTGGAACTCAACGTCGCGCTTTATCTAGCCTTCTGTTATGAATGACGGACATTAACACCGCGCTCTGTACGCGTTGCCCTATACCGACCTATTTAACTATGTTTACTCTGTCCGCAGGGCCGCAGTATGAGCCCGGCGGGTACGCGGCGGCAGTGCAGCAGCGTACCAACATGACACAGCGCGAGGACGCGCTCAAGTTCGAGCAGGGCCGCATCAAGGCACTGCAAGAGGAGCGGCTTCATATACAGAAGAAGACATTCACAAAATGGGTCAACTCGTTCTTGCAGAAGGTAGGGAGTTTGATTTTGGTTTGCTTTTATATCTAACTATAATGTTTGTGTAAAAATTTGAAAATAAAGTCAAGTTTGATTTGATTCTCTATAAGAAAAGATAATAATGATTAATATACAAAAAATAATAATGACAGATCTTGGCGGCCCTGAAACCAGCTCTTACTTTGATTATTTTCTCATCGAGTGAAGTATGTGCAAAAATATCGAAAATTATCTTTAGAGTTTCACTATATATTTACTCCTTACGATTCTGGGGTAGTCAGTCATTTAATTAAAATTAAATTACGGAATAGATTTTGACTTGAGGCTAGTCCTGGCGCAGGAGCATTAGCGCGCGAATGTAAGGTTGTGTCGCGTTTATGAACACTAGTTATTCGTGAGCGGTTTTACTTTTTAAGTGTACTAAGTATCTAAAACTAATACAGCCTTGAACTACAACCGTCGAGCATTCCACGCGAATCGGGCGGGGTGACGTCACAATGCATGATGTCATCAAAATGTTCTAATGGTTATTATATTATTTATTGTTAATACATAGTATATACACATACATACACACTGTAAACGCGACAGATTATAGGTTTGATTCTCATTCGAGTAAATAATATATTTGATCTTTTCACTTTCTCGCTTTGGAGCTTTCTTATTGTGGCGTTCTGTTCCACATATTAAAAAAGTTTTTTGTTTCACGGAATTTATTGAGCAGAAACTTTTCGGTGACAACTTTATTGGCTCAATATGTATATATATGTATTTGTCTATTGGCTATTATATCAAATATATACTAATATTAAATTTTAATACCTTCTATTTTCCGTATTAAAAATAAACCATGCTTTATCTCAGCCGACCGCCATTAGCGTAGATTCGAATCCTCCAAGGTATGCCTTAATACAAGATTCGTCTCTCTACCCTACTAAGATAGCGTAAACCTAAAACAAATTGAAATAAACTATCAACAGCTGGCGCCCACACAGGTTAGCAAGTAATCGAAATTATAAATGAACCTATCATAGCATTATCAGTAAAGGACGCCGCACTCATAAATTAATACGCAACAAACAAAACGCACCGTCCCTCGGCTATATATAGATGTCAGTCATCTCCGTTATCACTTGACCTCACCTCGGGATATATTGTATATTACTATAGAATAGCCGATGTTATGTGTCTGTTTTTTTTATTAGCTTCGCTCGTTCTCAAATGGAAGAAACAAAGATTTATGTATAGGTAACTCATGACAAATTCGAAGTGGCTGTGGTAATTCTGTATGTAAATATAATATTAAAGCCTGCAGCGCTTATTTATAATAATTTTAAATTCCGAACCAGTGGTTCCTGAGATGAGCACGTTCATCCAAAGTAGTAGGTATAACTAGAATGCCATGTAAAGTTAATCTTAATATTGTTGGTAGAAGATTCGTGGGACCGTCGCGATGGTCGTGACTTCATATTCGATTCATCATTTAATGTTTTTTTTTAATTTTAATTGCTGTAACATAACCACGATTAATAATTATAGGGAATTGATTATGTGACCTTTACCAGACGACAAGTCCAACCAGGAATGTCATACAAAATATTTGTCGCATACCTATTACACATAAAGACAGTAACTGTGCCGACATATCCGCCCGTTCGTCCGCTTTTAGTGCTAATGTATTGTTTACTTGTGTATTTGCATGTCTACATACATGTTACACATACAGTTTAGCGCTGTTTTGTATTTAAATACGAACATAAATACATATGTATGAGCCTATTGAGCTATGTTTTAATTAGATTTATATATATATATATATAATTGTTTTTATTGTTTGTTGAGCTGACGTTTGATAGAAACACAAACAAAATGATGAATATGCAGGTGGTGGGAGTGGGGTTGGTGGAGCAACTCGACGCCGCACTTTTGTGTCTTGTCGTCAAAATGATAATTATTAATTTTACCCAAGTAAAAAAAAAATAGAATCAACAACAGTCACGTTTACACTCAGTGACCGTGCTATGTTAAGCTATTAGAAAAATAACTATTACTTCTCAACGCTCTTATTAAACCCCTGATTTAACACGTATTTGGTAGCAAAACAAACGTGCTTCCTCCTCATGAATCAGTTGTCTGCCGATAATGAACAGGAAAATGGAAATTATATTATTCGTATAATGTTATTTTCCTCACTGTGATACATTCGTGATACAGTCGTGTTGTTAGTTCGATTTCCGGTTAAAGAAATAATTAAACGACAAGTTTGGGCTAGTTACAACTCAATCGAATCCAACTCGGAGAGAATAAAACACAGACACCTTTTTCATTAAAAAGAAATCATGCCGAGTCATTATAAAGTTTCCTTGTGCATTATTTTCTTTGACTAAAACTTTTTGTGTATTTGGCTATAACATAACAATTAGTTTAAGCAGTCACTATTAGTTTAAATATTTACTTACTACATTCTTTCCAGGCTCGCATGGAGGTGGAGGACCTGTTCGTGGACCTGGCGGACGGGAGGCGACTCCTCAAGCTGCTGGAGATCATCAGTGGCGAACGCCTCCCCAGGCCCAACTCCGGCAGGATGAGAGTGCACAAGATAGAAAATGTCAATAAATCACTCAGCTTTTTACATACTAAGGTATGGATGTTTCTTTTCTTTTCTTTACCACTGTAAACGCGACGGTTGTAAAGCATTGGCCGAAAAATCTAACTTATAAACGTTTGCCAACTTAAGTTTGCGGACATATGCACATACATGTTATATATAAGGATGGACAGAAAAAAGTGATAGATAAGGGTTCCATTTTTTTCAGTACACTCCGTCTCTTGTTAACAGAACTTCCTACCTTGCCGGTGGTAGATTCCCGTCTTACAGGAACAGATGCTGATAGTTCTATGTAACTAGACGATCAAATGTACTGATAATGACCTGATTAAATTAAAAATATTTTCATTTAGATTTTTTGAAACTCTACCTAGAACGTCTGACGTCATCTATCTAAATACAGTTCAGCCAAGGCCGGGAGCTATCGCCGGTATCTGATAACGGCGTTACGCACATTACCTATAATATAATAGTTATAGCTAATATTATATTATATGCAAGATATCGCTCGTTTAGATTGTTTTTGCTTTCTGAGGCAGTCATGGCACAGCGCCACAGTAATCACAACGGTTGTGGGATTATATCTCAATAAGGGGAACGCGTTATTTTCATTTTCCTGTGGTGGTTGGTTCCAAAGAAAAAATAACTTAACAATGTTATGTTTTTAAATTGCCGACCTATGCTCAAGTATCTAGTGCAATAACTGACCCCAATAGTTGTTTATTTAAATTGGTCAAACCTACTTGAGTACCTTAGATTATATTAAATGAGTAGCATTCCTGAGGATGGCTGATAACGCTTATCAGTAACTTCTTTAGCGATGACCTCTGTAATTGATTTTTTATATGAATTATATTTTTTATGCATAATTGATATAGATTCTCGCTGTATCCCACGTTAATACCCGCGTAGGCAGGGGCACCTTGTGTTAAGACATTCCGTTCCCCACGCTCTGTCCAATTTTATTGACAATACGTATTGCGGGAAACAGAAAAGATAAATCATTCTACAAACATGATATCGAAAAGTTGGAAAAGTATTGGAGTGATTGTATACCCTAAAAGGAGATTATATTAATGAATAAAACAGAATTTTTTCATTGTTTTTCCCGGGACATGTTGAGCGATGTATTATGCATTGTCTGCAAATAGACTATACAATTCAAAAATATCTTTCAATTAGTACTAGTAGTCACTGAGATGGTTGCGTCCAAGCATACTATTTAATTTCATAATATTAATATAGGTACACGTCAAAGCAAGCAACCTAACGCTTTTTCTACGTAACAAAACAAAAACTTAATATTAAGAAAACTTTCCTTCCAAATTTTGAGATATTGTGAGAAAAGTGGCAGAATTCAACGCCGCCTTTTGTTTGACAAATAGACAAGTATGTATATTTGGACCAATTCGATCATTGTAGATCTTCTACGGTTTCTACAGTAATGAGTAAATATTTTTTAATAGAATTATAACGGCTGACACTAGCTTTGTACTATTTTAATGTTACACAGTCTGGTAGACGAAGCGCGGTGTTGAATTCCACTTAATATGGAAAACGGATAAGTGATTGTCATGCCAATAGTTTCTCTCTGCCTATTTTTAAAAAATCTAATATATAAAAAAGTAAACATTTAAACTTATATATCTTTTAACATTTTTATAAAAGTTTACCATGAAAATATATTTAATTTTACTTTAGAAACTTTGTTTATTCATTTTTAATATTTTTTGGCGACAATGATTATTTAGTGAATAAAATTTTTAATAAAGTTTTTTTCTTAACTATTTATTTTATTCTATTTTTTAGTATTTGTTGTAATAGCGGTTAAGGAAATACTATTAATATATTGATTTCAATTACGCAGGTGCGTCTCGAATCTATTGGCGCCGAAGACATAGTAGACGGCAATCCCCGCCTCATACTCGGTCTCATCTGGACAATCATCCTGCGTTTCCAGATACAGGAAATTGAGATTGATGTGGTATGTACTTTTCTTTGTTCACTAATTTCTCGGGAATAAAAAGTAATATAGAGGAACAGCCGCCACTAATCTTTAGTAACAAAGCTTATACATCACAATAATACATAATTTATTAATTATGAGATGTTGTATTATTTGTATAGTTGTTATTTTCCGTGTATCAAGTTTAGTTAAAATCGGTTCAGTAGTTTATATATATCCATGCATTTTTGGAGGTGAAATTCAATGTTGCGACTATCCCATCGCATTTTATTTATATATTTATAAGGCAAAATAAGTGTACATTAGATTCACGCATACCTTTATCCTGCCTATAATAGAGTATTATAATTTTTGAAGCATTGCGTTTTGAGTAGCAGACGCCGCGCTTTGCCCACCGTGCTTACAGCCAGACCAAGCGCTGTGCTTTTACATCTCTTTACGGCTTATGAGTTGTTGTTAATTATTTAAAATGTTAAAAACTTAATTGTAATTGCGACGGTAAATTCAATTCCCGATCGGGAAATGAATTATTTCCATTTCGTTGCTCTGGTAATGACGAAATATATAATGTGCCGATAATTGGGCGGTGCGTGGTAAGGGAGTAAGAACATTAAGTTCCCTCTACCCACCCTGCTATATGCAGGATATAGCGTGAAGCCAAATTAACGTGATGTACTCTATTTCTCCATCCAGGATGAAGAAAATGAATCCTCAGAAAAGAAATCAGCAAAAGACGCCCTTCTACTCTGGTGTCAGCGTAAGACCAGCGGCTACCACGGTGTTCATATACACAACTTTACCGACTCGTGGCGGTCGGGGCTTGGCTTCAATGCTCTTATTCATGCTCATAGGTAATGGTATCTTTTTTTTTGTGAGCTTCGCCATTTGATTTATAGGACTTTTTCTTTAAAATGTATTATTTTCTTGCTAAGTGAGAATTTACAATGCGCAGAACTATATGAAGTCTAACATCAGATCGGTCACGACTCGTTGACAGTACTCTATTTTATTCGCCTCGTCCACTGTCATCACCTTTACCTTTTCATAAATGTCCTCCTCCTGTCTCCTCCTTTTCTCTCCGCCTACTATTTCGTCACTCATTCTCTCAACGTGCCCAAACCATATAAACATGTTCTTTTTCATTCTCACTATTAGTTCAGAATTTGGTTCAATATAATTTAACTAACTTTAAAAGGTGATTTTCAGTTTGACACGTGTGTATGTAATATTGTTACAATATTGTTTGAGAATGATAACGATATATTTCACGTGAGCCAAATTTCGCAATCGTCTGTATGTTTGTATCTACAAATTTCTCTGAAACTATAAACTATACGGAGGTGATTTTTTAACTTAGGTAGCATTCAAAATTTTATCAAAATCAGTTTCGTATGGATACTTTATAATTCAAGAGGTATCGAATTTCAGAGTTATTGGTAACCACATAACTTATAACTAATATAAAATTTACTTTCCAGGCCGGACCTATTCCGCTGGGCAGAACTTCCGGCCACCGACCACGTAGAGACACTCAACCATGCGTTCGACGTCGCACATAAACACCTCGGAATACCTAAGCTGCTGGACGCTGAAGGTGAGTTTTGTACAGCATCACCTCTGAGAAGACATCTTATATGGATAAGCCTTATAAGCCTTATGGCAGATGATACTTTTCACTTTATTATTTATATAAAAGATTTTATTATCTATAGATGCCGGAGACTGTAAACGATGGTAGTGGGTTTGATTCTCCACTTTTTCTCTGCTTTACAAAAAAGTTTAAATGCGCGATGGAATATTGTACCATTTTGTATTGTATTTCAGATGTGGATACAACCCGACCTGATGAGAAGTCAGTAATGACGTATGTAGCCAGCTACTATCATACTTTTGCCAGGATGAAAAATGAGCAGAAGAGTGGGAGACGAATTGCTAATGTAAGCGATAAAGCTTATCTTTAATTATTTATTTAAGCAGGAATTTTTTTAAGCAGTCTACACTGCTACATAGGCAATCTTAATGGGGACTTAATTCTAAAATTAAAAAACGACGATCTTATTAGAATTAACACTCTTAGGTCCCATAAAGACACTTTTTGTTCCCACTTTTCACTGAATCCCGGAGACATTGCTTGTTGAGTGGCGGAACTCAACACCGCACTTTGCCTGTTTACCAGAGCGGGGATATCAAAATATTAAATTTCTTCGAATGGTACTCGAACCCACAACCTGTCACATTTTCAGTAATTAAATAATTAATGGTATTAAGATGGGATTAATTTATTTTATTTTAAAGAGATATTAAACAAAAAGGTTTAGTAATTATAATTTAATTAAAATTATTTTATTTTTATTAATTATGTTACTTTATTATTTCTACATACGAAAAATAGAATAAATTGACTAGAGAATGAAGTTGTTTGACTTCACTGGTTGTGTGACCCTGTTTTTAATTATTTTTTCCTCATAAATATTAACCCTGTAAGGTCATCTATTTTAATCTTTATGACAAGAAATATAACAAATAAATAAAGAAATGATTTTGTAAACATATAAGAAACAATAAATTATCATTGCATATTTCCTTAAACATCAAAGTATTAGATAGAAAATAACTTTTTTTTAAATCTACTTTTTATTACTTAAATAATAATTTTAATATAGGTTGCAATATTTTCACGTATTTCATTTAGACATAAGCTGTTATATATTACTCTTTACAATTACTTTTTAAAAAAGACCTCTCATTGAAAGACTTCTCACGTTTTTAATTTAGTTTTTTTTTTCAATATCACAGATAATAGGCCAACTAATGGATTGCGACGGTCGTAAAACAGAATACTCGCGTTTAATGACCGCCCTCCTGGAGTGGATACGAAGCAAGATCATCGAGCTAAACGACAGGGACCTGCCCAACGCGCTCGATGCGATACAACGGTTGTTGCTAGCGTTCAAGCAGTATAGGACAGTGGAGAAACCACCCAAGTGAGTTACGAAGAGTTTATACACTCCATTTGTTTTGAATGTAATCAAATTTATTGTGTGTGTGTGGTAGTGATATAACGGATTGTATAAATTTATCTGTCTCCATTAAATGTACACTTATAAATTATCAACTATAAAATCCTTATGACATCAAAAGAACGAAATAACGATTGATGGATAGATATTCGAATGTACAGATAAATTATTAGATGTGTGTTGTAAAGTTAATAGGTAAAATTAATGTAACAAATTTTAATTAGACCATATTTGTAAGAGGGAAAGATATGGCAAGAAATAATATGTGAAGTGTTTTTTTAAGGTCTTTAAACAAATACTAAAATATCGAGAAACCGGTAGCATACAAACGCACTGGATGCCATACGATAATTGATGCGGCTTGAACAACAGTATTGGACTGTTGAGAAACCGCATCGAGTCATAGTGTCTATGTGTTGTAGTGTCTCGATTCTCCGTAACCGGATTCTATGATGACTAATATATTAACCATGTTTTTTCAGATACAAGGAGCGTTCGGAAATCGAAGCCCTATATTTCGACATTAACACAATGCAGAAGAGCCTCGTGGGTGAGCCCTGGACGCCCCTCGAAGGACAGCTGCTCCAAGACCTGGAACGGGCCTGGCAGCAGCTGGAGCAGGTATGGGACTGGGATAGCCTTTTCAAAAATACTTTAAACAACTATAATGTGTAGTCATATTTAAGAAAGTTGATTTTATAATGTATGTTTGTAAAACAACAGTGAGGGCTTTAAATTATTCACTCTGGTAGACATAGTGCGTTGTTATGTTCAGCCACTCAATACGTATTTTCTTGATATTACGTGGGAAATGGAGTGTCTGTTAACTCTGCCTACCCTGCTGTATTTGGGATACAGCTCGAATCAGCGTGCTCCTTAATTATTAAAGACGAGAGTAGTTAGTGAATAATTAACATTAAGTTAATTTTATTCTAAATAATGTGAATATGAAATAAATTAGTATGATTTCTCACTAATAGATAAATAACCCTATTTTTTTTGTTTTCTAAATATATACTCGTATATAATTTTCTAGGCCGTATATATATATATATTTATTATTTTCAGGCTGAATACGCTCGTGAGCTGGTTCTCAGAACAGAACTTCTACGTCAACAAAGATTGGAACAACTCGCTTATAAATTCCATACTAAGGTATTTAATAATATTATTTTACATGTTTTGATTGAGTCCACTAGCTATGCTATTAGCTAAGCTATATTGAAAACAAATTATTTTATTAAGTGTTTATTATGATCAATTATTGTTTGTTTTTACTGTACTGATGTTTTTTCGTACTTTCGATCCCAGTCGGTCCTCCGAAAGGCCTACCTCAAAGAAATGAACCAGGTGCTCTCCGACCCGCGTTACGGTTCGAACTTGGCGCAAGTGGACGCAACCGTTAAGAAACATGAAGCCATTTCCGCTGATATACTTGCACGGTGAGTAGAGATTAGACACTATGTTAAATAGATTCGAGTCTGTATTTGATTATGCTGGAGTATGCTTGGTTATGTTGTCTTTGATTATTTAATAAAAAATATTTAAGTATATTTTATGCTGTAGACCATTATATAATATATGAGTTTAATAAAAGAACGGAGCGCTTCGAGGACCTATCGGCGATGGCGGCGGAGCTGGTCCGCGAGCGCTACCACGGAGCTGAGGCCGTGTCCCGCGTAGAGCATGCCGTGCTGCAGCCCTGGCGGGAGCTGCTGGAGCTGCTGCAGCGGCACCGCGTCGCGCTGGAGGGTCTGGCGCACCTCATGACGCTGCTGCGGGAAGCCGAGGCTGTCGGACTCTCCTTGGCGGATATTAAGGTGAGGTGATAAAGCTGCTGGAGCTGCTGTAAGAGTTAGCGGGGCATGTAGAACACCTCATCTCAATAGATATTGACTTACTGTCAATAAAGACTCGATATTTTAAATAATATAAATATTCAAATATAATTTTTAAAAATTTAATCATCGATCGGTCAAACAAGACAGTCGTGGCGCAGTGGCACAAAATGTGGCTTAAACCAATTGGTTGTGAGCTTGATTCATTTATTAATATTTATATAAATTTATATTTCTTCTCTCTGGTGTCGAAAGGTAAAGGGCGACGTTGATTTCTGCCACTCAACATACAAAGTCTCTAGAATTCGGCGGATAGTGGGGAACGGAATGTCTTAACATTAGGTTCCCTCTGCTTACCCTGCTGTGAGCGGAATATAGTGTGAAGCTTGAAATTCAATTATTATAATTCTATAAATAATAAAACCAATACTAAGGTATCTATTTCAAATCTGACTACGTTTGTTTTAATCTTATTTATCTTTAATTAAACTTCCCAGGCGCAATTCCAATCAGAGGAAGTTGGACGTCATCTTGTGGACGTAGAACGTCTCCTCCAGGCCCATGCACTCCAGGAATTGCAACTCGGAGCCCTGGATGAGAGCATCCGCCGACTGGTGAGACAGAAGACAGCTGCTGAAGGTCCACCCAGCAGCACTCAACAGCTACACCAGCAATTGAAGCTATTGGAGGACGATTACACAGCGTGAGAGGCTGCTTTTCAAATTTTTTTATTATATAAAAATTTTGAGCCAGCCGTGGCGTAGTGGCACAACTGTGTGACTAAACGCATTGTGGGTTCAATCCCCTGGTCGAGGAAACGAAATATTTATTTTAAATTTATACATTCATTTCTTCGCTCTAGTGTTGAGGCAAAGCGCGGCATTCACTTCCGCTACTCAACACATAACGCGTCCGGAATTGGGCGGAAAATGGCGGAAAAATTAAAATGAAATATCTTTTTTTCATTAGATTGGTAGCAGCTGCTAAAGATCGTAAAGCGCGTTTGGAGGACGCTAGAAACCTGTATCAGTTCCTCGAAGACCATGATGAAGAAGAAGGTGAGGTTCTTTCCGTTTTCTTATAAAGAAATATTGCAATAAAGCGTTACATAAAATGTTGTTGATTAAAATCTATTATACTTTATTATTACTTATTAGTGAATTTCAAAGTCAGAAAGTACTAATTTAAGGAATTAGTACTTTCTTACTAACAACCGACAGTCAATAAGTGAATTGTGAACTGACACACTCACATACACACTCGTGAATGAATCAATTCATTCACTAATAGTTTCACTCAATCTTTCCCGTTATCGTTCTCTGTCTATCTCTTACTCTTCTCTATTTTCACAGGATGGGTAACAGAAAAGCAACGTATATGCCGCACTGCTCTCGCAGCAAAAGATCTTCGCGCAGTACTTGCATTGAAACAGAAACATACTGCATTATTGCACGAAATGAGAGCCAGGGATAGTGTTGCTGCGCGACACCGGGCAAAGGGACAGAGGTGAGTTTTTATTTTATGAAATGCAGCGTAGAGTTACGTTAACGTAATATGCGATGTTGCAGAAATTGTGTGGTTAGTGGGGAATAATGTATCTCAACAACAGGTTAAGGTTACTCGCTGAGTTGTTACTCAACTTGTATATGAAATTCGATTACGGCTACAAATAGTTTTTATATTCAATTTACGTAGGATACAGCGTTAAGCTAAAAAATATCTTAATTTCTTTGCAGTCTAATAGACGCCCAACATCCCAAAAGTGCTGAGATCGAGCGTCGTCTCGCCTCACTCAGCTCGCAGTGGGAATTATTAAGAGAACTTGCTGCAGGAAGAGACAAGCAGCTAGCTGATGCTGCAGAGGCTCATCAGGTAACCTAAACACTCTAATCTTATAAATCATCTAGCATCAATTAATAATTTATATTACTGTAAAGTTATTCCTTGAATTTCCGTGAGTGAGAACCGAATCCACATGACATGAGATATGAGAGTAAAGAAATGGAAACATTAAATAATTAATCTCTTACTCCAATAACAAGACAAAACGTGGCGTTGAGTTCCCCCACTCAACACGTATTGTCTCGAAAATTCGGCGATTAGTGGTAAACAGATAGTCGTAACATTAGGTTCCCTCTGCTGCTTACCTTTTTACGGAATACAGCATGAGCGAAATAAAATAAAAATATTTTATTTCAGTTCTACGGCGACGCCAATGAAGCTGAATCGTGGATGCGAGAGAAGCGCACAGTGGTAGCCAGTTCAGACTGCGGCAGTGATGCAGCTGGTGCTGCGGCCCTGCTCGCTAGACATCGCACTTTGCATGATGAGCTACGAGCTCATCGGGCTGAATTAGGTATTTTAGGATAGATTTTTGTGGTGTATGATTACATGGGGACGGTTGTGGATTCCATTTTTATTACAGGGAATGATTCGTTTCTTTTTTGATATGGTAACAACACAAAGTGTGCTTAATTTTGCCAGTTAACACGCAATATTTTGAAATTTGGGCGGTGCCTGTGGAATGGAGTATCCCAATGCAAGGTTCTCTCTGCTTACGTCGCTGTTTGCAGCGTGAAGTAAAAAAATTTTGTAATAGTTGTGAAGCCGGACCACATCACACATGTCGTATTTGTATTGAGACTGTTTTGTATTAGTGACCAAATCTTTTGCTTTTTATATTAATTAATTTTTATCTTATAATAGCGACTAGCTAAATAAAGTAAGAAAAAAATAAATGAACGAGTGTATTGGTGAAGGAACAAATAAAAAATAAAATTATTTCCAATAGCCCAACTGGACTCCACCGCCCAGCGTCTCCAGCAAGCCAATATCGATGGACTAAAGTTACCCCTAGAAGTTGAGCCCAGTGGATTAGGTGATGAAGAGTGGGTGAACGAGACCAGGCTGGTGCCAACCGATGTGTGGGAAGAGGAACCAGTCGAGAGGCTCGAGCACCGCACTGTTACTGAACAGAGAAGTGTGCCACAGGTAAGACAATGTTGAGAGGCGGAATTCAACCCCGCGCTTTGCCTCGTTACCAGAGCGAAGAAGTGTAAATATTAAATCATTCATCCTTCTGAGTGGGAACTCACAACCATCGATACAAAATACATATAAGATGTACAAAAATTCATGCATTTTTTACAAAACAATGATACTAAAATGTAATGAATTCAACGAAATGTAATGAATATTATGAAAACAAAGATTGGCAAATTAACAGACTGTACAAATACTAGAATACGCTAAGCACAGAGATGCTAACACTCTAAAATATTTATTTATTTACATATTTTAACGTGTTTTAATTAGAATGTAAGGCTTAATTGTCATATATATACATATATTTGTTATATTGTCCAGGTCAAGGCACTCTACGCATTCAGCGGTCAAGGCATATCAATGGCAAAGGGAGAAGTGATGTTCTTAATCAACAAGACGAACCCGGACTGGTGGTCGGTGCGCAAGGCGGATCGCACAGACGGCTTTGTGCCCGCCAATTACGTGCGCGAAATTGAGCCCCGCATCGTGCCTGTGAGTTTTATGTGCTTCTAGAGACACTAGATGTTATTGTTTCAAATGTTGATATATGAAAAATGTTTAGCTATCGCTGATTTTGTATAATAATACTGAGTTTAAGAGTAGGGACTGAATGTCTGTAGTAGTAGTAGTAGTAGTAGTGTAATGTGTAAAATGTCAATTTCACCCTGTTAGGAAGACAAGAAAGATATTGCTTATTTTCTTTTCCCTTTTTAGAATATACAACACACCTCAATCAATTTTATTAAAGATGCAAATACTTAATTGAAATACTTATTTTGCCCTCTCCAGGTCCAAGTACGTCGTCCTGAAAAAGTAAAAACAGTTCAACGTGTACGCAAAACGGTCCTCGTTAAGCAAGTGGTCCCAGTGCGGCGTGGAACACCGCCAGCGACTGCTGCACGCCGCACTCGTGTGCCAACTGTAGATAGATATCCTCCCGTGGAAGATAGGCTGAAGCAAATACATTCTGAATATGGTTAGTATAGGTAGAGAGCTGGAACTAAGAAGGTTTGGAAGAAATTAGAAAGACTCCTTGTTTCTGTAAATAAATATCAATTTTAATTTGACTATGGTAAGAATACCTATGAAGTAAGGAAATAGGTAGAGAGACCTAGAAGTAATCAAAAAGGTGTCGGTCTTCTCTAAGGTAGATTGAAGCAGATACATTCTGGTTGATCTGAGCAATGTACCATTTATTGAAACCTAAACTTCCTCTCACTACTCGATTTCTCAAAACTTATAAAGCATATTTATGCTTTGTCTCCTCTTAATACTAATAATTAATAATGTAATTTGTTTCATCAGATGAACTCCTCAAACTATCAGAAGCACGTCGCCTCCAGCTTGAGGACGCCATCAAGCTATACAGTTTCTTTGCGGAGTGCGATGACTTTGATAAGTGGATTCGAGATAAAGAGAAGATGCTGCGAGCCGATGAGGCTGATGACAGTGTTGATAATGCTAAACGAAAGTATGAGGTATGTAAAGATACTAAAACTTTTTTTAGCTTCACACTGTGTCTTGTGTAAAGCTGGGAAGACAGAGGGTTTTAGGTACTTAGTGTTAAAATATTTCTATTTTTCTACGCTACGATAACATATTTAATCTATGATTTTGTTACAATTTGAGTCTATAAATAATTTTAAACCACACCAAGCAATCATTAACCACTAAATTCCTTCTAGAAATTCGTCACAGACCTGTCAGCAGCATCAAAACGCCTCGAATCAATAGATGCAGCAGCAGAGGAACTCGCACGTATGCAGCACGGGCAAGCAGCGCGAGCAGCTGCAAGAAAGCAGCAGCTGAGGCAGCAGTGGGATAGACTGGTGAGGCTTAAGCAGCAGAAGGAGAAAAGCTTAGAGGGTGCTTCCAGGTGAGGGGTATTTTTTTGTCTTTTGGTGGATATAATATCGTTATAATAAGAAAATAAAGATTTAAATAAACCGGCGTTTTTTGATATAGACCAAGTTGATTAAGAAATATATTCGTATTGTGCTACGTTGAAATGCACATTTGCACGTCGAAACTTATATTTGGCGTAGAAAGTTAATCGGAATTTTTGAAAACCTCCAAAGTGTTATGTCAATAAAAAACTTCAAACTGTCGCAACCATAAAATTATTGATGTGTATAATTGAACACATTAGTGAACCTACCTCCATCAAGAATTATTCCAACCAAAAAATATAAGTATTTTAATTCCAAAAAATAAGTATTTTAAAATCACGACATTTTCATTCAGATTGATTGCTGCAATTTTCTTTGTATACTTTCAAACCTAACAATACAAGTATATGTTTTGCTTCTTTTTTCCATCTTCAGCGTGGAGTTATTCCAACGTACCTGCGACGAGGCCTTGGAATGGATGTCTGAGAAGGAACAACAGTTGGAAGCAGGAGGAGTAGGTGGTGGAGACTTGCGTACAGTGCGCGCCTTGCAAAGGAGACACGCGCAGTTGGAGAGGGAATTGCAGCCGTTGCGGGATAAAGTTGATACTGTCACGCTGTTGGCTGATTCGTGAGTTTGAATTTTTTTTTAAATTTTTTGACCTGTACGTTTATAGCAAGGTAGTAAGGAATTTCGGGTTAAGACACTTTATTCTGGCCTTTACATGTCAGTAGAGAAACGTAACGCCATGTTTGGTCTTATTTTCGAAGCGAGGAAATGAACATAACTCATTCGTTCTAGTGGGAATCGAATCCAGAACCATCACGATTGCCGTTAGAGAAAAAATATCTAAAAAATATCATCTTTCTTTTCTCCTTAGCGTCAAATCCCAATATCCCACCGAGACAGCGAACGTGGAGCGTCGTCAGAAGCAGCTGGAAAACGCGTGGGTGCGCTGCGAGGCGCAGGCGGCGGACCGGCGCGCGCGGCTCGAGAGCGCCGTTGGGCACCAGGTATTCGCCAACGGGGCTGGACAGCTGCATCATTGGATACAGGTGAGGATGTAACACATGCATACCTATAGACGAACATATGAACACGCACAAAAACATTTATACACTAATTCACTTAGACATGAATTCAACGGGATCATTCTGCATATTCTATTCTAGTTTTACTCAACTCTGAAATTTTGTTGGCACGTTTGTTTGCTTCAGAAAACAACATGTCAAAACTATCATAGGAAAATATTTGACTAAATATTTTCCAGCCATTGGTTGGAAATTAAAATATTGGTTAGAAAATTATTTTCCTAACCTTATTGGTATTAATAATTTTTGAATATATTAACAAAACAAAATTACTTATAAATCATTTATATGTATTTCTCATAATCTTTTTTTAATATTATTTCTTTTATTCTATAAACAGAAAGTACGAGAACAAGTGGCCCAAGAAGTATGTGCAAAAGACGTCGCGACTGCCGAAGCCCTGCTTAAACAACACCAAGAACTCCAAGATGACATCAAAGCTCATGAGGACGAGTAAGTTAACATAAAGTGGAGAAAACATAGTGAATTCTCATTTGGTGCAACAATACCGTAGTTACATTTAGAAAACTAGCACAATCTTTATCATCTCTTCTTGGCTTTACGTTGTATCCCGCTAATAGCGGGGTATGCACAAGGGCGGATCTTAGCTCCGCGCTTTCTTTTATTACCAGAGCTAAGAAATGGCAGTATTAAATAATTAATTCTACTGAGTGGGACTCGAACCTACAGCCGTCGCGTTTACATTCGGGCGCCTGTGACCCTGCGCAACAACGGTTTCTAATATTTAAAATTACTATTATTTAATTAAGATTACTTTCACAATTTATGATTGCAAATTTGCAATTTGTATTTATTGTAAAGTTTAGGAAAATATTTCATCTAATAAAACTTCTAAGATTATTTTAAGTAAATTAAATAATATTTCAGATGAGTATAAGTGGTCACCGTGTCGGAGAGGCAGGCATAAGGGTGCGACTGTAAACTCGACGGTTGTGGGGTTCTATTCCCAAAAAAAATATTAATATTTTCATCTCCTTTCTTCGTTCTTGTAACGAAGCAAAGCACTAAGTGTTAAGTTTCGCCACTCAACACGCAATATCTCGAGAAATCAGTGGAAAATGGGGTACGGGATGCATCTTAATGGGGACGGAGTATCTTAACTAAGTTCTTAAGTTCCATCTGCTTACCCTGCTATGAGCTATGAAACTAAGTAATACAGTGTGAAACTAACTAAACAAATAAACAAAAATAAATATTTTCAGATTCAAAGAAGTAATAGGCTTGGGTAAACAGTTAGTGGCCAGTAACCCAGCACTCACCGATGTGGCAGACACTACTGCCATGCTGACCACTGAGAAGGCAGCACTTATGAAAGGTATGTACTGTATCATTTTACTGCCAACCCACCCGTGGCTTCTCCCGTCTATGCTTACATTAACTTATATTTTTACTTTCCATTTTTTACTTCCCGAACGCGAGTGAACAATGCAAAAGCTTAGAAAATCTGCAACGTCTCATTAGCCATATTGTACCGCTGACGAGCTGCCCACTAAAACGCATGAGAAACATCCTAACAGTCAATTAAAGTTAATTTAGTTATTATTCTCTAACAGGCATACATATATTAATATTATTTTTGTCATCAGAATGGCAGGCCAAGGAGCAGTACCTCCGCCAAGTGCTCCAGCTGCAGAGCTTCAATCGCGAGGCTGATCATATCGACGCCTCTTCTGGCGCTCACGAGGCCTTCTTGGATTATAAACATTGTGGGGTAAGTAATAAAGCGAGGCCTTTTTTTGTGTTTTAGTGTTTTGAATTTATTTTATGTGTGTGTCTATTTGTTATGTATAATTTTGTATTTTTTTTCTTTAGGCTCTTATTTTATTTATAATATATAAGCACTACTGTGGATAGATTCTCAAAATTTATTCTTAAAAAATAATTATAGATGATATCTTTCAACGACTCAAAGTGCTTGCAAAAACTTTTTCTTTAGCTTCACGCTTTATTCCTAACGAGGTAGTAGCGAGAGAGACGGTCTCCGCATATCTCTTTCGCCTCGTCGCTTCATCAACCCACACATACATCTCCTTGACGTTTCTCCAGTTTCCTAGATACTATGTTCTCGAAGTTCGACCAAGTTGCCCTATACCTCTGTTACTAAATCTCTGTGTCTGTTGTTTTTGCCATTAATAATAATAATATCCTTTATTGTACACCCAAAATAAAATATTATACAACAAAACGAATGAATAAGACAGACATGTACAAAAGGCGACCTTATCGCTAAAACAGCGATCTCTTTCAGGCATACGACACAGGGTGGGATAAAGGGTTGGGTGTGTGAATAATAAATATCATAACATAAAAAATAAAAAAGCAAGAAATTATATATATACAGTACACATAATACTAATATACTTACATACATATACATATATGGCCACATAGTATATGACTAGTAGTTTGTGAAAAAAAAAAACAAAATAAATAAAGACGCTTAGAGAGTATGAAAATCTTGTTTAACTAATCGTTTGAAAATAGACAGTGATTTAGCCCGTCTAATACTCAAAGGTAAAGCATTCCAGAGTCGGGAAGCGCTGATAGTAAAAGAATCGCTAAAGAAGGATGAGGAGTGCGAGGGAATTTTCAGTATTAAATTTTGATTTGAGCGCAAATGTCGGTAATGAAATCTCCCCAAAAACTCAAAACGCTCTTTTAGATAATTTTTCGACGTGCCCAAACCACCTGAGTTCTTCATTCTCACTCTGCTATTCAACTTGCAAATTTTGTTTAAATAAATAAAATTATATTGTTAATTAAGTTTATATATTAAGTTTATCTCTTCCAGTCGTCAGTAGATGAGGCTGAAGCTCTACTCAAACGTCACGAGGAGCTGGAGGCTCGTTTCGCAGCTCAAGACGACCGGCTCTCTGCCTTCGCACAAAGAGCTGATACACTGACCAGGATGGAGCCTCCGCACTATGCGAAGGAACAGTACGTGCAATAAAATATATATATATTCACATACTAGAAAAAGGATGTTTTTTGTCGTTATTAATATCATTTCAAATAATTTGCAGCTTATTTTTTTCTGTTACTTTAACTATAGTTAAAACTAGTATAATTATGGCTAATTCTTTAGATATTGATAAGAGTCCAGATATTTAGAAACCTATAAAATTTTATTGATGTGGGCCTGAAAGACATTGTCAGTCCTGAACTTTTGCTAATCTTACTTAGAATACTTATAAAATATACGTGCAAAATATTATTCAAATCAGTCCGTTTTTTGTGTTCTAGTGAGACAAACAAACATTAATCAACTTCATCCTGATTTTTATTTCACGTACACTCCGTACCCTAATTTACGTTTTTTCGAGGGATTACGTGTTTAGTTGCGGAACTCAGTGACGGTCTTTTACCTTGGTATGAAGAGTGAAGAAATCAAAAAATAAATAAATAATAATTCATTCCCTCGAGTGGTGATCGAATCCACAATCGTCACGTTACAGTCACATGATTGTGATCCTATGCGTATATATTATATACATGTTCAATAATAATATTCTATTAATTCGGCTCGTTCAGTATCGCAGCGCGGCGCACGGCGGTGTTGCAGAGGAGGGACAACGTGCGGCACGTGGCGGGTGAGAGGCGACGCGCGCTATTAGCTAGCTTAGCGCATCAACAGGTGACGAATTATTCTTTTTTTGGATCCGTATTCTTAAACAGCTCTCAAGTCAGATCGATCTTAATTTATATTATTATTCACTGATCTACATGTGTGAGGCCAGCCGCAGGGGCACAAAATGTGACTAAAACCGACTGGGTTAAATCCACACTTAAGGAAAAAAAATATTTATTTATATTTCCATTTTTTCGCTCCAATGTCGAGGCAAAGCGCAGCGTTGAGTTCTGCCACTCAACACGCAATACCTCCAGAATTCGGCAGAAAGTGGGGAACAAAGTGTTACACTAGATTCCCTCTGTTTACCCTGCTGTGTGGGATACAGCGCGAAGGTGATTTATTAATTTACTGTTGTAAATTTTGCTGGAGGATTTCAATCTTGGATAAATTCCAAGCAATATTTTCTATATGTTTCTTCATAAATGGTATAAGAAGTTGCTGAAGGTAAAAGGTTACTGATTGTAAATGCGATGGTTGCGGGTTTGATTCCCAGTCGAGGTAATTAATTGTTTTTATTTATTTATTTATTGCGACAGTGGAGTGTCTTATCACTGAGCCTAGTTCCTCCTACTCTAGCAAGCTATAATATACTTCATAATATTTTTTATTTTAGTTCGTCGCTGCATCGGAAGAATTGCAGACATGGATACAAGACAAGACCAGGACAGCTAAAGATCAGAGTTACAGGTCTAACATAGTTTGTAATATTTCTCTTGGTTAAGCAGCGATAACATGCGTCAGAAATATGCACACCCATCATGAGTGTGTATATTTCACTTTGATATTTCGGTGTTTTTGAAATGTGTAATCTTTTATAATATTATGTATTATTTTCAGGGATTTAGCGAATTTAGAACGCAAACTGCAAAAACATGAAGCATTTGAAAGGGAGCTCCAGGCGAACGAGAAACAACTTAGGAATGTTGAAAGTGTATGTATTCTAAAATTTTTTGCGTTTGACTCTAAGTACGCCTGTTGTTGGTTCGATACCCACTCCGGAATTGATTTATTTTTAATTTCCTCACTCTAGTAACAAATCGGGGCGTTGACTTCACATATTTTTTTGACTTCATATATATATACATAAAGCAAAAAAATATGAAAAAGACTAACAAATAGAGCTTTTACTGTAAAAGTTAATAGTAATTATAGTAACCAAAAACGTATGAAATATGGAGTTGCTCAGGGATCTGTAACGGGTCCAATATGCTGTCATAAATATATGTTCGCTGATGATACATGTATTCTTTATGCAGCAAATGATCACTACACAATTCAAACAAATATACAAATAGCCTTTGATAACATTACGAAATGGTCGCACGATAATGGAATTATACTTAATACTGACAAAACAAAATTACTATGTATATTATAAGTTCAAATTATAAGCAATATAATCGAAATGTAAAAGTAAAAGGACACTCTTATGATTGTCTACATAAAAATCAAAAATTGTAATTACGTAGAAATTGTAATAAAATATATATATTTAATCATATTTTTGGATGATTCTTTTAATTGGAAAACTCAAGTATGTTTGTAATAAATTAAGAATTATATTGAATAACTTTAAGAAATTACGCTATTCTACTCCTAAATACGTTCTTTATATATTATATCATAGTCTGGTAGAATCTCTGGTGTCATATGGACTTGAATGTTACGGTCTTACATTTAACACTTATATAAATAAAATCCAAGATATACAAAGAAGATTTCTAAAAATTCTGGTTAGTAAAAAATTTGACGAAGAGAAAATAGATAATGACCTTTTGTTTGAAAAATGTAAACTTCTTCCAATAGAAAAGAAATTGATATTAGACATAGCCCTATCAGAGTTTTACTTAACTCAGATTTTTTAACACAGAACTTTATCAGAGACGAAGGATACTGCAAAACAGTTTAATGTTGTGAAACGTAACTTAAGGATATATTAATGTCAAAAGAATATAAATTACCGTTATAATATAAATATATATATAATATATATTTATATTATAACGGTACGGTATAATAAAGATTAAATGTAACAAAAAAATGTATAATAATATCCTTGCCGCAATAACGCACATTCTAACTCGGGATCAACAACGAATACGTGTTTTTGTTGCTTACCCACTACTAAAATCTATCTATTATGTTTGTTAAATATATGTTAAATGTTTCTATAAATACTCGTAGTTGTTATAATTTAGCTTATAAGTTTAAAGCTTATTTTTAATCGTTCTCGTATGTTAGAAGTTTAAGTTCTAAATGTGTACAAGAGAGTTTTATCGTTTTTCATCAGTAAACCATTTAAATGGTTTGGCGGAGTAAATGTAACTTTTTTATATTTGTAAAAAAAAACACGCAATCTTCAAAATGAAATTGTAACATATATTTATTTGTAATACACCATGAAATTAAAAAAATTAACTAAAGTGGCTCTTTTGTTTTCCAGATCGGTCAATCCCTGCAGAAATCCGATGTGGCTCGTGAGGCAGAAGTGTCCTCACGTCTGCAGGACCTGCAGCAGTCCTGGGCGGAGCTAGTAACAGCATCGCGAGATAAAGGGGGTAAACTCCGACAGGCCTCGCAGCAGAGACAGCACAGACGGTGAGAACCTAACCCTTACTCTAGGACATTTTATCTTTTGAAAATTATACAATCATGCAAATTTTTATGTATAGGGGATTTTGAAGAAGTCGCTACAAAATGTTTTATTTATGTGAAAAAAACGCCCATCCTTAAATTATACTGAAAACTTTGTATAATAACAATATATACATAACCCATTAAAGGTGTGAGATAGTAAACACACAGAAATTCAATCTGAGAGAGTAAACTACATACCTCTGTTGTTGATTTCGCTATAGCTATACATCAAACTCCTAATGTCCCACAGAAGCTGCTAATAACTTAATTTATTTGTTATCTAAGATCGTTTTTTAATATTCTTCACAACTATACAACATAAAAACTTCGATAGACTTTTTTATTCAAAATCAGAGCAATTGAAGATGCAAAAGCGCGGTTGGCGGAGTTAGATCGCGCGTTAAGCAGCCAGGAGCTCGGAGCTGACTTACGCTCGTGCAAGCGACTGCTGATACAACATCAGGTAAGCTGACTAAAATAAATTAATAAATAAAAATATCACATTTTATATCTCTGTAAGAGACAGAAATAGATGGATACACATATCTCAAAAACTACCAAATTCATTTTAATAAAATTTAGACGTCCCTAAATTGAATTGAAAAATACCTCAAATAAATCAAAACTATCAAGCTGACTTTCAATTTTCAAAATATATGTTGTGATTTGCAAGACATTTTTTTGGAAAATGAAATATTTAATATTTTCAGTTCCTTGCCATTGTAACGAAACCTGGCATTGAGTTCCGCCATTCATCACGCTATACTAATCCAGAATTAGGCGGAAAGTGGGGCACTAACCTCTCTGTCTATTTTACTATGTGTGGGATACAGAGAGAACCTAAAAAACTACTATACCTTCTCATGCCTTCAGGCTCTAGAACAAGAACTCAACCAATGTGAACAGAGAGCGTCAACACTCGCAGCTCAAGGTGGTGACCTTGTATCAGATGGGCACTTTGACGCCGCAGCCATTGAGCGGGATTGTACCGCGTTATTGGAACAAGCGAAGGCGCTCCGGCCTCGCGCGGTTGAACGCCGCGCTGCTTTGGAGGCGAGCTTGCAGTGAGTGTGCCTTTCAATTTTTTTCTTTAATCAGTTGGTGTATATATGAATGAGTTGTTGTAACGTCTTTCGTTCAAAGAAAATAGTGTATTTTTGGTGTTGATCTATTACATTTTATTGCAATTTACAAATGATAGTAACGATTGGTACCGAGGCCTCTAGAATTTAGCAGAAAGTAGAGAACCCAGTGTTGTAACACTAGGTTCCCTCTGTCTACCTCGCTTTATTTATTTAGATTTTTAACTCTTAATATATTTAAAAAATATATGAATAAATTTAATATTACAATGTCATCCGCAAAAAAAGAACTTTCTATATCAAGTAACACAAAGTAGTAGTTTATACTCACGATAACATATGCCACAGAGTACACAAATTCGCAACGGAAGTATCATCGGAGCTGGACTGGGTGTCAGAGCGAGCTGCAGCAGCTCGTTCTGCAGCCCTGCCCGCAGACCTGCACGCAGCACAGGCTGCACAGAAGCGACACGCTAAGCTGCGCACCGAGCTGTGCGGGCGCGCCGAGCACGTGGCGCGCGTGCTGGAGCGCGGTCGAGACGTGCAGGCCGGGCACCCGCAGGCGCAGAGGGTGAGTGTGGCGTGAGGAAGATATAAGATGCCCTTGTTTATTTTTTTGTTTCACGCTTTATCCTTAATGGGGTAACCAGAGACTGTTATCTCTGGTTACCCCGTTATCGCTACAGATAAACTGTTGAAAAAAGTAATTTTAACTGATAGATGTTGAAACATCAGTAAAGGATGCTCATCTAGGTGATTTTTTTAAATATTTTAAATAATTAAATTAATTTTAATTACGAAAAGTTTCAGTAAAACATTTTCTTAAAATAAATGATCTATTTCCCGTAGATAAAAAAACTATGCAAAGAGTTACAAGAAGAATACTCCTCGGTATCCCAAGCAGCAGAGGAGCGAGCTGCTCGCTTAGAAGAAGCCCTCAAAGCACAGCAGTTCCTCCACGACGCCCTGGAAGTGGACTCGTGGTTGTCTGACAAGGATGCGGCGTTGTCGTCCGCTGATGTCGGCAATGATAGACATAGGGCTACACAACTTCTTACGAGACATAAGGTAACATAGGGAGACAAAAGGGTATAAAGGTTTATTTGGATGTTTCATGAATGTATAAATAAGTATTAAGAAAATTTAAGAATATTCATAAAATTTATGAAATAAACATAAAAATTATATTAACATATTTCTTATATTCTCTGTCACTGAAAATTCCAACACAACTAAAAATGTTATAATTTTTTTGTTAAGTTATAACTATGTTATCTTATGAAATGTATATCCAAATGTAAATAACCAAAGAATTGTGTAAGACACAGCACTTATTTTAAGTGTGCAAGGTAACTCTGACCCCCATGCACAGTGTTGCAAATTCTTCAGCTTTATAATATAAGTTTAGTAAAATAAATATACAAAAATGTAAAATATCGCATGTTTATCTCACAGGCAGTAGAACTGGAACTGGACACGTACTCAGCCATCATCAGCGAGATGGGTCACGCGGCGGCCGCGCAGGCCGACCCCGAACTCCGGACCCGCCACGCGCAGCTCGCAGCCAGCCTCGCGAGGCTGCAGCGACGAGCTGCCTTACGACAGGCTGCGCTGGTTGAAAGTGTTTGTAGGTAAGTAACTACCCCATGATACTTATTCTAAGAAGACGTTTAAAAAGTGCGTTCCTGTGTCGAAGTACATTTTAAAAAATGTTTAAAAAATACCCCATAATACTCCAATACGCAATATGTTCACATACAGATTGCGTCCAACTGTTTCCCGCACACAACAGGGTAGGCAGAGGGAACCTAGTGTTAGGACATTCCATTCCCCAAAAACTACCCACCTAATATTTTCTCCTTTATTTTTATTTATTTTATCCTATATTGTAATTCCTCAATCTTTATTAATACACTCCCTGACTCTCCACACCTTTATTGCATCCCATGTTAGTACGATTAAATGTGAAAATGACAAACACCAAAAATAGAATGCCTCGAGAATAAGCATTCTATTCCCGAAAATAAATTTTCAAATTCTCCTCGTATGCACAAAGTAAGTTAAATATATAAACCTGTTACTAAATTACACTGAATTAAAATTGTAAATATAATATATTTATAAAACTCTTTTTTCTCCATAGACACGAATACCTGGCAGAGAGCGCAGAGTTAGAGAGCTGGATCCAGGAGCAGTACGCGGCCGCCTCTAGCGAAGACTATGGACAGGACTATGAACATTTGTTGGTAAGCATGCAGGAAAATGGAATAAAATGGATTTTCTTTGGAAAAATATACTTAAAAGGTTTAATTTTTTAAAATGTGATGTAAGAAAGGGTCGGACTATAAATCCAACGGTTGTCGGTTCAGTTCTCATTGAGTACTAGTGATAAGAAAAAGCGCTGTTAAGTTCCGGTACACAACAACACAATATGTCAAAAATTCGGCAGTGCGTGGTGAATGGAGTGCCTGAACTTATTATCCTACCCTGCTATTCGTGGAATACAGCAGAAAAGTAAAAATCCCCTTCAATTGTACCCTCGTTGAATAGAATCTATAGCATGGAATGCATATGCAATGCATGCTATGATAATGAATTTTAAAAATAAATATATATTTTTTTCTCAGATCTTAAAATCTAAATTCGACGAACTCCGTCATAGAGTAGAGAGTGGAGCAGAGAGATTCAATCAGTGCGAAGAATTGGCGAAGAAACTGTTGGCTTCAGAGAGTCCTTACATAGCTGACATTGAGAAAAGACAGGAGGCTTTGGGGTAAGTTAAAATTGTATTAATATACATTTCAATAAAAAAAAACTTTTTAAAGTTACCCTTTTTCTTGTATTCCATTTATTTGGCGATATATACCTAATGATTAGTTTTGACATCTTTACATACTTTTTAACTTACTTTATAAAATAAATAAATAAAAATAATATATTTCAGATTAATATCCATATAGTGTTAGAGCGTTAGTAACAATTTTTCTTATGAATTGCCTTAGTTACTTTTCTTAAAACATAAAAACAAATGTATAAGAACGTACCTCAAAACCGACGTATAACGTACTGGCTAGAATGCTGCTACCGCTTGGACAGTTTCCAATATTGTTACAGTGAAAATTTAATCGATACTTTTTTTTTCAGAGAGTCTTGGCAACGTCTTGTTGAACAGATCCAATCCCGCAACGCTCGTCTCCACGCAGCGGGTGAGATACACCGTTACCACCGCGACGCGCACGAGCTACTCGCGCGTGCGGCCGACCGACGCGCGCTGCTGCGACCACCGCCCGCGCCGCGCGACCTTCGCGCCGCCACTGCGCTGTTGAGGGACCACGACACTGCAGAGAATGATCTGGCGGCGATTGACGCACAAATGCAGGTATGGCTCGAGGAACCATCACCATTTTGTTTACCAAGTATGGTAGTAAGGTTCTGTCATTTAGGTTGACTAAACATTAAGAGATCATAATAAAACCCAATATGATTTAGTGGCCATGGATGCTCTGATGCATTTATGGCTTGTGGTACTCTATAGACTAATTTTGAGACACCATTATACAGCTATAAATGATTTCCAAATTTTTGGAACGCCTTTTCCCCTTAAAGGCAGTATGAACTTAAAAGATCACGATACCGTTCACAATGATCTGATGACAGATGCGCAAATGCCAACTTACAATATTTTAATAAAAAAAATAAACATTTTAACATTGTTATACTTAACGTCATCATCGGTATATTTTATTACATCAGTCATTACACTCCATTATATATCATATATCTCTAGGTACTCCAAGAGGAGGGCGGTCGCCTCCAGCGGCTGTGTCCTGGCGGCAACGAGCAGCAGATCGCGCACCGCCAGCGCGCGCTCTCCGACGCGTGGCGCTCGCTGCGTGCCGCCGCCGACCACAGGAAGAGCCTGCTACACCAACACGTCAAGATGCACCAATTCCTCACTCAGGTCAGTGCTCCTGGTTCTCAGGAAGACCGTGGTCGTCTCTGACTGACGTTATTCTGCCCCGAAAGAAGCGTGCAAAACTCAATGAAATACTGACAATACTTTATGCAAATACAGAATAAAATGAATAACATACATACAGATTATATTTATAAGATAAACAATATTTAAAAATCTCGAAACATAGTAACCAACGTTTCACCTCCTCAACAGGTCCGAGACCTAACATCCTGGTCATCAGCTTTACGCACTGAGATGTCTCGAGCTGGAGCAGCTGGAGGCGCGCGATCCGCCGCCGCAGCCCAGGCCCAACGAGCCCATCATGAAGCCCTAAAAGCTGAAATAGACGCAAGAGATGACAGCTTCCGAGCGGCTCTTGAATCTGGACGTGTTCTTACACAAGATCCTGACATGTCTGAACAAGTTGAGGCCAAGTGTAATGCCTTGTTGGAGGAACGGGCACGGTTGCAAGGTGCCTGGGCGGCAAGGCAAGTGGCGTTAGACCAGTTGATCGATTGGCACTGCTTCTTAAGAGACGCTGCACTTTTGCATGAACTGTGTGCAGCACAGGAGGCTGTGTTGAGTAAGTTAATTTTATTAAGAAATATTGTAAAAAAATCTTATTGTAAAGGAAATATATAATTTCTTGAATCAAACTTTTGCTCACTATGTACTGTATAATATCAATTTTTAAATTCAATATGTTTCAAGGAATCAATTTCCACTTTTGTCGCTTCTTTCTAGGCACTGAAATTTCCCCAACATGGAGTGTAGAAGAAGTAGATAATCAGCTAAAGAAACATGAAGCTTTCGAGAAGTTACTCGCGACACAGGTAAAATAATTATTTTAATTTTTTTGATACTGGACAGTGACAGATATTTTTTATATAGAGCTTCACGCTGTATCCCGCACACAGCAGGGTAGGCAGAGGGAATCTCGGTGTTAAGACACTCCGTTCCCCACTTTCTGCCGAATTCTGGATGCATTGCTTGAGTGGCAGAACTCAACGCCGCGCTTTGCCTCGACACCATAGCGAAGAAAATGGAAATATAAACGTAAATAAATATTTCACTTCCTTGAATGGGCATCAAACCCACAACCGTCGCGTTACAGTCACACCTTTGTGCCACTGCACCATGACGGCCTCGACGGCATAGAGATCTAAATAATTTGGAAATATTATCAGTATACTAATAATTTAAAGTTGAAGAATTTGTTTGATTTGATTAAAGGTGCTAATCTCAAGAACTAATGCTTAATTATTTTTAGTGTGGTGGCTAGTTTTATCGAGTATTATAGTTTAGCCAAGAAGATATAAAATGTAACATGTTAATATGTAACTTAAAAACGAATTATCTTTTTATCTACTAGGATGAGAAACTGACAACACTCAACAATCATGGCGACAAGCTGTTGCAACAGAACCACGTGGAAAGTCAACGGATTGCCGACGAACTGCTCAATATTAATGAACGGAGGAAGAAGGTATAATCTGATGCAAAATATATACCTTTTTTAATCATATTATTTTCAATGTCAATATCTTGTAAAACTTAAATCTTCACAGAATAAACACTCTTAGATCTAAATAATAATGTTGCTGATGCAAATACAGAATAATATATTAAAGAAAAGGATAATTATAAGAATTTTTATTCACCCTGCGCTGTATCCCGTACACCGCAGGGTAGGCAGAGGGATCCTAGTATTAAGACATTCCATTCTCCACTTTCGCCGAATTCTGGAGGCATTGCCTGTTGAGTAGTAGAACTCAACGCCGCGTTTTGCCTCGACACGAGAGCGAAGAAATCCAAATATAAATTTAAATAAATACTTCATCTCCTCAAATAGGGATCGAACCCACAACCAGTCGGTTTTACAGTTACACTTTGTGCCCCTGTGGCACCACTGGCCTCGCATTATAACATTATTATATCAAAATCTGGTAAAAGGAGTTAAAAGAAGACTTTCATTATTATGCCTTTGTCTTTATTTGATCTATTAATAATTTGTTTACATGACGAGTAGAGAAAACATATTTTTGAACCTTTTCTAAAATCTAATTACTAAATTGGGTTGAAAGTCTATTAACGGTATATTGCTATTTATCCAAATTATACATAAAAATGGCAAGTTATATATAGTTATATATATATATATATCCACAATTTTTTTTGATAAAAAAGAAACAAACTATTTTAAAATTAACCATAATCGAATTCCTCGCCCAAATTAGTTATATGAGTCAGCCGCCGCCCGCCGCGGAGCTCTACGCCGTGCTCTAATAAGAGCTCAGTTCGGTCGCGACGCTGCAGAGGCGAGAGGATGGGTGGCCGACAAATTAGCACAACTGCCTGTACATCATGGTATGTATATCTCATTCACACTTGATATATGGAT
The DNA here is from genome assembly GCA_037355905.1 of Heliconius aoede. Classification (NCBI taxonomy): domain Eukaryota; kingdom Metazoa; phylum Arthropoda; class Insecta; order Lepidoptera; family Nymphalidae; genus Heliconius; species Heliconius aoede. The sequence continues at coordinate 337,659 of JBAIZZ010000304.1, forward strand.
GGTATGTCTATCCTTGTCTAGCACAGTTTAGTCTAACTGTCGGTATTCTATAACTCTTTCACTCTTGTGAACTATTCGCCCTATGTTATTTATATACGCGATGTCACTAATAGAATAAGGTTGTGGAATAATTTATATGTAAATTATAGTACGAACGTACTAAATATAGAAGAAGAGGACTCATGGACGTCTTGAAGTTAAGTTTTCGTAACTTCCATATTGTAAACTCGGAAAGACAATAATCAAAAGTAAGAAACTCAATCTGATTTCAGGGCGGCCACGACTCGTCAATCGTACTATTATATAAGATTGCTCTGCTTATTTTGCAATATAATTACGATAATTAAATTAGTAAAGCAAGAACATGATTACATTACCCTTATTTCAGGTGAAGTAACAAGCCTCGAGGACAAAATCAAGAAGCTCCAGAAGCACCAGGCCTTCACAGCGGAACTAGTAGCCAACAAGGCACGTCTCCAGGAGATTCAGCACCTGGCGGAACAGCTCACTCCTGACCCCCAAGTGGAAGGGGAGCTCCGAGAACTGCGCCAGGAGTGGGAGACACTGGAGACCGCTACGGAACAGAGAGGTGAGTGGAATAAGGGAAAAAATATAGCTTCTTTCTTTCTTCCATACGTAGCAGGAGAGGTAGAGGAATCTGGAGAACCTGGTGTTAAGACACTCCGCTTTATTGCACTTTGGGCGGCGAAATGAAAATACTAAATATTTCATTCTCACGAGTGGGAATTGAACCCCCACCCGTCATATATGTGCTACAATTAAAATACATTCATTATGTAATTTAGGTCAGAGTTACTTCCCGCACCTTTATTATTTCTAATTGTAATTGTAGGACGCGGTTTAGAGGAAGCTCAAGACATCCTGGAGTTCAACCAGCACTTGGATAAAATTGAAGCCTGGATCAGAGATAAGGAGATGATGGTAAGATTGGATTTTAATATCTTTGAGAGTGAAGAATGCATAAACATTTTTATAAGGCCTAACCACAAATCGTTGACTGTACTATATTTATAAATGTGGGACTGTATGTAATGAGCGTATGTATGAACGATGACCTTATAAACGTTTTCACTATATTGGGCATGTTAAATTAACATTAGAAATCATCATTTACAGCCATCGATTGTCCACTGTTGGACATAGGCCTTTCCCAATTCTCGCCACCACACTCGGTCTTCAGCCCTTGGCACCCATCCGCTTTCTGCCAACCTCTTGTCGTCGTTGGTCGTCGGTCCGTCTAACAGAAGGTCATCCCACCGGACGTTTTGAACGGGGTCTCCACTTTAAGACACATCTGCCTTAGCGGCCGTCGGCTCTACGACAAATATGCCCCGCCCATTGGCCACTTCAGCTTTCCATAAAAATAAATGCCCACATAAAAATAGACACCTGCTAGCCATTGGACGTGACAATCTCAGTATCGAGATGATTCTTCCCGTGTTGGATGTCATTGCACCAGTGGTCACTCACATTATTAATTTATCGCTGTCAAGTAATGTCTTTCCTTCACAGTGGAAGAATGCTTATGTCATTCAATTACTTAAAACCTCCAATCCTACCGCTATCACTGACTATCGTCCTATATCCATATTACCTATCCTATCAAAAGTTCTTGAAACCATTGTTCATAATGAACTGTACTCTTTTCTCTCCTCTGTTGTTTCTCAACTCTGTTGACTTTAACATACTTCTTGCTACTCTTCGTGCAGTTAACATTCCTTCCTCAGTTTTAAACTGGTTTCACTCTTATCTCTTCGGTCGCCGACAATGTGTGAAAGCAAATGAGAATACGAGTACATCGTCTTGGCTTGATCTCACTGCTGGTGTTCCTCAAGGCGGCGTTCTTTATCTATTATTCTATATTTTTTTAATTATTTGCCAACTGCCTACACAAAATATGAGTGGGGTTAACAAGTGACGTGGCCGCGGGTATGATAGAAGCTCACTTTTTGTATCGACCGTTGTACAGTCAACACTAAAAAAGTATTACGTGTTAAATAATTGGTGACTGTTACTTCTCTTTAAAAAGCATTTAACTCACTTTGCATCAGTAAAGTACCAGTGGTCAGTAAGTTGTTCTTTGCCATATATTCGGCAACCTGACACATTATTGAAAGACATTGCTAAGTATTTTGTGAAAATTTTTATCTTTTCTATACAATAACACCATAGCTCTATCCCACACTAAAACCCACGTCATCATTTCCCAACAGGTGCAAGCGAACGACACAGGACGCGACTACGAACACTGCACGGCGTTGCTCCGTAAACTAGATGATTTAGACAGTGATATGAAAGTCGATGATAAACACGTGAGGACCATACAGACTCTGGCTGATAAGCTGTTGCAACAGGTAATTAAGATTATACTAAATGTTTTAAAAAATTCGCGGGCTTCGAACACACGGCACTAAGGCCTATTGGAATTATTTTAACGCACTGGTGTTTGATTACGCGCCTTTTAGAAACTGTCTAAGAGTTCAAATTCCTCTGGGTTAAAACTTTATTGGTAATTTCTCTAATCGACCCATCATTTAATGCAAAAATATAGGAAATATTTTTTTATATTTATTTATCTTCAGCAGTCATAACATAATGTTAAGACACTCCGTTCTCCGCTTTATTTTAAGACCTAATTATAAAAAAATCCCAATCAAATCCATTTTGCTGCAAAATTGAGAAAATTATAAAAGTAAAAATGTTATGTAATCAAATAAAGAAAAATCCCTCAAAATAAGCCATTTTCCTTTTAGGGTCCCACAGGAGAGGCCATGTCAGCGGCGGCCCGGCGAGACGTCTTCCTAAATAAGTGGAGGGCCCTCACCGGAGCCCTACAGCATTATAGAGAGCGGTTGACCGCAGCCCTACAGCTACACTCCTTCTATAGGTATTTACTACTCAAAAATTACCCGAGGTCTCTCCCTACTTACCATACACTTTTGTTCCATAAATATTATTTGCTATTCTTTCACTATCACTTATTCTCTCGACGTGCCCAATCCAGCTTAGCAGGAAAAAATCATCTAAACTGAAACCAAAAAACAAGGACGAGACAACCACCGAATTTGACCAACAATAAACTTAAGTGAGCTCAATGAAATTGCAAATTAGAAATAATGCAACTAACAAAAATAGATTTCTTATCGTTTGTTTACTGAAGTAACCTTATTTCTTTCCTACTGGAAAAGAGATCGGTAGGAAATGTTGTTAAACTAAACTAAAGTGTGAGTCTGTCGGGGTAGGCCTAGCAGCGCCCTAGCTGTGTGTTCTGTGTTCTCGGAGTGGGATTCGAACCCACTCAGAAAACACAGAAATATTATATTTTTCGTATTCGTAAGAAGAAAAAAAAGGCGTGTTCTGTAACTTAACGGAAATGAAGTCTAGCACGCGGGCCGATAGGCCCGCATGCGGATTGCTACGTGAAACTTAAATGCTATAAATTTGTAATATTTACCTCAAATTTTCCACGCCCAGGGACATAGAAGAAACATCAGAGCGTATATCACAGAAGGCCGCTCAGTTCGCCAGCGCCGAGGGTGGCAGAGACCTTGAAGCAGCACATGAGTTGAGGAGACGTCATGTTGCAAGAGCTGCTGAGGCTTCAGCGATCGCTGATAGAATGAAAGTTTTGAAAGGAGAAGGGGGGGCTTTGGCTAAGAGGTATGTTATATACGCACACACACACGCTACACGTACTAGAGAAGAGAATAAAAAATACACATTAGATACATACGTATGTACACGAACTCCTACTCACATATACATATACTAACTTGCCATGAATATACATCAAATAATCATCATTTATTTTAATTTTTACCACTTTTGTAAAAAAAACATGGCGTTGAGTTCTATCAATATGACTTGAAGATACAAAGATTCTTAAATGGCCAAATTTAATAACGAATATTTTGGTTTTTCTAGTCACCCAGAGCACTCAGAGCAGATCTCCTTCCGACTCCAAGCCCTAGAGTCGGCCTGGTCCCGTCTCCAGCAGCTGTCCACGCAGCGCTCTGCCACGTTGGACGACGCTATAGCGGGTCATCGGTTCGAGGAAAGCTTGAAGGTATGTTTACTGTGTGTCGTCATATTTTTATTTAGCTTTACGCTGCATCCCGCAACTGCCAGAGTAGGCACTCGGAACCTGGGTACCAAGTATTAAGACATTCCCGTTATCCATTTTCCGTCGAATTCTAATAGCTCGTTAGCAGAGTTAAGAATCGAAAATATAAAATATTTGATTTTCTCGAATGGGAATCGAACCCACAACCTGTCTTTCTTACAGTTGAACGCTTTTGTCCCTTTCAAACCCATGTCTAAAGAAATTAATATCTAAAGATTTTATTATAATTTGTGTTACATACGTGTATTTCGTGTGACGCAGTTACGCATAGATCAATTACATTTACACTTACTACTACAAAAACTACTAAAGGTTAAACAACTTTGAACTTTACCACCTATACATACGCCTTGATTTCGAAATGAAGCGTATCGGGCGGTTTGCCTTTGATAAGTTTATCTGTGCGTGCGTTGTCCTTAACTAATGGCGTTTTATTTTACAACTATAATTTTATTATTTATTTTATTTGAAAAAACATTAATTTTTGGAATTTTTTAATTATATTAGGCTTTAATAGATTAACTGTGGTTTCATTTAAAATAGTGCTGACAATAACTCTGTATACATAATAATATTACAAATTTATGAATTTAAGCTTATTTATTAATTTAATTTAATTAATACGTATTTTTTTATCGACATTAATTGCACACAAAACGAATAGTAAAATACAGAGCTTATCACTATAAGCACTTATGTAAATAATATTAAATTGCGTACAGAGCTAAATTTTTCGTGTTAAATGCAAAGATTTGAAATATTTTTTAGAAACCATTTGATTTTTACCTCTATACTTTTTTCATTCATTTCTTTACATATTTTTCTCAGGAATTAGAACTTTGGGTATCAGAAGCTGTTAAACGCATGGACGGCGCTGAGCCGGAGAGTGTAAACGACGCTGTAGCTCAGTTGGAGCAGCATCATGAGAGAAAGGTACATTATAGGAATATTTATTGATTTTAGGGGAGAAATTCGTAGATATATTTTGTCGTTCGTAGATATATGTTGGTTCTTATGGTTATTTATTCTTTACTGTTTATATGTACTTGATGGACATAATAACTAATATCCAAATTGCTATTAGTAACGGTCACTGAAATATAAAATCTCAAAATAAATAAAAATCAAAATATAATAAACTCCATTTAAAAACCACTTATCGTTATTGTCAAATTTGTCATGTAACATCTCTAAGCTTTAAAACTACAATAAACATTTAATTTTATATTAAACCAAAATAACTTAAAATACTGTATAAATTAAAAGGCCGAGATCGACGGACGTCAAAAAGCAATAGCCTCCCTACAAAAGGAGGCGGAACAAGCCCAACACCCGGAGAAGGTCAAGAGAGTGGATAAACTATCCACCACCCTGGACCAGGCATGGTTGCAGAGAAAACAATATCTTACACAGGTATGGGGGATAACTTTTACTGTATAGATTTTACATCTATGCTATCCAAAATTCTAATACAAACTGAAGCAAGCCATAACCGTATATTTATTGTAAATAAAAATAAAAGTGTTTTTTGAAAATTTGGGCACGAGTGTGTTACTGTTAACGCGACTGGTTGTGGGTTCAATCCCCACTAGAGGATATGAAATATTTATTTAAATTTATATGTTCATTTCTTTGCTCTGTTGTCGAGACAAATCGTGACGTTGAATTTCGCCAATCCTCAATACCTCCAGAATTCGAAATAAGAGGAAAGGACTGCCTTAACACTATTACAGCGGGAAGCTGTACATTATACCTTGTTTGTAAAATTTATTTTTTTTATGGAAAAGGACAAGGCAAAAATTTGTAAAATTTAATGAACATTTTATTGGAAAATAATCTTTAAAAAAATAAATACAATCCAATCTACCTTCAAGCTTGTTTGTATTTCCCTTTGTCCTTTTTCTTTATTTTGTTATTGTATATATGTATAGTTTTGTATGTTTATATAAGTATAGTGTTTTTATATATTTATGTAGGTATAGTTATGTTTTAAGTATATCTGTATATAGATTTATCATAATTAATGTAATATTTAAATACCACACCCGAATCGTTTCTCTTAACATCTCTTACATTCAAGTAGTAGAGGTAGAGATCTCTATTAGAGATAAGTTATCCTTTGTACACATTCTTTCTGTTTTTATATATTTTCTGTGCTTTCTTTCTTGTGTGGTACATAAAGAAATGAAATAATTGTTTTTGTTCAGGCACATGAGCTACAGTTACTCAAGGAACAAGCGAGACAAGTCGAGGACTGGCTGGCGGCTAAAGAGGCATTCCTTAATAATGACGATTTGGGAGAAAATTTGGATGGTAAGATTAATAAATTTAATCTGTTAACTACCTTTTGTGGCCCGTTTTACGCCATAAATATACATATATTAATGTTAACAGAATGAGATTTGAGCCTACAATCGTCGCGTTAATTGAGCGCGATTTATTTCTTTATTTTTTTTCTTTGAAATTAAAATTGTATAAAAAAAACAATATATATATTAAGTTTTATAGTTTTTTTGTTATAATTATTTTTTTTAAGTTTTATAAACAAAAATAATTTCCAAACTACTATTTTTACTTAATAATTTATACTTAAGTCAACAGCTGTGGCAAGGGTGAGGGAAGAGTGAAAAAATATATTGAATTCCTTGTTAAATTCTAATGAACATAACTCAACGTTGCCAAACCCACAATTTACTTGTGATAATTAACATTTTTTATTTACTTATTTTTGATTAACATTTTTGTCACATCTCGCAGCTGTAGAAACACTAATCCGCAAACACATAGAGTTCAGTAAGCTCCTGGAATCACAGCTTGGCAGGGTGGTCGAACTGCAACAGTTCGCGGAGAGTGCAGTGCGTGGGGGACACTACCACGCCGCGTACATAGAAAGACGAGTCACTGCGGCCAAGGGGAGGGCTGACATGCTGAAGGTAATTTAGAAATAGCATTAAATAGTTCGGTCTCGGACTCGTGGCCGCTCTGAAGCCAGGTTGTTTGAACCTTAGCGCATTGTTCCCAGAAAAATCAGGGCGGCTGCGACTCCGAGACCGTACTGTATATATATTCTGTTTTTTAAATCACGGGGTAGGGCTTGGTACACACTCAAAATGAATAATTTGAAATTTTTTAATTACTTTGATTTTCTCATTTTTCTTCTCTGAATATGTAATTTAGGGCTGAATGTTTGGAATTTTATGAAATAATGTTTTAATTTAATTCCAGGAACGGTGTCTCCAACGTGGCATCCGTCTAGAACAATCCAAGCAACTCCACCAGTTCCTAAGGGACCTCACTCACGAGCGGGAATGGATAGAACTTAAGATGCAGATCGCTACTGATACTAATTATAGGTGAAATTTATTTAATTATATTAATTTTTTATCCGCTTTCAGTTACGAGAAAAAAAATTATTATTATAATTGACAACTTTTTTTAAAGAAAAAGATAAGTTTTTAATTCTTATTTATTAACTCTCTAACTAATAATACTTTACTGTTTCTTTTTTTACATGACTTTTTTTTTCTCTAAATTAATAAGTCTTAATTTTATTTTATGAAGCTTTAGGATTATTATTTATTTATATAAAGGTACACATTTTTACAAACATTCGAAGAATACATAATTTTTTTATTAAAGTACAGTAATACATCATTTATTATAAGAAGTATTAAATACACAAAAAATCTTTTTTTTTATTTATTTAATCTATGACTTCTCCTATAACAGAGAGCTATCAAATTTACAAAGTAAAATACAAAAGCATGCGGCGTTCGAGTCCGAACTTGCCGCAAACAAGAAACGTATAGACGACGTCGCAGCCACTGGAGAGGATCTTATAGGTAAAATCATTTAAATTTAGTTTATTACTGTAGATGAGAAGGTTGTGGGCTCGATGCCCTCTTGGGGGAACGATTATATATTTTCATTTATTTGTTCTGGTAGATAAAACATGATCAGTTCCGCTAATAAACACGAAATGAGACTAAAATTTGGTGGTGCCTCGTGTACAGAGTGTCATAACAATAGATCCCCTCTGACTTGCGGGATATATCGTAGAATAGAATCTTTATCTTTTATCTTCTACATATGGCAATTATTAGTTTAGTTAGTTACAGAACCTAGAGTTAACACAATACCACTTTTTGCCAATTTGCATATTTTATATGTGAGGCCGTCGTGGCGCAGTGGAACAAGGGTGCCGCCCGTAAACGCGACAGTTGTGAGTTCGATTTCCACTCGAGGAAGTGAAATATTTCTTTACGTATATATTTCCATTTTTCTTCGCTCTGGTGTCGAGGCAAGGCGCGGCGTTGAGTTCTGCCACTCAACACCCAATGCGTCCAGAATTCGGCAGAAAGTAGGGAACGGAGTGTCTTAACACCGAGGTTCCCTCTGCCTACCCTGCTGTGTGCGGGATACAGCGTGAAGCTAAAAAAAAAATATGACGAGTGTTGGCGTTAAGCAGCGGTTCGTCATAACGAAGCGGTAAAATGAGTAAAATTTTAAAATTTTCCGAGTAATGACTCAACCTATAACATGTACAGTCACACAGTGACTCTTGGATAGAGAGAGAAAATAAATCTAAATAAACGAAAAAGATACATTATAATAAAAAAACAACTTTAATTGCGGGGAATATATTTCTTTTATCAAAATTACGTAGTATTTTTTAATTGTATTTTTTATTTGTACAGAGGCGAAACACTACGCGTCGCAGGAAATAGCGAGACACGTCGAGGACTTGGAAAATCTGTGGAGAGAGCTTGTGGTGAGATTAGTGATTATTATATATATTTTGCTGAAACAACTTTTAGTATAAATATAACTTAAAATATGTATATTTACTGTTTCCTCATTGTTTTGATTGATTAATTTTTATATTCACAGTCATTTTTTTGTTTTTCTTAACTGAACTAATTTAGATCCATTGTTGAGCTGTGTTGGGTGGACAGAAAATGGACAAAAAATGTGTCCTGTCAAAAAATTTATCACTTTTTTTGGCTTTACGCTGTATTCCACACAAGGCAGGATAGACAGAGGTAACTCGGGAGCCTAGTAACTCCGCCCAATTTTTGGTATTGTGTGTCGAGTGGCGGAACGGCACCTTTTGCCGTGTTACGTAAAGCACGGGATCAAAATATCAAATATTATATTAAGTGAGAATTAATCCGCAACCGCCGTGTTAACAGTCGCACATTTGTATTTCCAAGTCACACTATCCTATACATATATAACATATATCATTATAACATATCATATTCTTTTTCCTTTTTAGTCGGCAGCTAAACTCCGCCGTGAAAGACTACAAGAGGCGTACCAGGCGCGTGTATATTTGCGAGGCTTAGATGACTTCACAGTTTGGTTAGATGATGTGGAGGCCACTTTGTTGAGCGAGGATCATGGTAAGATATGTTATTTTTATTATATTGTTGGCATACTTTTTTATCTGTTTTTATTTTTATCTTTTATTTTGACTACTTTTACGGTTTTAAATTTCAGTAGGGTCTAATACAAATAATTATTTTGTGGCAATAATAGTAAAGGAAATAAACGTAACAAAAACTCCTGTGTTAGAACTCTTTTTTACTGCCAAGTCCCACTTACTTTAAAAAAATATAATAAAATATTATTGATAGTGGGCTTTGAATTACCTTTTTTCTCAGCTTCACGCTATATCCCGTACACAGAAGGGAATCTAGTCTTAAGATACTCCGTTCTCCACTTTCTGCCATGCCTCCACTTTCTGGAGGCATGGCGTGTTGAGTGGGAGAACTCAACGCCGCGCTTTGCTTCGACACCAGAGCGAAAACATGGAAATATAAATGTAAATAAATATTTCACTTCCTCGAGTGGAGATCGAACCCACAGCCAACTCTTTACAGTCACACCCTTGTGCTGCTGCGCCACGACGATTTGTTCTAAAGTATTTTTTTTTCATTAAGTAACATTTAAAACGACTTCTTTCTTTTATTATGACCTTTCCCTCCAGGCAAGGACCTGTCATCAGTCCAAGCACTCCTCAAGCGGCACGCGCGCCTCGAGGCGTCTGTGGCGGGCAAGGCGGACGCGGCCACGCAGCTTGCGGATACGGCTGAACACTTAGCGAAAGCTGGACACTTCATGGCGGATGAAATTATGGGAAAGGCTGATGAGGCAGTGAAACGGTGAATTTTCCTATATTTTTCAAAATTTTTAGTTCTAGAATTTTCTATTCAAAATCATTTGGATACTGGAGAACTTTTCCATGTTTCATAGCAGAATAAATTATGGGGAAGGCTCAGGAGGTCTTTAAAGGTGGGTCTTGATGTTGCCTGGATTTTTGAACTTACCGCTTGTTAAGGATTATCTTGGATTTTTGGCATACAGAAGTATGTATTTTATACGCATATTTAGAAGGATCTAGAATAGCAAACAAACCTAACACTTGAAATTTATAAATCTTGTAATAACAAGGATATTTGACATTATAAAATAAACTATAGTTTTGTAAGTAAACATGTTCGATTAACAATATTAATGTTGCATTGCGTATAATGTGTTTCATTTAAGAAAATCTTAAATATTTATTTACCAAATATTTATTTTCCACAGGTATCGGCAGCTACAAGAACCGATACAGATTAGACGCGACAATTTAGAGGACGCGGCGCTCTTACATCGCTGGGAGAGAGACGCAGATGAGGAATTTAGCTGGTAGTATTATTTATTTATATATAAAAATACTGTAAGGTGACTGATTGACTGAGGAAACGGATGGCAAACGTATATAAGTAACATTGAAATTATTAACGTGATATAATATAGTCTTTCTCTATAAATTAACTTACCATAGATTTATGTAATATTTTTTTAACATCTCATAACATATTAATAGTAATTATATAATTTAAATGTCTTATAAATAAACAACTATTTAATAGTAAAATTTTTATATATAAAAAAGTAAATATAAATACAACCAATTTATTTGAAAATTTAAAACGTTTTCACTATTTCTGTTAGGTTGGCAGAACGTGAGGCGACACTACGATCGGAGGAGCTGGGAGAGTCACTGGCGGAGACACAGGCGCTACTCAAGAAATACGAGGCGTTGAAAGCTGAGATTGTTTCTAGGTGAGAATTAATGTGTATATCTAAGCGTATTCTTTGCTTATTATATTGTCTTTTATTGTTTTCTTTCTATACTGAGTTCGTTAAATTCCTCGTATATTTTTTTGTGAAAATTTAATAATTAATTAGTTCATAAGTTTGTCACCAAATGTATTACAATACATAAAATAAATAAATAAATTATTAGGTGTACAACAAAATTCGCGGCCCTGTCCCCTCTTTACTCTATTCAACAAAGTGTAGTTTTATGTTTGAGTATATTCGTTTGGTGTGAATTAATTTTATTTTATCGTAATATGTACTGTTAATTCTTCCTATACTTTTATTAAGCAGAACTGTTTTCCATCTTTCTTTTTACTATTTTCTTATAAATCCGATAAATACAATATATTTTTTGCAATTAGTACTTTTAAACAGGTCTCTCAACATAACATTTTTCTTCATCTAACAGAGAAGCAACAATCCAAACAGTATGCTCGCGCGCATCCACCCTCGCCCGCCGCGGGCACTTCGCGGGCGCGCAACTGGAGGCGCGTGCGCGCGCCCTACGAGCCGCGCTCAAAGACCTTCTCGAGCGCGCTGCTGCCCGGGTGGCTGGCCTAAAGGAGAGGGCTGATCTGTTGCTGGTAGGGGGGTTGTGAGCGTATGAGTGGGTGAAAAAACTGAGAGAGATTAACAGTGTGTAAATGGACAGGCATAAGAGTGTTAATGAATGTTAGAATTTATTTCTTTCTTTTACTAATGATCGAATGAGATAGATAATGTGTAAGAGAGAGGAACGTCTTATATGACTAATCTATATTTATAAATAGAGCACCTAGTGTGTTACATATATATGTGTTCGTTTTTAATTATAAGTAGGAATTTTACTGATAACGTGTGATTTATATAACTTTTGTCTTAAAAGTAAGGTGCCTTTTTTAAGAAAGTTTTAATTATGAAAAACAGATTGGCATTTAATATTTTAAATTGCAATAGAAAAAGATATATTAATATAGTTTTTTTTTTATTTACGTATTTTTTTCAGTTTTCTATATACCTATGCTTATGTCAAATTAACGACAATATAATAAAACGTCGTCATCCGTTGAAACTCAAGTGTACTTGAATTTCAACGAAAGATGAAGAAACCAAATACCACCATATTGTCCAGATGTAACAATGGAAAACAAAATGAAGAAAAATATTACTCAATTTCTCATATCAAATTTCTTGTCAACCATCAGATATCATCAGAAATCCGTGAAGCCCAAGACTGGTTATCATCTCGTACTGCCCTCCTCTCAGGAGCAGAAGCTGCTCGCGACGAGGACTCCGCTTTGACCCTGACACGACGTTTGGAGGCGCAGCAGCGGGAGTTAGCTAGTTTTAGTGTTACTATTGTCAAGTTAGAGAAGAGTGTGCAGGTTAGTTTTGACTTAATTATGTCTACAGTCCGGTCGACGACTCGTGACTGCCATGAAGTTGTTTCTAAAGTTTTGCGCATTTTTCACGCTCGGGAAATAAATAATTAAAAGTAAAAAGAATCCTAAAATCAAATCTGCGCAGTCACTTACAGCTAACTTCAGAGCGGTCACGACTCCAAGACTTTACTATATTTTTTTGATATTAAAATAAATTAAAGTATTTTTTATGGAAAAAGACAAAAATATTACAGTATGCCCTTTTTATTAAGTCAAACGATTTTTCATATTTGGTCCATTTTTTTGTTTTAAGCGATGGAAACCATTGCCGCGTTTCTTCCACACATCTCGCTTTGCTTAACCATAGCGACATATGTGGAAGAAATATTTTTAAGAGTAATTTAATTTTTATTTATATTTTGTAATAATTATCAATAGGTAAAAATTTATGATACGGTGTATTAAAGTTAAGATAGTCATATAATTTGGCTTAAAATAGAAATAAATTTTATATTTTCCTTGTCACCTAGGAGCGAGCCCACGGCGACCAGCAGATCCATCAGCAGCTCGAGGACCTGTCGACCAGCTACGAGGAGACTAAACTGCTATCAGCCAAGCGACAGCAACGGCTGCAGCAGAGCTTGAAATACTTTAAGTTTGTAGTTGTCAATATATTTTGATCGAAATAAAACCCTATGCCGCATTAAGGTCGTCTGGGCGCAGTGGAACAAAACAAATATAGACTTTGTTCGATGATAATTGATATGATGATATTGATTTTTTTTAGCTTCACGCTGTGTCTCACATATGGGTAGGCAGTGGGTACATTGTATTAAGACAAGGGAATCGAACATGTTCACTACAACATTTTATCAATATAAATTGAACAAGTTACCGAATAAATACTTGTTTTGTCCTCCAGCTTCGTTCACTCGTGTTCAGAAGTGCAAGAATGGATCAGTGAACAGATGACCATAGCCGCCAGTGAGGAGTATGGCCTGGACGTAGAACACGTTGAGACATTGCAGCAGTCCTTCGACTATTTCCTTACTCAGTTGAATGGTAAGGTGGTAGGGAACGAGTAATGGTTAACAGATTTATTGTTATGAATTTGTCAGATAGTGGAAATACCTTTAATTATTAATCCTCAAACCTATCCAAATGTACCAATTTGGTATATAATTAGATTAGACAAACCTTTTAATGTTACGACACTCCGCTCGCCTCTTTCTGGTAAATTTTTGGACATTGCCTCAGCGCGGTAGTATGTTTTAATTTTTTAAATTATACAAAATGAATTAGCTACATTATATAAAATTTTGAATCTTAATACTATTAAGGATTTTTTCTACCAACAGCCAACGAAGGTCGCATAGAAGCAGTATGCGAGGCCGGCATGACGCTGCTAGAAGAGAATACTCCAGAAGCTGACAGAGTGAAACAAAAGATAGAAGACATCCGAGGACTATGGGACGATCTGAAGGAACTAGCGATTGCCAGACAAGAAGTAATTGAATAATTAATATTATAGCCATATTATATAAAATGCTTACATGCTATTCTGATGTATATGATATGTTACTGTAAAGTTTTATCTAAAACTGTTTATTAGTTCTTGCTTGAAAGTGGAACGAACATCAACTCACAATCTTTTATATTTATATGTATTAAATGTAATATAATGTAATATAAAGAGGATAGGATAGGAGATTATAAAATAGTGGAAATCATACTATACAACTTGCATAGTAGGATTTTCATTATTTATAGTACACATATAATATATCTGGTGACTCACATTTCTCATGTCTGTCTGTAGTTTTATCTAAAACCGCCTTTTATTTCAAAATTATTAAGACAAAGTAGAGAATTACACAACGGGATAAATGAAGCTAAAATTATATTACTATTTCTGCTTTAAACCTAATAATTATAATGGATTTAGAAGAAAAATGTCTTTGTAGTTACTTAACATATTTTTTAAAACGATGGATAAAGAGAAGATTGGTTTTATTGATCTACCAAAACTCATATTAAACTTTAATTAAATAACCGTCAAGACTTTCATACATATTGCAATTTTACATTTTTGGCGGCAAAACTTACAATTCTTCGTCCTAAGGCTAATTAATGACAGGAGAGCACCTCCGAAAATGACACCCAAAACCTTATTATTTAGCATCACACTGTATCCCGCACTATTAGGTTAAGTAGAGTCCACAACTTAATGTGTAGTTAGTTCCCCACTTGACGCCCATTTTTGAGACTTTGCTTCTTGATAGCAACTCAACGCCGCGCTTTGTCTTGTTAACAGTGAAAATAAAAAATAACGTTCCCTAATCCCAGGCATTAGCCGGAGCCCGTCAAGTCCACGAGTTCGATCGTTCAGCAGAAGAGACCCTAGCGTGGGTCGCGGAGAAGGAGGCGGCGCTCCAACTTCTCAGAGCCCTACACCAGCTCCGGGCCCTGAGAGCTGATCTCCAGGCCATCAGGGAACAACACCAGCATCTGACACAAGAGGCTGAGAGGTAGATAAGTTATTTTCTTTATAATTTTATAGGATGGGAATTTTTATGTAGTTTTAATTGGATCATATCCAAAACTACTCACTTTTGCATTTTTACTTAAACATCAACTCTAACATTTGACCCGACATTAAGTCCCACAATTTTCTAATAATATCAAAATATATTTAAATAAATAATCATTTTTCTTTGACCATACTTATTTCATTTCATCTTTATAATTTAAAATTTTCTTTTACTATTATTTTGTTTTGTTAGGGCCAGTTTCATCACTGGCTGATAAAGTCTCGGACAGCCTTATCTGCCAGACTATAATTTTTGGTTTCACAGATTTCGAATAGCAATACTCGAAAAGTAACTTGTCTGTCAGATAGAATTAATTATAAGATTACTATGTAAAACATTCTTAACCAGAGAAGGTAGTTCTTAATGTTGACTATAAATATTCATAAAATTAGGCAAAGCAAGAAATGAACGAATAATGTGTTTTCCTATACTCCGTTTTACATAATTACCCTATTATAATCTAAGAATGTGTTAAATGTTAATCAATATGTAGTATAAATAAATAAAAAATATTAGGAGTATAAATAAATAAATAAACAATTGTAGAACTAACTAACTCTAGAGGCCGTCGTGGCGCAGTGGCACAAGGGTGCCGCCCGTAAACGCGACGGTTGTGGGTTCGATTCCCACTCGAGGAAATGAAATATTTCGTTACGTAAATATGCTATCACAGGCTAGGCCAAGCTTTCCCGGACGCACGGGAGCATGTAGTAGCCAAGTTGGAAGAGGTAGCAGAAGCACTAGCTGCATTAGAAGAGCGCGCAGCCCAGTCTGAACACCAGCTGGAACTGGCTGATCATTTGCAGGCGTACTTTGATACTTATCAGGAACTTATGTGAGTATTATAAAAAATATATAATATATATGTTTATGTAACTAGGACAATTTCTTACAGAATCCTTCATTTGTAATTTTTTTTAAATGTTAATTCCACACTTAGAAAAGAAAAATACTTATTTAGAAAGCGTATAAAAATTTACATAGCGGGATTTGAGCTCTCGCCTCTTATAAAATATCGACATAACTATAAGAAAGTATGGGTTCATGATCAGAGCGCTGGAAGTTTTCTAAGAGGTGCTGGTTACAATATAAATAAGAATGTTTCATTTCCAGGGCATGGACAAATGAAACGTTGGCTCGCGTAACCTCAGCAGAGCTAAGCGCCGACGTGGCGGGAGCTGAACGCCTATTAGCACGGCATAGAGATATTGCGGCTGAAGTGGATGCTAAGGATGATGCGTTCCGCACTTTTTACGCTGATGGTTAATAATTGCACTAAAAATAGTTATATTTTTCTTTATTTTTTTTCTGTTGACGGTACTATGGATCTATTATGACTTACTAAATTAGAAGAAAGTGCCATATTTTATTACATTTTAAGATTTTTCTTATTTAATTTCGATTTATACTTAAAAAGACAAAAATATACATATTTTATAGTTTTTTTTTTTCAGTAATTAAACTAAACCATGTTGTATTTAATTTTAATGAACATTTTTACAATTTATTAATAATAATTTTTGTCTCACTAAACTTGCTTATCTTTAGATGAGCAATTTGATTGTTTACCAAAAACAATAAATAGAAAACTTTACATCTCAGTGTTATAAAATTTAAAAAATTAAATCAAATTAACCTTTAATTTTTTTTATTTACACAAACCAATTTTTATAAAATCATCCTTACATTCCTTTTAGGGGAAAAACTAGTCAGCGAAGGCCACTTCATGTCTCCCGAGGTAGCGACCCGTGTCTCCACTCTCCGTGCAAGAAATAATGCCCTGGACACGGCGTGGACGGCCCGCGCCAGGATATATGAACAGCATTTGGACGCTCTACTGTTCTTGAGGGATGCTGATGCCCTGGACCAGTGGATTGCTGCCAGGTAGGAAGTTTGTTTGCTGTTACAATGTAACTTGGGTAACAAAAATTTTCATTCTCAATTCTAACTATTAAATACAAGACCAGTATATACCAGTTCTCTGCTTTATCTCTTCACTAACTCTTTCAGAGTACCTCTGGTCCGCGACGGCAAGTATGGAGAGACCCTCGCCCAAACTGAGGAACTGATCAACCGACACCGAGACTTAGAAGAGACCATCGACGCCCAACGAGACAAGTTCTTAGCTCTAAAGAGGATCACGCTAGTAAGTTTGAACTCCTAGGGTTGTAGGAGTTTGGTGTTGGGATTTAGTTATGTGGTTAAAAAATGTTAAGAAAAAAACTTTAAAATATATCAGTATCATGCGAACACAATTAAAAGCGAAGAAATTAAAATATTAATAAATAATAATTCATTCCCCCGAGTGGGGATCGAAGGCAAAACCATCCCGTTACAGTCATTGTACCGAGTAAGTTATTGTATTAAATTTCAAAACTTTAATGCGGGGCTAAGTTCCGCTACTTAACACATACTCACTTGTGAAACACTTCATTTTATTTTTAATAAGCGAAATGGCACGATGACGTTTAATATTGTTTCACAAAAGACAAAAAACCATAGACAGGAGACCAGAGACAATCCTTTCATAATTATATACTACTATACACACAAATTATAAAAATGATTGTTATAATATATGCTGAATATAACAGTTTCAAGTTCAACAATGTTTTAACACTAGGTTTGCTATATCGTCCCTGAACTTAGCCAAATAAAACTACTAGGCTAGAAACGAAATTATAAGTATTTTCACATTTTAAGACGTTTTATTTAGGAAAATTTGCTTCAAAAAATAATGATTTGATATTTTTTTTTCCATTAACTTCTAGATTGAAAAAGCCTTCAAAGATCAACAGAACGAGGAGCAAGAAGAGCGCAAGAGACAAGCGGAGAAGCAAGAAGCCGACCGTCTCCAACAAGTGAAGAGGCGTGAGATGGAGAGGATCACCGAGGAGAGGCGGCGGGAGACAGAGTTCCAGGAGAACCGAGGAGTTGGGGTATTGGAAATGCAGGAGCAGAGACCGACTGTGGTGAGTCTCGCATCAAACGATTGTCTATAAAATCTAAAATGTAGATATTCCGTTGTTTATTTTTTGGTGATATAGCATGTTGATTGGCAGAAACTAACTGAAAAGTTCATTCTGCTTAATTTAAATCCCCGACTATCGTTAGGAAGACGCTACTGAATTACAAGACGATAAATTTTCAGCATTAAAGTATATGTTTATACATTTGCCATATTTAACCTTATTACAATTAATATCCTGGAAAAAGATAGAGAACGAAGTGTTTTAAACCAAGTCGTCTCTATGATAGGCACGATACAACTTCTTGTCTAATTAATTACTAATATACATATTTTGAATATAACGCTTTGGTTGAATTAGACACAATGAAACTGAACAAAAGAATATAGAGCTAGCAGAATATAAAAGTAAAAGTTTATAAGGACGGACATATAATAAATTAATCTATTTTCTCACTCTTTACCTAACTTCAAAAACTACTTATTAGGCAGGGTTGTAAACTTTCGAACCTTTCAGGTGGAACGACAGCACAGCGTGGCCTCGTCAGAGGAGATCATATCTCCGGCACCACAGTTCGAGCGTCTCCCGAAATCGGACACCAACGTGAAGAGAGCGGAGAGTATGAGTGTGAGTTGCGTCACTGAATTAGATATGGGAATATTAAGTAATATATTACTTAATATAGAAACAGACATTTCTTTTTTCATTTTGAGAGATCAGTCCTTTTTATGGCAAAAAGGAATCCTCGTAAGATCACTCTGATGTCCGTTTGTCTTTCTGATTGTCTGTCTTCTGTCAAGACCCTTTATCTCAGCTTGGAGACATAGGGTTGAAATTCAAATCATATACTGATTATGTGTCAGGAAATCACAGGGCGTAGATGTAAATCTACGCCTTGTGATGTCCTGATAAAAAATATATTTCTATATTTACTTAGAAAAAAGATATAATTATTTAAATCGCAAAAAAGCGTATTTGGAAACTATGAGGCGTGTGCGGCGGTATCCCTTTGATAGGTTTATGGCTGAGTGCGTCGTTCTTGATAAATAGCGTTACAACGATAATTGCATTATTTATTTTGTTTAAAAAATCACTTTCATCTTTGGGAAGAAAGAAGTTTTAATTGTACTAGGCTTATATAGAGTAGTTTAAACTGTGGTTTCATTCCAAATGATGATGACAAAAACACTCTCTATAAGAACATATATTAATATTCAGTTAAAGTGACAATAAACACTATAAGATAACGAACTATAAATAAAAGAAATATGGTTTTGTTGTAGGTCGTAAAAACACCAAAACGTACACCGTCGTTCACGACCCGGCGTCGAACCCAGAGCTTCCGCAGACACCGACGACCCGACGATCTGCCGCCTGTTGAGATAGAAGGTATTTAATTATATTTCTTACGATTATACAATCGTTGTCAAGAAATTGTTTTTTTTTTTAAATGTAACTCCTACTGGTATGATTAACTCATAAAATTAAATTAAAAAACTGGTGAATTCTCGGCTGATTTTTTTATCAAAATTGTCTTTGAATTATAATATTTAATTTTTTTTAGAATATTTGCTTAAAGGACCTTAGACAATTATAAAGGATATTACATATATTTAAAATAACCCTTTTAATAAAACTTAAATTTTCTGCTATTAGAATACACGACCAACGCGCTTGTTGGGCGAGTAGTGGTTCGGATAAGATCGTTCACTTCATCGAATTTCTGTACCAACATGTTTTTGTCTGTCACCAGGTCATCTAGAACGTAAACAAGAAGCAGGTTGCGGGGGCAAACGCGCCACAGTGAGGTCGTGGCGCGCCTACTACGCAGTGCTCTGTGGACAACTGCTATGTTTCTTCAGAGATGAGATAGATTTTGCCAATGCTAAAGCCGCTGCACCACCTGTGGCTATACTTAATGTGGGTTTTTAATAAAAAATCTTTTATTGTTATTTGGGGAACGGAGTATAGTAAGTGACCTCCTATATGCGGAATACAGCGTGAAGTTTTTTTTTAATTAAAAAGTATTTAAAAAAATTATATTGTCAGTATGACTGAAATAAGGATTATATTTTAATCACCAGGCTCGCTGCGACCCAGCCAGTGACTACACGAAGCGCTCTAACGTATTCCGTCTCTCCTGCGCTGACGGTGCTGAATACCTGTTCGCGGTGTCATCCAAGGAGCTGATGAAGGAGTGGGTGGCCAAGCTCGGCTTCCACGCGCAGCTCCCTCCACAGCTGCAGCTGACACCCTACCGCGCCCCCGGGGACTCCCCCAATGCAGACGTCAAGAGGAGGTTGCAGCAGTGAGTATTGTTTTGTTGATGTTTTTAGCAGACCCGTGTTCGCCATGGGAGTTGCAGGTGGCCGTGCAAAAAAGGCAGGTGACGTCAACATAACATAAGTCTATATTTAAAATATCAACATAAGTCTATATTTAAAATTTCTCCAAAGAAATAAAAAATATTTTTATTGATAGTTGCGTTTGGTAGGATTTTTTTTAAATTGTAATATTTGCTACTGATGGTTGTTATTATTTTGCTGATTTGATTTAATTTAATGATATTTTACAGTTGTTGGCAACCTTTTTTGGGGATTGTTTTTTATTGTTAGACTAAACTGTTCTGTTAAAATTAGTTGCTGTCAATATTTTAATTTTAACAATGTGATTTGCAGTTGCTTTCAACATTTAAGAAGTTATTTTTTAATTATTATCTGGTTTAAAAAGGTTTCTGATTAATAAGAATTATGTAATATATATTAATTAAATTTTACTATTGTCATCAAATAAATAACAGTAATGACATGAAATCGTAATATTTTTGTAATGAATTAAATATAACATCCCTTTTCAATCTCCCCAGAAATGCCTCATCATCATCATCCGCAGCGTCATCTCCGGAACCTCAGCGTCGTACTCGTACCCAAGCGGAAATACTACAGGAGCATCGTGACAGCCAACGAGCTTCCTATACAATTGAACAGTCTTCTGTTCAGAACGATAGAAATATAGGTGAGTAAAGAAAAAGAAGACTTTTGACTGTGAACGTTTATGGTTATAGATTCGATTTGGTAAATAAATTGCGGCGTTGATATTCGCTCAAATTGGGGCGGAAACCACAGTAAAGTGTTTTAACACTAAGTTCTATTTGATCTTAGGGTCTTATTTCCACTCGGAAGAATTATTTTCATTGCACTATGGCAACAGAACAAAGCGCGGCGTTGAGTTCCGCTACCCAACATTCAATGTCTAGGAAATTGTGTTACCTTTCAACGTGAAGTTGAACAAAATAAACATTCTAAATTTCTTCAAGTTCACTAATGAATAAATTTTGATTTTGAAACTTTATTTTACTCTAGAATCGTCAGTGCTACCATCATTACCTCCGCGACAACCACCACCGGTATTAGAAGACGCTGCGGAAGTTGTGCTCAGGTAACATTTGTTAATTTCTTAAAATTTTCTTTTAACACTGAAATATTCAATATTTTCATTTCTTGTCTCTAGTAACGAAGCAAAGCGCGGCGTTGAGCACCGACACTCAACACGCAATGACTTCCGAATTTAGCAGGAAGTACGAACGGAAGTTTCGTAATGGAAACGAGAGTATCTAACACTAAGTTCTCAGCTTCCATCTGCCTACCCTGCGGGATACAGCGTGAAGCGTGTGCGAAGTGTAAAATAAATAATACACATTCATGTAGTAAATTAGTAATATTTATTGAAAGGTGAAAGTGAAAGAATAAAAATAGCTCTTTTTACTACTGTAGTTTATTTTCTTTTCCTTCTTGATTAATTATAAAATTTCCACTTTCCACCAGAAGGTCAGAGCAGGCGCACACATGGGGACGATCGCGGTTCTCCAACGGAAGAGACATCAATGCTGACTTCATACGGTCACAGAAAGACGGTAAGTCTTTACTTTTGACTGACATGACTGATACTATTGACTTAGGGAGTAACACGTAGATTGAATCAAAAAAATTGTCTAAATTCTAGTTACATAAGATTACTATATGTTGGTTTTTTACTGACATTAATGACATAAATTGTGTAGCTGGCATTTTTTGGCAAGAATACTCATTTTTTTTTTACAAGTAACAACCGATGCAGATTATCTATTAGCTAACATTTATAGGTGATGCAAAAATATGTTAATATATTATGATCTGGGTTTTCACTTTTTTTTTATTGACTGGCTATTATGATTTTTATTCAATTATGCCGCTTCTTGTATTGTTATTCCAAAAATATTGTGACGTTCTTGTTTTTTGTCCAAAACTATTTTTTACACATAAATCTTAATAATATTAATTAAATCTACATAAAAACACTTGCCTAACCCAAGTTTAAATCCTAAGCAGCTGACGGGGTTCCCCCACTCCCCCTCTCAGGCCCCCCAGACCGTCCTCCTGCTCTCCCAGAACGAGGCCCGAACATTCCAGAAAGAAATTCTAACGTCCCAGAAAGAAATTCGAGCATTCCAGAAAGAAATTCTAACTTTCAAGACAGAAACTCAAACATTCCAGAAAGGAACTCAAACATTCAAGAAAGGAACTCGAACATTCACGAACGTAACGATCGAACTAACAATAACGATCGAAGTTCCTCCGAAAGAAGTGAAAAATCAGTGACAGCGCTAGTTAATAGCTATCAACAGAGAATGTCGAAGAGTTATCATGAGAAGGTGGATCCGAGGAATTCCGGATGGTCAGGGTCAGTTCACGGGGGGAATGACAGTAAGAATAATAACTGGCAGGCAGAGACCAGCCACTTCTATTCGGCGAGCGAGCTCGGTTAGTCTTTTTGAGTAGATAAAGTTCTTGTTTCTTTTTTTTATTTCACCATTTTTTGTGGTTGAGTAAAGGTTTTGTAATATTCGGTTTATTTTTTATTATTATTAGAATAATTGTAAGTGTCAGTGTGAAACGAGATAAAAAATTTTAATGGTTTGAACAAAATATTTTAAAAGATATTTGAACATGTGTATGAAATAATATTATAAAGTACCTGATTTATTTAATTTGAATAACTTTACTCTGACACCGTCAATTTAAATATATGATGAGGCTATGTTTGAATAATTTTTAAATTAGACATTTTAAAGTTTGGTTTTTACGTAGTCCTGGTTATTTTTGGCGAGGCTTCGTAGTAGACTGTAAATGCGACGATAGTGGGTTCGACTCCCACTCGGGAAAAGTAATTATCGTCCTCTAGTGATGAGTGTCTTAACACTAGGTTACCTTGACCTAACTAAAAAAAAATAGGGCGTAGAGAGTTATTAAAAGAAAGTTTGTTTCAAAATTATTCAGGCCTCAATACATAGTTTTTAGATATAAATTTATATATTACTGTAGTTTGTGGGTTTGGTTTAATTACTTAAGCTGAAAATAACACATCTTTAGCTTAGCATCTAATATCTTTTTTCCATTTATATCTCAAATAGACTATATATACTTTCATATCTTTTTATTATATCAATATATTAGTTATCTGTTCATTTTTTAGAATTTTCGATCCAAATATTTTAAAAGGAAACATTATCGTTATATTAAAATTTCCTGATATTTTAATATATTCATTGAGTATTAAGACTTATATAATTATAAATAATGAACAGATGTTAAGTGTAATTACAATATTCTCCGAAAACTGTAACAGGTACATAGCTTATATTCTATATTAAGTCATCTCAATTTGTCTTAAATTTTTTATCTGTTATTAAAAATCACCAACGTATGTGCGTACGTGACCAACGTATTTAAGAAGCTTAGCCTGTGGCTGTAACTGGCATTGGTTTCAATGTCCACTCATAAGAATAATTTATTTTTATTTCCCCGCCGTGAAGACAAAATGCAGTGTTGACTTCCGACATTAAATATGCAATGTCTCGTATCAATGGAAAACGAAGTTTCTTAACACTAGGTTCCCAAGTGCCCTTTATCTACCCTGCTAAGTTCAGAAAACAGAAAAAATGTTCTTATCTTTTCTTTTCATTTTATTGTGTTTAATTACACAAACGCACATTTTACTAAATTTTCCGTTCAAGTTCTTTTTTTAATCTATACCCTAATATTTATCGGCCACTCGCCACGAGGCCAGTCGTAGCGCAGGGGAACAAGGTGTGGACTGTAAAACCGACTAGTCGTGGGTTCGATCCCCACTAGAGGAGATGAAATAATTATTTAAATTTATATTTTCATTTCTTCGCTCTGGTGTCGAGGCAAAGCGCGGCGTTAGGTTCTGCCACTTAACACGCAATGCCCCCAGAATTCGGCAGAAAGTGGGGAACGGAGTGTCCTAACACTAGGCTCCCTTTGCCTACTCTGCTGTATGCGGGATACAGCGTGAAGCTGATTTATTTTTTGTAATATTTATAATTTTATATAATATTTTTTAATCTGTTTTTACACTGTCAAGGAACAAGTCATCTACTCTATGTTCTACATAAAGTTCAAGGCATGTATTTTATATTTAAAAAATGTAATGCATATAAAACAATAAACAAATTTGTTTCTTATTTAAATTTTAGATATTATTGACTAAGACTATGTTGATTTGGCTTTAATTTATATTATTTTATATATTACTTTGAAATTAAATGAAATTTGTTTATTTTATTCATTCTTCTGTATTTTTATGTTTTTTTTTTTCAGCTATAATATTGTAGATATATTTAGTTAGTTAATGTTTGTTTTGAGGTTTTGGGCGTGTTTTGTTTGCAATATTGTAGTGTGTTGCCAGCTTCGCTTTAATTTAAGTCATATTATCAAATTAAAACAAAACAGGTTGTTTAATTAGAATAATATGACTGTTTTAATTATAATGAGCTTTTTATGTGTTATTTATCATATAGAAACTTATTTTTTCTGAATATTTTTTATATCTTGCTAGCGCGAGCATCAGTAAATCTATTTTAGCTGTAGCTTAGCTTAAGTATATGGATTAGAGCTGTTTCATAAGTATATAAAATAATTGGTGTGATGGTAGCTTTATTATATATATGTATATCAATAAATAACAACTGCCTTGCAGTAATTATTCGATCTGCCCTGAAATTTAAAGACATTTGTTCAATAAAAACGAAAAAAATAATTGGTGTATTAGTTTCTTAAATATGTTAGCTGTTTGCGTTTTCTCGTGATTAATTGAGAATGTATTTTGTTAAACAATAAAAGCCTATAATAAAACATTAAAATTAACTTAAAACATAAAAATACTAATTAATGTTGAACAAAGCACGGCATTAAGTTCCGCGACTGAACGCGATTACTTTCCTGAAAATTCGCAGATGCGTGGGAATATTTTAACACTAGATTCCCTTCCCTTGCCTACCCTGCTATTTGCGTGATACAGTGTTAAACTAAAAACGTCTAAAAATAATACAATCTCGTCAATGGGTGTAGGTTTCATACACAAATTCAAATGTTGTAACGAGCTTGATTCTCCACAGCGTATGGAGGCAGCAGCGGTAGCAGCACTCGTCCCGCCTCCGTAGCGGGCAGCGGTGGATCACCTGCTCTAGATCAGAGACCTGCCTCAAGGTCAGTGGATAAAATATAATTTATCTAATCCTTGGTCCTTCGGCCAGTTTTAATGTTTTCATTAGTATGGAACTGCTATAGATGTTAGTTATTTTTATAATTACTACAGTTTTATTTTGTAAATACAAAAGTTGTCAATTATAAAAATACCGATTAGAAATCTATATCAGACTTTTGTATTTGACGTTTTTGTATTTGAACCAATTTTGAACACGCGTCATTTCGACGGTTTCTATTGTTTTTCATTTATACGTGTGGAGTGTCACTATAAAAATCTAGAAAAATATAAATAAAATTTATTATCTGTACACAGATCGTCAGGGGAATCGGAGCTATCAGTGGGAGGAACAAAGGAGAAGAAAGACAAAAAGGGAGTTTTCGGAGGACTTTTCAGCAGAAAAAAAAGACCACAGAGTCACATGTAAAAGTCACTTAAAATTATATTAAAAATCATGTTTAATTTTATTACTGGCAACTTACCTTGATAGAAAAATCAGTGTTGCCAACATTTTTTTCATATGAGTTTTTTTATTATATAAAAGTCAATACGCATTCTTGTCTATTCGTGCCTTTTATGTAGATACTCGACCAAAATTGGTCTTAATTAAGTAAAGTGCCTTTGCAATTTCTAATTATTTATATAATAATTAATTATTGGAATTTAGTGTTTTAATATAGTTTTAGTTATTTGTTTTTTTTCTCTTAGTCATCGCATAAGTCACAACTCGGCATAATATTTGGGATCAAAATTTGGGAACATTCCTTAATAAAAAAGAACATTCCAATATCTTACATAAATAAGACAAAAAAGTATTTAAAATTGACAATAACATGTAATTTTAAGATCATATTTAATCTGTTAAGCATAATACAATGAAGTGTTAGACAAAATGAAGTTTGAATTGAAAAAAAACATACCGATTTTGACATTGAACGTTGTTTTTTTCAATACACGAGTACAACAGACCACTACAGTAATAATATAAATATTTTCGTTGATTTTACACAGTTTATTCCACGTTATTTTGTTTCTGTGTCAGAATCGGAGTTATTTTGTTATCTGTGGATATATCACATTTGGCATAAAAAAACAATTCTACAATACAGATTATAAGTTAAAAATATTAATTCCATTATTTTAATTAAATTAGCCGTTTAAATTTAAAATAGAGTTAAGTGTGAAATTGTAATGCAAAATCCATTCTTATGTTAATGTTTAATTTAATTTGTATTAAATATATATTTTGCATAATCTTTGGTTGTTTTTTTTCTCTTAAGAAATTCATCCTATTTATTTTTTTGTCGTTTTCTGACAATATTTTTTTTGGGACTTAAAGTCAAACTGGCCCATAATGCGTGGCCTCTTAAGTAAGTCCATGGGCATGGTACAAATGGTGAAGGCGATTTTCAGTAAAATAAAAGAAAACGTTATGTGATCATATAATATTTGATCAAAGGTAAAATCCGGAGCAGTAAGAGTTTTAAAATATTAGAAAATTGCTGCTATCATTTAATTATATATAAAAATATATTAATGACTTTTCAATGCCCGTTAAAAATTATTGCCATTTTTCACAACCCAATTTTTTTTTAATTACTTTTCTTTTATTACCGGCGGCAGTAACATTGCTACAAGCATTTTCTTTTTAATTGCCCTTTTGCTCATAGATATATCTTTCAAATTATTCTCTATATCAAAGTGATTATTGTCTTTCGTATCTGAATATATGATATTATCGCCATTCCATATTTTATATTTTACATAATATTTTAATATATCTTCCGACGGACTTTTAATAGATCGTTTTTGAACGGACTTGACAACTCTCGGAGGATTTGGCGGAATTTTTGACAGCGGACCCTTACTCTCAACTTGTTCTAACAGTTCTAAAGGTGCTTCGTCTCGTTCTGTTGTTTGTTCTTCTATTTTTGTGGTAGTTTCTGTAAAATAATTTTATATTACGTATACGTATTATTTACATACTTATGTATGTTTATGACACGAAGCTGGTTGAGGCACAGGGGCTTGCGACTATAATCGCGAGGGGTATGGGTTCGATTTACACCGCTAGCTTCACGTAAAAAAAATACAAACTCTGTCGCTGCTACCGATGCATGCTGACCTTGACTTGTGGAAAATTACATTATATATCAAAGATTATAAATCCACACTTGTATTCCCACACTCACTGATCTTTGCGTACCTGTACGTAATATACTGTTCCACTATTTTTTTTTGCATACAAAATAATAAAAAGGATCTTATTACCTATGTCACTTTGTATATATTGCTTGGGATTGGGTTCGAAGCCAGTGACCTGCGCGAGACGGTCCAGGAACCACGCGAGTTGCAAAAGCATCTCATTTTCATCTCCTTCGCTTTCCGTCTAAAACATTAAATATCTTATCCGGCCATAGCTGAGTAGGAAGAGAGAACTTAGTGTTAAGACACTTCCGTTACCACTTTCCGCCGAAATATTTAAGGCATTACAGTGTTGAGCGGTGAATTACCATATGCAGTGAATTACCCAAAAACGGTTAACGTCATGTTTTACAGCTTTCCATTATCCATAGCAAAAGAAAATTTTGAATTTCAAGTCATAGTTCCTGAGATTATAGCGTTCAACCAAACAAACTATTCAACTTAATAACATTAGTTTAGATTATTATATTAATTATAACATTAGCTTACCTTATTGCTGTTGTATGCCTTGTCTCTCAACTTATTGGTAGTAATAAGCGCAAGGTCGGAGAGTTTCTGTACGTATTCTTTGTTTTTTGATGCAGTTTTACATGTATTTGATTCTTCTGAGCTTGATGATTGGTTTTCTGACTGTCATATAACTTTTTGAGATAAAATATCTTATGAAAAATTTGTGTTATATTATACTTAATATTTGAATTATATTAGTGAAGTGAAGTAACATACCTCAACAGTTTAGACATAGGATTTTTTTTTCATTTCACGATTTTTATCCAACCTGTATTTCGTGTGACGCACACATACACATAATAATACTAAGCGTGTGCGTGTTTATGTCATACTTTAGAAAAAGCCTTTTTAAAATGATAATTTTATTATTTGTTTTGTTTGAAAAAATTACTATTTTGCCATAAACAAAAATGTTATAAATATTTTTAATCCTTAATTATATAAGGCTTTTAGATAGTTGTTAAAAGTGTGGTTTCATTTAAAGTGTTGCTTACACTTCCATCCTGTATATTTCTACATACATAAATCTTTTTTACTTTCACGCTTCTTCCCGCATAACAGAATAGGCAAATAAGTTAAATTTCGGTCAGATGTAGTGTCGCTGCGCCACAGTGGAATAAATTAATTGTATTTCCATACATTAAACAACTAACCTCATTTTCATTTTCCTTGACGCAGTTGGCCAAAGTATCGCGGTAGTCCATCAGCGCTCTGCTCAGACCCTCGAGGTAGGAGCTGCCGTTGCTCAGGACCCTTGTGATGTTCACCTTCGAACGAATTGTGATCTATAGTATGTATAACTAATCGTCATCTGCAACTTTGCTTGCGTGATTGTGGAACGTCAAATAGAAAATCTCGTTTTTTCTCGTTTCTTGTATTTTATAATAAGTGTAATTTCTTTCTTTTTCGCCTACACATTGTCTTATAAAATGATAGGTTAATATAAAACGCTAGGTTCCTTCTGCCTCCCGCTATGCGGGAAAAAACGTGAATCTGTTTTTTAAAGTATTTTATAAAAAATATACCTATTTACAATATAACAAACTATTAATAACACTGACTGTAAATTGAATCAATGATTTCACAGTTAAGAAACAAACTCTATCCACTCTTTCTTTACCTTCTTCTCTTTAAACGTTTGATAGCCAAAACTCTCCGCATAGTTATAAAATACTTCATTGTCTTCTGTTGTCTCTCCGTTGTCTTCAAATTTCTGAATTTCAGAGAGATCTACCGTCCATGACGTCACTTCTGTTATAAACACGACATATAATAACAAACTTATAATCATTATCCTTATATATAATTCGATTTCTTCCAAAATGTATCCGTAAATACTAAATTTTCGATTTAAAAATATATAAGTTATATAACAGTAGGTCTTGAGTATACATTTGTTACGACTAAAGTGTGTATAAAAGAGAAAACATGCAGAGGCGCGTGCGCAGGAAACTGACGTCCCGTTTTGAAGGCTTATTACTAAATATCCTTTAATTGTATATTATAATGTCGAAGAGTTTTATTTGGTTGAACGCGCTAATTTCAGTAGGAACTGGTGCTCAAAATTGTTTTTTTTTTATGTTGAGGCCGTCGTAGCTTCCGGCTGCAAACACGACGGTTGTGTCTTCGATCATCACTTGACGAATGATAATATTTAATTTATTTTCATGTGCTCCCTCTGGTATCTGGCTACCACGACCTAGCTAGACCTGCTAACACTTCATCAATTTATAAAGTCTACGAGTTATTTTAGTGTGAATCGTTTTGCTTTAAATGTACCTGCTTACTGCAAGTGTTGCCTCAATCACTTAGAATGACATGTATCATACACAACAAGTTTTTTCCATTTTATTATATTATATTATATAGAAATAATATATCTATCTAGTTAAGCTACTATGCTATTAGATTTTAGTTCGATAGCGATACTTTTCGGTCTAAATCAAAGATAATTTGGGGTAAACGTGTCAAATCAACGTATTAAATCAACTTTAAATACCAGAGTATTTAATCTGTTCAAATGACATACCTATTTCACATGACCTACTAAAGTAATTTTGATGAAATTTTAACTGTTCCCTAAGTCGAAATATATATATATATACATATATTAGCTTCATGCTGTATTTTCTGAAGGCATTGCGTGTTGAGTGACTGAACTCTTGCTATCGTGGGTGTATGAGTGACCATAATAGTATTGGGCCTAACCCAGAATAATCATTAACATAATTATTATGTCTTATATTAAAAAATAGCCTTTATCACCTCAAAAAATGACTTAATTAATCATGATAAATAAAAAATACCAGTTTGTGCAGATTTTATTATAAAAAGTTATAAAGATAGATACAGATCTATTATTACAGATATATGTATATATATCGTCTCCCCGACTTTAAATCGAGCTCACAAGCGTCACCCCACCTACCGCCGCCGAATTTAGGAGGCCTTGCAAATGTAGTGGCGGAACTCAACGCCGTTCTTTGCCTTGACACCAAAGCGAAGAAACTAAAATATAAATTTAAATAAATATTTAATTTCCTCGAGTGGGATCGAACCCAAGACCAGTGGTTCAGCGCCACGACTGGCCCCATATAAAAACATAATTTTTGGACTTTTGTCTTTCTACTGTTCGTACATTAGTACTCGGCTACATATACGCTATAATTTATTTTGCAGGTCCGAATACCTGATGTGAAACCATAGCGGGCCGCCTTACTTCAGGAACAACTCAGGGTAAAATTGGTCACCATGATGAGCAATTTCCATTGACATAAAAGAATAAGGCGTCTAATGTGGAACCTTGAATATATGTGGAAAATTGAATACTTCGTTTTGTGTTAGATACTCCATCTGTCTAAACAAGCTATAGACTACATTACATACGACATAATAAAGAAAAGTGGAGAAGCTATAAAAAATGTTGCAAAACTAGAGAGCTTGAGAGCGTCCGTCGATCTTGAGTCAGCCGCGTAAACCTTCGCATAAATTACGTGTGACAAAGTTGTTCTCGGTCCAAGTCCATGACAGCACAGCACAGAGTAGCCACGTTCTTCCTGCCATACCCTGTTATGTGCAAGATACAGCGTGAAAGTGCATATGTTATGTGCTCAATCGCAAAATCTAGGGTTGCATTTATTTAAATACTACATATTCATGAAGAAAGTATAACGAAAACAATTCATAAGTAAATATGAATATTATTTAAATTCCACACATACTTTAATCAATCATAATGTTTTTGAGTATCTTAAAGTTACTTCAATATTTTTATTAATATAAATTAAACTAACAACATTGCAAGTAATGCCACATTTGTATGAATAAACAAAAACAATATAGTCTTTTTGTCATCACTATTTCAACTCCTCTGTAAAAGCCGAAAACAATTAAAACAAAACAAATTTTGCCAAAAATTAAAGTTATTTTTCAAACAAAATCAAACTATAATTGTAAAATAAAACGTCATTTGTCAACGACGCATGCAGCATAACCCTCACGCCTCATTGCGACATCGAACCTTAGTTATTAGCCGCAAAATTCAGTTTAATCTTTAGTAGTATTTTTGTAGAAATGTTTACGTTACTGTGACATCGTAATATGCAAAAAACTATTGATTTCTTAATTATTTTTTAGGTATGGGTTCGAATTACTTTTCCCCTATACGTTGCTTCCGTAAAAGGAGCGCAGACGCTTCCACTCGTATAATAAAAGGAATAAATAAATAAAAATCCAAATAGCGTTAATACTTTTATTTACTTTCATAACTTAAAGAACTTAAGCTAAGTTTGTGAATGCGTGAGTACCAGCAAGTTACACGAGTTACGTGAAATGGAATCATCATTTATTACCACGATTAATATTATATTGTAATAAAGATAATGTAGTTTTAATATCGATTTTTAGTAATGAATATTAAAGAAAATCGATATTACATTAACCACAAATTTAAGAAAATTTAGCATTTTAATTGGTATGGAGGAAAAGCGGTTATAATTTATACTACACTAGCTTTTTACCTGCGACTTCGCTTGCGTGTTCAAATGCAAATTAAAAAGTTATGTAATACCAATATTATAGCCTATTATAATATTAGCCTTGTTTGATAAATGAACTATTATACCTCACAAAAACGTTTTTTTCAAGTGGAATCTCTAATTCCTCAGATAAGTGCGTTCAACCAAAGCATCTCTTCAGCTTTAGTATAAACATAATCACTTTCTGAATCATTTAAGCTATTATTCATACAATAAAAGAAAATAAAGACCACTTTTTATTTCCAAGCTTTAATAATTCCGAAAAAAAAAACATAACACTCATAGAATCACTTTGTGCTTGCATGGCTGAAATTAATATCAAATATCTAGATCTACGGGGGAACAGACAAAAAAAATTGCCCATTGACCTACAATCATGAAATCGTTACGGAAGTCTCCGTTAGCGAGACCGACTCGCACTTATTTTTATTCCTAAATTATTTCAAATTTAAATAAATATTCAAAATTAGCCAACTTTTCCTCCGCATTAAATAGCACAACTAAAACAAATTAAGGCTTTCATCTATATACAGTAGGGTTGACGAGTCGTGGCCGTTAAATTAGCTGGAGATGGCTGCCCCGATTATTCTTACTTATGAATATTTTCATTCCAAGCGCGAGTGACCAATGTAAAGTAAAAGATCAGAAAATCAAAATTTCTGAGTAGCCACGACTTCGAGACCGTACTGTATATGCATAATATATATATGTGTATATATGTATCTATCCCATCCGCGGTCGTCCCATACCGCGGCCGGGCGCCGGCATGTCACCTCCGCCGCTCTTTGCATTCTTTATTGTTTCATCGATTGAGAGGATCTGCGAGAAAATTAAAATATACTATATTTAAAACATCATTCAGGTGAAGTAAAAATTACAATTGTATTAAATTTACGGCTAAAAATTGTAATTATACGTAATTTTTTTAAGAAGTGGTCTGCAACGTTATCAATATTGCAAATAGCATTCAAAAGAGTTTTTACATTTTATAATTGTCTTTGATTAAATTTACTAATGAAATAACTACACTGACACACAAAAAAAGCAAAAAAAAAATATTTTTAACAGTATTTTCGTTAAATATTTAACTATTACATAATCATAAGACAGTACCTGCGCAGCAGCTTCACTGGCAGCTATAATGGCATTGATCTTGACCACCGCAGGCTCCCACACGCAAGCCGCAAAGTTGTCAGCAATGTCCTCTTTCTGGATGTCAACGCCGTACCATATATCGCCTTGAGACATATATATATAATAAGACAATAAATTAATTATTGTACACGATATCCCAAGTAAAGCAGAGTAGTCAGAGGGAACCTAGAGTTAATTCACTTCATTCCACATGCACATTGAAAGTATTTGAAATTGACAAAACTTAACGTCAGGTTTGGTCTTCTTAAGAGTGAAGATAAAAATAATAAATAATTAATTTACAGACACAAGATGGTGAAGACCTTTTCTATTTTTTGTGTCTGCATTTTATCACATCATAATACACAGGTTAGGTTAGGTTAAGCTATCCAAGTAAAACTTTCTGTCCACCTTTATAACAATTTTACAATTAATACTAAGCCTTCCCCTCACCTTGATGATGCTTCTGCCGCAACTTGTTCAACAGATTGGTGGCATCGAACCCTGCGTTGTCGCAAAGCTGCCGCGGGATGGCCTCGTAAGCGCGCGCCACTGCGCCTATGAGGAGTTGCTCCTTGCCTGCTATAGATTTGGAGTGGTCGCGAAGGTACTTGCAAACCTCCATGTCTATTGCGCCACCGCCTGTTCAGAAAATTAATATTTCTATAATTTTTTCTTTGGAATATAGTATAATCATCATTTGTTGTAACCATATTAAAATAAAAAAGAAAAAAACTGAAATAATAGTTCAATTTGTTTTTACTGGAAAGGTGAAGCCTGTTACTTGGATTTAAGTCAGTGGTTAATTTTAATATTTCTCTTAAAATTGGGTAATGTATGGGAATAAATTACTCAATACTAGGCTGCATTAAGCTAGAACGTATATACAGAATAAAACAAGAAAAATCCCCCACTAAACACTCCAAAATCAGGAAACAGACCTGCAACTACAGCATCATTCTTTATTGTACGTCTCACAATCATGATTGCATCGTGGAGTGACCTCTCCGTCTCTTCCAGGAACTGCTCGGCACCTCCGCGAAGGATAAGAGTGCAGGTCTTAGCTGCCGGACACCCTGGAATAACAGAGAGAATATTTAGCAATATTATATTAAACATACTTATTAAAAAAATATCAATTTTAAAGAAATTATTTTAATCCATTGAAAATTAAAATACTTTTTTTCTAGAATAAATCAAACCTTCCACCTTCTACCGTTATATATTAGAACAGCCTCATAACAACATTGATCCACATGGTAGTACATTCAGTAATTGGATCCGTTATTTATAATCATGGGCTTTACAGAAAAAAATCTATGAAATTGAAACAAAATATACAAGTTTTAAAAATCAACAAGAAGTAACTAATTAATTATATTTAATATATCTAACAAATTTTTTTAGACTAACAATAATTTGAACTCGCTCCCCTTGGAAGTCGTCTAAGGGCTCTCTCTACTAAACCATACATATTATTAAGCCCTGAAGAAAACGACTTGATGAGATTGGCGTGTCCATATATGTGTGCATCTGTAGCTCTGTCTCTAAGAAACAGCTCTCGGAGATGAACGTATTTTGATTTAGTTTAGTTTTTTAGTTTAGACAAAATTTTTAGTTTAGACAAAATTCAACGCCACGCTTTGTCTCGACACCAGAGCGAAGAAAAATGGAAATATTTACGTAAAGAAATATTTCACTTTCTCGTGTGGGAATCGAACTCACAACCGTCGCGTTTACGGACGGCACCCTTGTGCCACTGCGCCACGACCACCTCATGATTATTATATAATTAAGAATTTAAAAAATTCTCATAAACAAAAAAGGGATATTTTCAAACAAAACAATAAAATTATCGTTTTAAAATAAAACGCCATTTATAAAGTATGACATAAACTACTACGACATAAAATATGAAAAGTCTAAACTGTTGAGGTGTCTTGATTAATTTCTTTAGGTATTGGTTTGAAATATTTAAACATGTATGGTGTTTCCGTAAAAGGATCGCTTGTACTTCCATCCTGTATATTAGATTAATTGTCCTCAAAATGTAAGCTTTGCTCAAATGCCGTGAGTCTGGCGGGGCTGGGATGTTGGGCTAAGTTTTTTGTTTACTTTTTGTGTGTTATGTGCGAGTTCGTTTTTAGCTATTAATTATAATAATAACAATCTCTAAGTTTATTGCTGACTATATATTAAATACAAGTACTATTACAAAATTACTTTAATGTAATTCTAATTATATCACTGAGTATGGTTTTAAGTATATCAATACCCACAAATTATTATAGTATCTCACCATGAGGAGCATTTTCTTTATCATAACCTGATAAAAATTAAATATTTTTTCATTAAAAAAAAAATAACAACAAAATTAATATAACCTCTGTAAATCATGTACAAATCACGGCTTATTTAAATTCTTTCAAATACATCTAGACCAGTTATAGGAATATGCGGCGTTAATGTAATGTATATATATACAGTGGGGCAGCATTTTACTGTATACAAAATGATTGCAGATTCCATTCTCATTTGAGGCAATTATTATATTTATTTCCCCACCCTGGTCTATAAGTTTTTCAATAAAGCACAGTGTTAAGCTCACTCAACTTGCATTGTAAAATTTTGCAATGAAGAGTGAATTAAGTATCTTAACACTTGGTTGCCTCTACTGACTTAATATCAATACCATGAATTTAATAAAAAAAGAAATGAATACACAAAAAACAAAAACCAACCTGTAAATATATTATATCTCTCCCCGCCGACTTGTCTCTCGATAAACTCCGCGCAGTGCCCCAGCGCATCGGCGCTCAGGTCCCGCACAGAGCTCAACACCGCGCCACCGCAGGCGCGCTGGGTGCGCCTCAGGTCCTCTTCTGTCACGCGGCCGGCGCAGAACATGTCACTGGAATGGAAAAAAGATTATTTAGATATACAAAACTTTTACCAATCGAAACCAGAACCTCCTTTTCCGTTCAGAGTAGTGTCATATATTAGTTTTATGTTTGCATATGCAATAACTTTGTATGAAATGAACTACAAATATAACATTGTAATTATTTTTTTCTATGATATACCTATTTTTTTCTTCTTTTATTTGTATTGTAAGTTCTCACTTCTTGCCTAATTTGTTAACTGGAGATCCACGTGGATAGGTTTAGATTACATGGCGAATTTCATGTAAAATACGGCAAAAACAATGCGTAAATCGTCATATCTTTTGATTCTATTGACTTAGATTGATTTTTTTTCAGTCCTCCAAAGAACCTAGATCTAGTTATCTGGTATTAATTTCACCTTGATGCCACCACTCTATCTTTAGATAAATGGTCTTGACAGACTGACATATGAATAATTGTGATCCGATAAGGGTTCTGTCTTTTTTTTGTGGGGTATGGAACCCTATAAAACCTAAAACAACACTAACCGATCAGCAAAATACTGTGTAGCAACGTCTCCTATGGGCAGCTTGCTCAGTACCACGTTGGCACCGCTGGCGTGCAAAATGGCCAACTTTTCATATAATATTTGCCATTCAGCATCTACCACCTTTTGGTATTCCTTTACATTGTCCACTCTTACCTAAAATAAAAAATATATATATATTATAAACATTTCGACGATTCAAAAGTCCTTATAATAATTGCCTATTTGAATAAAGAATAGTTTGAATTTTGAATTTTTTTTTTTAATTTAAAAAGGCTTTGAACTTGTGAACGTTGGTGAAAGATCCACGAAAGGAAGTAGATGAAATTTCTAAACTTAATTTAGTAAGCACAAATTAATGTAAAGGGATACCACTTTATTGTCAAAATACTCCTCCACTTTTTCATTTCCACCAGAGTGTGGATATGAAAA
Source organism: Heliconius aoede (assembly GCA_037355905.1). Classification (NCBI taxonomy): domain Eukaryota; kingdom Metazoa; phylum Arthropoda; class Insecta; order Lepidoptera; family Nymphalidae; genus Heliconius; species Heliconius aoede. Next base: position 375,174 of record JBAIZZ010000304.1, read on the forward strand.
TATCAACCTTCGCATTTACAGTTAGATGTTATTCCCCTGTGCCATAAATGTTTATTTACATTTTACGTAAATATATTTTTTTATGGTACAAATCGAACCTACTACCTTCTCCCATATTATATTAACCTCATAAGAACAATGGTCCACATGGTACATTCAGTAATTGGTCTGTTACTTATAATAATAGGCTTTTTTTCTTTATTATTTTCACATTACCATTTATTTCTAAGACATTAACTAACGTAACTTAACGCGTTTCGTCTATATTAGAGAAACAAAAATAAATAGAAAACAATACAAACAATTACATAGCTACTATAAAAATATAGAAATTTTAAATATTTTCTTACAGTAATCGTTTCAAATACTTATAATAAAAATAACTATAGAGTATTGTTATATTTAAAAAAAAGGTTAAAGAATGTATGATGCAGAAATTGAACCCACGTCACATATTCTCATCCAGCTACGTCGACAATTGTGTGTGTGGAAAGTGACTAAGTGTGGGATCACACTTTAGAAATGTTAAAAAGTAAACAATTTTACATATTAAAAGTATATTTAATATGTAGAATTATTTACTTTTTATCTATACGGATAAATTTTTAGATGTATCCACCACACCACATTTATATATATATAACCAATAATAGATATATATTCACCTCAGCATTATCCCTTTCGGCTTTCAACTCCAACTCTATGTTCAATAGTGCAATTTTACAATTAACGTAACTTTTAGGCTGCATTTCGAAACCAGCATAGGAAAATGTCTTCTTGAAAGCAACTCCGGCAACAAGGAAGGAATCTTCTAGAGCACCGCCTGTCACTTTCTTGATACCTGTAATAGATATAAATAATTAAATAATAAATATACAATTGAACTACCATTTTTTCATTATTTTTGTTTTCTTAATCTGTTGCCTCATTTCTACTATCAATGGATCCACATGGTAATTTCGGTAATTGGATCCGTTGTTTTTTAATCATAGGCTTAATTAAAAAAAAACAATGTTAGAATAATACATATATCTATAATCAATACTTATATTATAAAACTGTAGAAAGTATTTTCTTTTACTCTGTAACCTCAGGAATTACGAGTTGGAATTTGAAATTACTTATTGTGTTTGATAGTCCAATTATTGAAGATGGCTACTTATTACATCACGTTAATCATTTCAATGTAACGTTTTCATAGCGATGAAGATATAAGCAGTTTTTATTCTCCTTCTAAAAAATCTAGAATACGTGTTCAGTGGCAGAACTCAACGCCACACATTGACAATTAGTGCCAGAAAATAAAAATAATTAATTGCAATTTAAATCCGAAACTATTTATATTTCATATCTTTTATTCACAATGTAACAAGATTGACAGTGGGAACCTAGCGTTAAGACCCTAAATTTCCCGTGTTTTCTTTTAAATCTCACCAATCATATCCAACGGTAGCAAAGGAGCGTCCAACGACAACACAGCATCAACAACCATTTTGGAGAAATGATCTTTCTGCCTGTGAATTAGCTTCGACGACATTGCGGTTGCCGCGCATTTTGTTAGCAGCTCTCTGTGAAAACATCATTTGTTTAGTTATTTTTTAAAGTTTAAGTTGTAAATTGTAAAGGTGATGGTGTGCACAGCCTCAGTTTTATTTATTGTCTACATGACTTTCAGTAATTGGATCCGTTTGTTTTAATCATAGGTTTAATGCACAATAATAATTTTTAAAAATCTAAATATTAAAAATATATACATATATTGAATATTTCTATTGAAATTTAAGAATTTTTATATGTTGAAAATAATTGCGAGACTCGGGGACACAAGCGCGTGACTATAAACGCGACTGTTGTGGGTTCAATTTCCACTAATGGGGGATAACTATATTAAAATTATTTTCATTTTCTCGCTCACTCAGACTAAAATTACTATTTGAGTAACTTGCTTAATAGTGGTGGGTTCGATTTCCATGTGGGGAAATGTATTATTTAATAATTTCTTATATGGCAAAGCGGGCCTTAATAATACGCAATGCCTGGACAATTCGACGGAAGCACTAGGTTTATGTAGTAGCTGCTGTAAACCCAAAAATAAAAGTAGATTTCGTCTCACCTCTGTTCCTCAGGTGATCTATTCTCTATTTTAACAGATAATTCTTTAACTTTGTCTACGGCTAGTTTACTTGCCGTTCTTACTGCCTTCACTATTATACGAGGATGAACACCTAGAAAAACGATAATATGATATTAACCAGTTTAAATCTGAGGGGCAGGGTATGGCTGATTATGATGACCTCATGTCTACTATCTTTTAAACATCATTGTCAGTTCAGGAATTGGATCCGTTTATTTTAATCATTGGTCAATTTCCGATATAAAAAAATATATATAGTACAGCCTCTATTTGTCCAATTAAGATTTTTTTTGAGAATTTTAACATAGCAGGATACACACACCCACACCTCTTGTTTTTTTATAAGCTTAACAATTACCTTTTGTTGAAAGAATGTAGTGGTTCTCTAATTTTTATGTCTTTTTTCAAAATATTTTTCTATCATTAATGTGAAGAAATATTTTAACTTAAACTTAAAAATAAGAATGATTTATGTTTTGTTAAACAAAAGCGACATTGAATTTAGACACAGTTATAGATATTAAAATAAATTATAGAACTGTGCCATTACATACAAAATCACTAAAAAATAAATATATTAAAAAAATATTTTCCACTATTATGTTTTATCTTTTCAAAATTAATATAAAATAAATATTGCAAACTTAAATAATAGTATAAAAAAATTAACGAAAAATAGTATATTTTTTTAAAAAAAAGATATAGTTTATTTCTTAAATAAAGTTACAGATAATAAGAACACCATTATTACCACAATAATAAAAATGTACAGATTAAAAATATTAAAAAAATACTTGCCTTCCTCAACAAAAGGCTTCAATCTCTTCAAAAGTTCACCGGCGAGTATCACCACCGATGTGGTACCATCACCAACCTACATTTTAATTTTATATTAGTACATTTAATTTTTTTCATAATTTTTAGGTACTCTTTTTCAATTATCATAATAGGTTATGTCCTCAATGGCATTCGGAAATTGGATCCGTGTTTATAATCATTTACATTAACTATAATATATTAACAAAAAAAAATCTTGGAAAAAGTTGATAGTCATAGCTTTGCATCTCATTTTCTTGCACTAGTTAGAATTTAAGTTCAGAAAGAATTTAAGAACAGTTTAATTTTGTAATTTTTGAACAAACAAAGATTGTACTTTTAAAAAGATTTAATTTTTAACACAATCTGTTGGCTTAAGTCAGTAGTAATGAAGTTATAATAGTATCAGTAATTTCCGAGCAGTACCTCAGCATCCTGTGATTTGGCAATGTCAACCAATGTCTTTGCAGCTGGATGGACAATATCTAGCAACTGTAAAAAGGAAAGAAATATAAATACATATTAATATACAATATTCTTTCCACTTCAGATAGCACCTGTATATAGCAGGATATACTTTGATGTTAACTATTAGTTACAAGATGTTGCATATTGGGTGATGGAACTTAATGTCTTTCTTATTTCTCAGAAATGAAAATAAAATACATCTTACCAAGAGTCAGAGACTATCACAATATGACACATTATTTGGCCTCTTGGCATATGTTGGCATTTTTGACATAAAAAATATTAAATTAAAAATAATAATAATAAACCCGCAGGGCAGCTTGTGGCGGGCTGTTGGGGATTGGCGACCCCACAGACCTGAGTCCTCCGGAGGGAATTGTAATCTATTCCCCGCCTCTGGCTTGCCTTTAGTGGCCGGCAGAGTGGAGCGCAAGAGTTATTTGCTCCAAAGGGTGGAAGTGCTCAATCTGCAAATAGCGGAGAAACCCGCTCACGACCTCCTTGTGATGGTGAAACCGGTACACACCTCTCTACACCCATAGCCGACTACGCTGATGTTGCGCCCAAGGCACTACGCCGCTTTGTGGGGGCCCATATAGAGGGAGGCAAGTCACCGTCCGCCGACTATGCAATTTGAGACTATTGTAAAAGCAGACGTCCATTAGTCTCATTCAATAGCCCAGTAGCAAGTCCATCCAAACTTCATTCCATAGTCCTAGTTTAGATCTCCATATTTTCCATAGTTCCTACACATTAGCTGGCGATCCATCTCTGGGCAATTACCTGTGGTTACCCAGAGATGGATCCCGGCTGACGTGTCACAGTAAAACATTTGTATATTCTCTAAGGGGCCTCTACGTGTTGGACCTGTGTCCCCACACAAGCCTTCCAAAGGACTGGGTTCTTTAGAATCGTGAATTAAGACAGAAACATAATAATAATAATATTTCACCAATTTCTTAAGTGATAATTGTAATAAATAACATTTAAAAAAAATTGCAAATAGAAAGGAAGCTGGCCCTCTATTAACAACTAATGTTATCATTTTAATACTCACTTTCATAATAGTAGCCCCATCATTAGAAATGACGGCTTTCCCATTGTGATCCACAATGAGCTTGTCCATGCCCCGTGGACCAAGTGTTGTACGGACCTTACACAAAAAAACAAAAAATGTTTTACAACTAATCAAATTGAGGCATTCACTTAGCGATCTGGTATTAATTTTATTTAAATAATTATAATTTCTTGTTTTGAATAAAATTATTTGATGTTGCTTTACAGAAAAGTGGAGTCTTAGTATAGGTAATAAGTCATTTTGTTCCCCATACTCAATTTTAAAAAGGAAACAAAAATACCTCTTCCCTGGAGAAAATCAAACATGCAGCAATTTGTTTGGGAACAGACACTGCTGAAATTCAAATATTCTGTTACTATGTTCAATCAGTCTTGAGATAAATGCATTAACATTTATTTTCTAAATGTAAAGCACCCACTACACTACTTACGAGATTAAATGAGGATAGTCAAGGCGGGTAATGTGGACAGACACTTAGGTTTGCCTTGTGTAACTTTGGCTCACTTCTGGATGACTTCCACCGGGCGTAGGTTTAGGCATTCAAGTCAAAGGACTCGTGACACACACACACACATATATATATATATATATATATTTATTTATTTATTTATGAGAGAGGACAAGGCAAACGAGCATTCGATTATCATTAAATATTTTCTTTCCTCGAGTGGGAATCGAACCCACAACCAATCGATTGTGCAGCACATGTTGTACCACTGTGCCACAACCGACCTCAACACTTCAATTTTACACTGCAGTCAACTATGGTTCCCAAGGAACTACACTAGTAGTGTAATGAGCACTTAATTTTATTTTATGTGATTTATTATAAAAATATATTATAAAAAAATACTCACAGCATCTACAACAAGTTGACAGGCATTGATATTGGAGACCAGCTGAGGCTTGCCCTGAGACTGGTCTGTACCCTCTTTTAGCACTAGGATTTGAGGTTGCTGCAAAAACATAAATTATGTATATATGTAAAAGAAAAAATTAAGTTTGTATCGGCAGAATATGTCACAGATTTTAAAAAAATTCTGTTTACTTGACCTTAACACCTGAATTCTATATACCAAAATACGAGTTAAATTTAAGTAATAAAACAATACATTCATATTTATTGAGCATATGATAGAGTAAATAATACACTGAATGTAATTTATAGCATAAAAACGCTATAATATATATATAATAAGAATAAAAATCAAACCTTTCACGGATGGATTACTCATCGTATTTAAATAAGGCTCTACATTAATATGTAAAATATACTTATAAAATGTATATGTACATTAGTCTTACGTATTTTTTATTAAGGAACCTAAAAATAAATACTAATTTTTTTTGAGATTTAACCTATATTTACAAACAAAATTTCTCTAAAAAGTACACTTGTATATACTAAAATATATCGTCAGTCATATTCTTCACCGTATGCGCCATTAATAAGAAGCACTTAAACAATAAATTATAAACAGATTGTTAGTGAAATATAGAATTAAATTACCATCTTGAATATCTTCTTATTTCTAGTATTTTTAAACCAAAACAAATGAACAGACTATATTAGATAAGAAAATCAAATGACTTTTCAAATTTGTCTATGGTTCAATTGGTTAAACTTTTCGATTAAGCGATTACTTATCAATTAAGCAAACATAATAATTTTAATAATAGTATAAATTTTAACATTATAGTTTGTTAAGTAAGGAACAATTTGTATATTTTTATTATTTAAATAGTGAAAATAATTGTTTAATGTCCAAATAAGTGCACAACTCCATAGTTCACAAAAAATACAAGATTCCGCGAATACGGTTTAAATTTTCTTTTTTTTTTGTTATTTTTTTCGTTTAAAACGCTTTATATTCAAAAAAAGTTGTATCTATCTTTTTTGTAATGCCCACCGTCAAAGAAAAGATAGACATATCTTTTATCGCCCGGTTTCCACCGCAAGAATAGTGGGGCTCTTTTTATATAAAATTAGTTTACTTTTTCACGAACACAGCCTTATATAGCCTTATATATATATATATATATAAACGGGCGATAATGAAAGGCAAGCATCGACTGTTAGATCTCTAATATACCTTCGACAAGGGGATAGATTGATACGTAATACTCCATTCCGGTACATTTCCGGCTTTTACATGTAAATAAACTAAATATAAATATTTATTATTAAATATATAAATTTTACTTATTAACATTACGTATGCATTTGTATATAAAAAGAAATAATAAATATAAGCAATAGCTCCTTACAAAGTGTCATAACAATAGGTTCCCTCTGCTTACTTTACCATATGTGGGATAATGCGTGAAGCTGAATAAAAAATTATTCTATTTTTTCTGTATATTTATTATTTGTTACTGACTATTACTAATCTAACATCAAAATAATGATAGAATCACGGAGAACTAACAATATCATATTACATCGATTTCAAATGACACACCTATAATATCGATATTATACGATTAATAACATAATAAAAAAAACAACTTGGCTTTGATTTTATATAGACAGACTCATATTTGACATATAAGTTCACATTTTTGACATATTCTCCAATATTGTTTCAACAATTTCTTTACCGACCGCATGTGCTAATTAATTAAGAAAATACTAATAAATTAGTAAAATATAATTAAAATGACCCGACAAGTCGATATTAAAGCTCTAGTTTCGCACATAGTGCGCGGGGACGGCGCAAATAAGTGCCGAATATGCTTAGGAGATACAACGGAAGGACAAGTCTACTTAAGCGATACAGTGATGATGGATGGTGATAAAGCGGTTACTTTATCGGAAATATTGGAAACAATAACAGGAATAAAGGTAAAATAGTTACTATGTTTTGTTTATAGTTGGAGTGTTCTGCGACTAACGGAACGCTGCGCTGTTTGGCAAAATGGCCGCCTTGCCTTAAAAAATTATATATTTTTTAATGTTTCTTTAAATATTAATGTTTATATGTTATTATAATGGGTTTTTTATCTATATTAATTTAAGTTTAATGTTACTTCTGCAATTGTAATATTTTTGGTAACAAGTAATATGCAAATTGTAACTAACGACATCTACTATAATTTCCTTAGAAACTAAATAGGACAATTATTTAAAAAACATTTCGTACTTTTAAAAACATATAATATATTTATAAATAACTGCTGTACAAATATTTTAAGACACCGAATTTTTTCTATCAATCCTGCACCTTAATTTAACAAGACCTATATACTTTTAAAAATATTTGTTCATGTGAACATTCAGAAAAACACATCTGCTGTACAAATATTTTAAAACGCCGAAATTTTTGTATCATGAGAAAACAATCTCAAGCTAAACAAAATTCCTAAGATATATCTGAAAAGAAAATTAAAATTTGTGGCCATTTGACTCAAGCGGTCGTTCCAGGTGCTGATGGAAAGGGATTTACCCGAGGGAGTGTGTCCTGAGTGCTCCAGATCAGCTATAAGTGCTGCCGAGTTCAAATTATTATGTCAAGCAGCAGCTCAGCAATGGGATACCACTATAGCTCTTCTCCACGACCTGCCTACCGAATGTGCAGATAATAAAACAGTTTTTGCTATAATTGACAAAACTAAAATGATTACCATTAATGATATGAAAAAATCATACAACCATATCACTGCAGCTCATCGGTTAACTAAATACTTATCCAAGTGCCCAGAACCTAAGAAGGACAGTATATATAAATGTCCAAATTGTGATAAAAGTTTCTCAAGTGCAATTAAATTTAGTCTACACTTGAAAGAATCTCCAGATTTGCAACGAGCATGTTATGTATGCGGCACTATCGTATTTCAAAATAGTTTGGTAAACCATTTAATTAAGAAACATAAGGAAAAACCATTTAGTTGTAAAAAATGTACAGCAATATTCCGTTCTTATAATCAATATGTGCATCATGTGGAGACAACTCATAAGTTTAGTCGTGCTTACTGCGGTGATTGTGGAAGAAGCTTTCAGTCACTTAATGCTTTTCATGCTCATGTTTCAATACATGTATCTAAAAACTGTCCAAGCTGTGATAAACTATTTCGCAACCATTCCTGCTATATACATCATACAAAGAACTGTTGCGAATTAGACAATAAGAAAAAAGTTATAAAAAAACAAAAGAAAGTTACTATAGAAATTAATAATGCAAAGAACAATCGTAAAATCCATGTAGGGCTTCGAGGAGCTACAAACAAAAAGTGTATATGTGATTATTGTGGCAAAACATTTGCCAGGAAGAAATTCATTTGTGCACATATTCAGATAGTCCACATGAGAAATACCCACCATCCCTGCATTTACTGCGGAAAGCTATTAGCATCAGCTCATATGTCGGAACATATGAAACAGCATAAGCCTGATCGTACCTTCACTTGTGATCAATGTGGCTTAATATTAAAAACTAAGTTGGGATACAATCAACATGTACGTCTACATACTGGAGAAAGACCTTACGAATGTAAGCAATGTGGGGAAACATTCTCAGCATCATCAAGACGGTCAGAACATATACGGAAAGTTCACAAAATAAAAGATATAATCTTGAAGCAGGAGTGTCACCTTTGTCCAGCCAAGTTCAGGTTGCCATATCGACTGAAAAGACATCTGAGGTCAGTCCACAATGATGAACAGGAGCATACTTCTCAGTTTGAATGTACTGTATGCCGTTTGAAGTTCAGTTCATCTCGTGGACTGAATCATCATAGTCGAAAACATCAGAATGTGACATCGTTTTTTAGGAAACCGGGGAAAATTGTATTAAATGTGAGCAGTCAAAAAAAAAACGAAGAAAATGTGTAGTAAGTTTTGCTTGCAATTAATGTATGTCTCAGTGGTCAGGGCGCTTGGACGGTAAAAAAGAGGTGCAGGTCTAAGTCCCACTATGTTAAAATGTGTTAAAAAAAATATTTTTCATTCCCAAGTGTGGCATATTACTTTAAAAATGTTACAATTTTTAATAACAGCACATTCTTTTGACAAATGATAAAAAGATTTATGGTAGTAGTAATTAATGAAGAATTCTTCATAAAGAGATGAGACGTAACTCGATTAGAATGGCGTAGTGGTTAGAGCGCTTGGGTGACAAACAGCAGACACGAGTTTGAGTCCCGCTACGTTAAATATAAAATATATTTAATGTATATGTTTTCAAATAATATTAAAACATATTTTTATTATCTTGAAGACTGAATTAAGAAATATATTTACTTATGTTGTATTATTTAGATAGAAATCTTTTAAAGGTCTCTTTTATAATTTAAAGCATTCTTCATACAACTCAGTAATGGATTTACATACAACTCCAATTTCTAGCTAATTTTACAAAATGAAGAAGACATGAAGGCTGATTGGTCACGTGGTTTCAGATGGTGGACGAAACCGACTTCCCCGCGGCGTTGTGCTGCGCGTGCGCATATAACGCCATATCGGCGTGGCAGTTCAGACACCTATGCCATGAGTCGCACAACCATTGGACTAAAATTACCGAGGCCCTGATGATACCAGAAAATCCAACTAAACAAGATAAGGCCTTTTATATAACATGTAATGGAAATATCTTCAATGATAATGTGACTGTTAGTGATTCTCGAGAAGATGCTATCAAAAGATTGAATTTTTTGTCTGGTGCGAAACATAAAGTTCGTGCCAAATACAAAAAAAAATCTTCCAAAATGAGTGAAAACAAATGCAAGTGCAAGGATTGCGGTAAACAATTTGATTTACCCTATTTCTTGAACCGGCATTTGATAAATTCTTCGGTACGCGCTTGCACATTGTGCGGGAAGGTTGTTTTGAAAGAAAAATTGCCAGCACATTTGGAAAGGTGTCACCAGCATTCGGTCGAATTTTGTGATATTTGCTATAAGTTATTTAACGATAGACTTCTTTTGGATCGGCACAAACACATGTTGCACGCAGATAGCAGCTTGCAGTGCAACATATGTAGAAACGGCTTCATAAATGATCGATCCCTAAGAGCTCATATGTACACACATTCCCTTTTTAACTGTTCATCATGCAACAGCAGTTTTGAAAACAGAAAATGTTACTTACACCACAGAAACAATTGTCAAGGACCCAAATGTACAAGTCAAGATATTTACGAATGTAACGACTGCGGGAGCAAATATACTAAAAAACCATCTTTAAGAGTACATATAGTCCAAAAACATTTAAATGTTCTACCATACATTTGCCAAATTTGTGGGAAACGAAGTTCTTCGAAGACCCACCACCAATCTCACGAATTGGTTCACAAGACTGAAAGAAAAATATATCAATGCTACTGTGGCGCCAAGATGAGAACAGCCTACGGCTTTCAAATGCATCAGAGGATCCATTCTGGGGAGAAACCATACGAATGTCAGGAATGTGGAGACAGGTTTCTATCGGCTTCCAGAAGGTTGGATCATATAAAGAGGAAGCATAGACGGAAGGATCTTGGCTGTGATGAGTGTGGCGCAAGGTTTGTTAGACCTTCGGAGTTGAAGAAGCACTGGAGGACTGCCCATCATGTATATTAAATGCTGTATAATCTTGTCTAAATGGATTTGTTATACTTTGTGGAGATTGAAAAGGTTACCAACCTTTTCAACCTAGTTGCAAACAAAAGCTCTGTTCTCTTAATAAATGTGTGTTAACTGATGATGTATTTGTGGGCTTAAATGGGTTAGTTTCTCCAAATATATTAATTTCTTGGGTTGGCTACACATATTTCCTAATGAAACTTAATTTATTTATTCCATACACAAATACTTATATTGGCAGAATTAAGCGTAATTCTTTTTATGTAACAAAATAAAGTAAACGAAAAATAAAAACACTTTTCAGATCAAAACACTTTTTTAATGCTCGATTGGTTAAATGAAACTAATGTAAAGAAACAGAACTACAAACATTGATGTATATTTTTTTTCTAAATATAGTCTACATTATTTTTAAATTTGTGTTTAATTCTTTTAATCTATATAATAACAATCATAATATATAAAGTTTTTGAATGAAAATAAAAATAATGTGATGTAACTTTTACTTTGGTTTTCTTAACAGAAAATACTCCAAATTATATTTTCAAAAACTTGATTGGTCACCAATAACCAGATTTTATGAAGTTGCTATAATAGCTGACGACATTTTTGCTGTTTTGTTACAGGTGCAAGAGGATCAATTGTTTCCACGAGGCCTGTGCGTGTCCTGCACTAGGGTAGCCGTGTCTGCATTGGAATTCCGAATTTTTGTAACGAAATCACAGCGATTGTGGTCGAATTGTATAGATTCCCTTCACACTCTTCCAACTCTGACTACTTCTCAAAAATCCCTATATGCAATCGTTAGAGAAAACCTGTTGTTACAAACTGTCAATCATTTTGAAGGGAATGCGAAAGATTTATTGGAACATCTAACCAATAGAATTGTAAAACGAAAGGCTTTATTAGTGGAACGGAAGCCTAGGCATCCTAGGACAGGACCAGCGTGCAGCTGCACAGATTGTGGCAAGAGCTTCCTTAGTCCATATTACCTAAATATGCATTTACGGAACAGTGGACAAAAGGAAGCTTGTTGGCTCTGTGGCGCCATGTTAACACGAGGGCATGAAATGAAAGAGCATCTTTGGAAAATTCACAAAACCGAAATGTTTATTTGCTCAGAATGTCCATTGCTGTTTAAAACAGACGTGGACAGAAAGCGGCATGCCAAAAAGTGTCATGGGCCCGGTGTCATGACGTGCGCAGATTGTGGCAGAACATTCCAGAGGAGTGCGTCTTTCGATGTGCACACACAAATGCACACAGTGCGTACTTGTAGAGCCTGTGGAGCACAGTTTACGAATCGTAGCTGTTACAGAGCGCACAGGTCCAAGTGTGAACCTGACGCTAAACCGGATATAAAGACAGTACCAAGAAGCAGACGATCTAATATCCGTGATCCGGCAACTTTCACTTGTGATTATTGTGGCAAGACCTACCATTCGCGTCCGCAATTAAAAAATCATATACTATGGATACACATGGATATACGACCTCATCAGTGTCAGTGGTGTGGGAAAAGGTTTTATACGCCAGCCCGCTTGGCCGAACACTCAGTAGTTCATACGAGAGTGAGGAATTTTGAATGTGATATCTGTGGTGCCAAGTTAGTGTCCAAAATGGCGGCGGTGTACCACAGGAGACGGCACACAGGCGAAAGACCATACGAATGTCAGGATTGTGGAGAAAAGTTTATATCTTCATCTCGTAGAACGGAGCATGCCAAGCGAAGACATAATAAAGGCACCCGTGTCCATTGCCCGGAATGTCTGGCGAGTTTCGTGAGAAATCATGAACTTAAAAAACACATGGACAAAGCTCATAATAATGAAAATCATGTTGTTGTGAAAATAAAGAAGGAAAACAAAGAGTTTGAATGAAATGAAGACTGAATGATATTTGTACTTAGTTGATTTTTTTGGATATCTGTCAACACAGTGTAGCCAAAATAAAAATGGGAATTGACATAGATTCTTTGTATTTTGGCTCTTATTTAAATTTTGAAAGCCGTAATATTTTTTTTCTCTTTTTATACCATATATCAATTTTTTAACATTAGGCATTTAAACAAATCTATGACTCCTCTTTTTTTAATAGTTAGTTTTTTAATATTGCGTTGACCGTGAATGCATTTAATTATTTTAACATTTATTTTTTTACGTCCTATTTTAATAGGATAGTAAGTAACCTATTAAAATAGGACGTAAGAACCATTATTGTTAAATAGTTATCAGAGAGTTTATAGTTATATTGAATAAGAAATATTAATTTTATGATTTCGTTTTTAATTTTTTTTACTTCAACCTGTATCTCATATATAACCTACCCTAGGTAGTGGGTAACTAGGGTTGAGAAATGAAAATCTCCGAGTGATAGCCGAACCCGATTCTCCACAATGGGATCGAACTCGATCTCCTTGCCGTCCAATTTACTTTTTAATTGTATTACGATTGGAATATGGAAATAATAACCATTTCTTTTCGAGATATGAAAATATTCTGATTATCTGTTATTCTTTTTTTAGGATGTGAGACCCTAGTGTCACTCGTTCCCATTAAAGAACTCTTCCGTTTCTCACTTTCCGCCGAATTCTTGAGGCATGGTGAAACTCGCCGCCGCGTTTTACCTGGGACACAAGCGTGTGACTGATGTCGACGGTTGTTGACTCGATTCTCACTCGTAGAAATAAAATTTTTAATTTACATTTATCTACCTCATGTTTAATTACTATTGAACATCTAGGGGGAAGAGGTTTGATAGGTGAAGAACGCCCTTCGTCAGAACAACATGCATCACGCATGTTGTTCAGACGAGGGACACTCCTACCGCTCCACCATACTAGCCACTCCTAGTAGAACGCGAAGAAGAACGCTGTGTCATCAAGGAATCACGATTGAATCATTGGGTTAGAAAATAAAGTCTACCATACTCTATTGATGATATAAAAATAGCTGTAAGCTCTTGTCCAATATGTGCTGAAATAAAACCAAAAATTTTTAAACATAAAGGGAATCTAACAAACCTTTTCTCAGTTTTCGGTATACCTAACATACATACCGACCAAGGTACTACGTTTATGTCCACAGAGACAAGAAATTTCTTGATTAAAAAAGGTATTGCTGTCAGTCACTCCACTCCTTATGGGAAATGGACAGGTAAAACGTCTCAATGCTACTCTGTGGCAAACTATGCAGCTTGCTTTAAACTCCAAAAATTTACTTATGACTATGAGGGAGATTATTCTATTGCAAATACATAATAGTATCAGATCACTGTTATGCACTGCGACAAATATGACACCCCATGAACGGATGTTCTCGCATCTGAGACGATCATCTTGGGGATAATCTATACCTACATGGCTATAGTCTGGCAAAAAAGTATTTTATAAAAGAAACCCTGGACTATCCAAATATGAACCCCTGTTGAAAGAAGTTGAAGTAATTGAACCACATCAAGGGTACAGCTGTGTTAAATTACAAGACGGACGTGAACAGGCAGTGGCACCTTGAGGTAAAATAAATGATGAAGAGGACACTGAGAACGAATCTGATGTATTTTTTACTGACACCGATGATGATTCTTCTTAGATGAACTTGCATGACACATTTCCAGTACAAGAACAATCAATTTTTTGCTGATCTCTATAACATACACGAACGTTATGGAGATTAACCCGAACCTTTATATCTCAAGGTGGGAAGAATGTAGTATTGGTACTGGCCTCTCTAGTTTGTATTAAGAAATATGTTATAAATGTCATGTTTTATCAGTTGTAAAATAAGTGACGAATGTTACAATTTTGTTTTACTTGTGTATAATTTTTTTTAAAATGCAATAAAGAATATATATAAAGGCCATCCTGATTTACCCTACAACATTTAATATAATATTAATTTTCTTAAAATAATTTACTATTAATGAGTAAACATAAATTGAAATTTGTGCGTTTTAGAGAACTGCCGTACAGCTGCGTGAAGCTAAAAGGGATGTTAAACCTTAGAAAGTTGGTACCACTGTCTGTCAATTTGACAAAATACTAATTCAAGGAGCTGGAGGTCCATTTTAATCCATAGCACTTATTAACCATATAAACTTTAACTAAACAACATGACGTTCCATAAAGATTTACGTCAACTATTAAAGCCATATTATTGGGTTAATATTTTACTAAGTATTTCCTACGTAACGTCTAAAAGAACTAATTTTATTTGTAAGTTTTTGTTTCCCGAGTCTGACTGCGAATTGGATAGTAGAGAAACGGAAATATTGTTCTTCCTAATTATTGTAGTTATGTTAAGGACGAGGAAGGCGGGCAGTGTTACGATGGTTAATTATTTGTCATCTTCTTTTGTTTATACAAAAATAGCTAACTTGATACTTTGGTTATATGCTGATATAAGGTTAGTTACTATTATTTTTTATAAATATTAATTTTGTTTAATTATGAAAAGTTTTATATTTATAACTTAGTAATATTTTAGAGGTTTTGTGGTACAGTGATGGTATCCAATTCAGGTTTCGCTCTTCCAATTTGTGGGTACAAAGCACTAAACAAGAACTAAAAAATCTTTTATAGTTCATTGTTGTAATTAAACTTTATTTTTAGATATG
The DNA here is from genome assembly GCA_037355905.1 of Heliconius aoede. Lineage (NCBI taxonomy): Eukaryota > Metazoa > Arthropoda > Insecta > Lepidoptera > Nymphalidae > Heliconius > Heliconius aoede. The sequence goes on from JBAIZZ010000304.1 coordinate 390,842, forward strand.
GTTTACCCTATGGCGCCTTACTAGTACTACTTTCACTCCTCCTCCCTGAGCCAACATACACTGGTCCTGAACTAATAACTTATTTCCGAGGTCCACAAATTCTTGATGAAGAACTGAAACGTAATAAGAATACAACTTGGATGGTCTGTTTGTATGCAGCATGGCATCCAGCTTGTGTTAACTTTGCACCGGTGTTTGCGGAACTGTCAGCCAATTATAACCTTGATAATTTGAAGTTCGGCAAATTGGATGTGGGCAGGTTTGTGGCTTATTACTTTTCTAAGATTGCTTTCCCTATATAGTAGGGTAGACATAAGGAAAAATAATTAAAACTATTTCTAATTCCAGATATCCCGAAGCAGCAGCAAAATACAGAATACAAGATGGACCAACCAGTCGTCAGCTACCAACAGTCCTTTTACTAAGTGAAGGTCAGGAAAAAATGAGAAGACCACACCCTGATTCCACAGGGAAATTACAAAAGTATAATCTTTTTTCTGAAGTGACTTAATAATCTTTCTTTATACTTTATAATATTTATTCTGTCTGTTGATAAAGGGTATGTTAAAATAAGTATGTAATGTGTCTTAATTGACAGAAAATTGTGAACAAAATGAAAAAGCTTACCAATGAAATCTATTACATATTTTATTTCAATTGAATTATTAAAAATATTTTAATCATTTCAGTTAAATGAATCTTATATTTAGAGCCCTTATTTGGCTATTAATCCAAATATAATGAAGATAAATTTGAATATATTTCAGGTTCCTATTTTCCAAAGACAATATGAAAGCTGCATTTGATTTGGATGGCATATACCAAGAGAGTAAAGAGAAACTTGTGGCAGTGAAGATCACTAAAAAGAATGAGTAGATACCAAAATACTAGAGTAGACTAGAAGAGCGGATCTGTTTTTAAGCCAAATCTGTGTTGTTTTCTAAGAAATATTAATATGTAAGAGTTTTTATGCACACTGATAATTGCTTTAATACGTTAATTTCCATTTTTTTTAGTTTTGACACTTATTTAAGACAATTAATTGTGAATGATCTGATTTTTAAGACTATATGATATAGGATTAATGCAATTTTTAATTATTTATTTTATTTATTACGTAATGTCGAAGAAAAATGCCATAATTATTGTTTGTAATTAATTTTAAAAAAACAGGTAATGTTCCTCACATTTTATACATGTTGTCTTTGTGTTGTTGCAAAATTTGTTTTGAAATGTGTTTAAAGCTTAGTTGAACTATTTATAAATAATTAGATTTTATTATAAAACAAATAATTGTGCATAATCTTTTATTTGAATTCTTTTTTGTTGACATTACAAAATGTTTGAATTTTTTTATCAGTTTTAAAGAGATTAAGGACTTATTATCTCTTTAAGAATTTCTTAAACAGAGTCCATCGAGGCAATTTTTTTTGTTAACCTGTATATGATGCAATAAAGAATTTTTAGCTTGCATTGAGTACTGCTTAGTACACAATTTTTCGAATTCAGATTGTAAACCGAGAAAGGATTGTTTACACTAGGTTCCCTCTGCTTACCCTGCATATAGCGGGATACAATAAATAACTGTATTTAAAAAGTTGTTAAACAAAAAATTACTTGACTTCTAATGAGATAAATATCATTGTGTGTTCCGAAAGGGTAAAATGAAACCAAATAGACTAGAAATAACGTTTATTTAATAACAAAAAAAAAGTTCTAGGAAATAGTAATAATAATAACTTTATTGTACACCAATAAGAAATACAATGAAAAAAAAGGCGACCTTATTGCTAAATAGCAATCTCTAGGCAACCTTAAGGTGGAGGAAATAGCAAATTAAGATAAGATAGGGGGACACAATACAAAATTTACCAATACTATAATATACATAAAAAAAATCAGAATAGTAACTTATACAAAAACACAAACATATTATATATACCAAATATATAATATGTTTGTATATATAATATATAAATATGCATATATACATAAATATCAAGGAGCGCGGTATCGCGCTCCTTATATATGTACTTTAAAGTCGGGTTTTTCGAGTGGCGCGAAAACTATTTTCTGCTCCCATTTAAATTTATATACATACATAAATATGAGAACTATAATGGTAAGAATAAAATGTGTAACGGCAGATAGAAAAGAAAAGAGAAAAAAAGGAAAAAACCTTTATCATAAAGTGTACCTTTAAACGACGTTTGAAGGTTAGAAATGTTTTGGCATTTCTGACACCTAAAGGAAGGGAGTTCCACAATCTACATGCAGTTACAGTAAATGAGCTGCTGTAAAAAGAGGAAGTGTGAGAAGGTGTTTTGAGGATAAGATTACAACCGGCCAAAAAATCAAACCGTTCTTTAAGGTAAGGAGGGGAAATTGGATTGAACAGAATACAGTAGAGAAGTTGAAAGATGTGAGTATTCCTGCGAAGGCGGATAGGGAGCCACTTGAGTTTTTTACGAAATCAAAGATGTGATCAAATATGCGTAGGCCAAATATGAATCGAATACATTAACATAAATTTTGAATACGCTCATGTTTGTTTAATTGCTCCTCGTTAAGTCACGATAGCAAATGTCAGCATAATCGAGAATCGGGAGGAGAGTATTTGCTAACGAAATCTTAGTTTGTATAGGAAGAAAATTACGCAAACGTTTTAATAGATGTTAAACGGGATCCAAGGATGCAAATATTTTTCTGCTGACCTCACCGCTGAATCCCAAACATCCCATAATATTATCCAGAGATTACAACGTTAAAATAACAGTAATTGAGATAAAATAGGACCTTGAAAAACTACTTCCGGTTTACTTTTTAATGATTCTGTTCGCTTGCGTGGCCTGTGTAAGTGGCTTTGGCCTAGAATCACTAACAATTGAGCTCGCAGCTGGTGCCTTAAGAGAAGGTTGAGCCTCACCCGCGTCATGAATGTTATCCAGCTCACTGCAAGTAGAAATAGCATGACGCTTCCCATCAGGCCCAATAACATTGACATGGCCCTCCTTCGTCCAACATTTGTTTATGCCGAAACGTTTCCGGGCTGCCATAAAGGCCTCATGCCTGGATTTGGTGAGGAATTCCGAAAGAGTAATGCCTGTGTTTTTCAGATTGGTTTTTCCATACTAAATTTGATTTCACAAAGATAGCTCTCGGAATTTCACAAGTATGGGTCTTGGCTTATCGGCGCCCTTACCTGTCACGGTACCCAGGCGCTAACATCGGCTGACGTCACCAAGCTCCAGATCAGGCATTTTGAGGTGATTGGACAGGACATTCACTGGAGCGGCAGAATCCGCCAATGAAAATACAAAATAAAAAACCATATTACCCTGCTATAATACGTGAAAGAAAAAAATTACAAATAAACATTAAAAACAGTCCAAGTAAAACAATATATATGTGTATATAATAACTTTTTTAAAAATAAATACTTATTCTAAGCAATATTTACAATATTAAATTACAAAAAATTCAGTCTGCTACAAAACACCTAATATACAATCTCTTTAGTTGTTTATAGGAAGAACGGAGTGGCTTGAAACTAGGATCACTGGCTACCTTGCTCAATACATTGTGACACGACACGTTTTAAGTACGGGAAATAATTATGACTGCAGGTACAGTGAGTTACATAGAAACGATTAACGTCATGTAAAATAGTCTATTTACAACCTTAATCGAGAAATCGGACTAAACAAAGCAAAAAGGATTTTTCAACTTGTGTTCCTAAGATACGAGCGTTCAACCAAACCCACTGGTCCGCTTTACAATATTATGGCATATATTGCAAAAAGATCAAATCAAATCAATCATCAAATATTCAATTACACAGTTAAATAAGAATCTAGAAATTTATCTTCTTGCTGATCCCGTATATAGCAGGTTAATCAGAGAGAACCAGGGAATCTATTGTTTAGGCAATTTCATTGCCCATTTTACGCCGAATTCCTGATGATGAGTAGCGGTATAAAATCCGCCATAAATCAGAGTGGTTTGCCCAGTGGGCATCGAACCCACAACCGTCACGTATACAGTCTTGTGTGTTGAGTGGCGGAACTCAACACAACTTTTTTGCCTTGGTGCCAGAGCGACGAAATTAAAATATTAATAAATAATAATTCATTCCCTTGTAGGCATTATATAAATATTAACAATTATTATAAGAAAATTATTTATTTGAGTAATTATATACGAATATAAAACATACGACTCGCATAACAGCGACGCCGGTTAAAATTTTTTGATAATCTGAAATATCCAACCGCGGATCTCTTGTCACTTGCTATACTATCGGCCGCTACGTCACCGTACCTAATTTCTAGTGTAAACATTCTTATAGTTTTTTTCCGATTTGTGTATACATACTCTTACACCTTCTGTACTTTTATAAACTGTGTGTCTTCTTTTAAACATATATGACTTTAATTTTTATGTGAAATAAAAATTTTGTACTGTGAAAGTCTGGATTATCATTGCTACTACACCACCGTCGCGTTTAAAGTTACACACTAATAGAACTCTAATTAAAAAGGAAGACATTATACTGTCCTGTTATATTTAAAAAATTAAAATTTGTGGAATTCAGATAATTAGGGTTCCGTTTACTTACATTGTAAGTAAAAAAAGAACCCTTATAAGATTACTTCGTCGGTCCGTCCGTCTGTCTGTCGTTCTGTCTGATTTGAAATTCAAAGTTCCTTGATTTCTTGAAAAAATCGTACAATTACTTTACAAACATGGCCGTTTATATCGCAAAAAACACGTATTGCGAAGCTCTAAACTGTATCAACACTAACAGAGTACTTCCGGTTGATAGGGCTTCTGGTTGAGCTACAGGTAGTACTAGTTCAGGAAAAAATCTGAAACTATACATTTGTGGTTAAATCCCAAAAAATAACAGGGGGCAAAATTGGGTATTAAAGTCGCTAGTTCAAGTGAGATATCAGATGAAAGGGCTAAGCCAAGCTTGAATTTAATAAAAGCTCGAAACCTCTAATTTTTGTACGAAACCTTCAGTGGGCGAGCCCGACTTGCCCGGTTTTTGTGTTACCCAGGTAACACGAAAACCGGGCAAGCTACCATTAGCTACCATTATATTATTATATTAAATAATAAAAATGTATCCTATATATAGGAAACAACAACTTTGTTTTGTTGATGGCACTTTTCGGCAGAAGTGCCTTACGAATTGAGTTTGAACTCGTAGATGTGGAGAAAGCAGCAGGTAAAAAAGCTAGTCTATAAATAAAAAGGCAGTTAACAATTTACAGTACAAACATTTCAAAAATCATGTCTAATACGTTTAGTATATTGAGGAACCTCGGTCGATCTTCATCCATTTTTCTTGACATTACTTTGTCTTTCTTTTGAGTTGTGGATTCTGAAATAAAAAAAAAATAGTGACTTAAATGCGGCTACGGTACGCTTAAATTTAATGTGATAATGTGACCATTTATCTACTTGGGAAACAAAAATAATATTTATGTGTGAAGTTATTACAATTTTTTTTTTTATTTTGGATCTTATGATATACTTTAGGACCCTTTTCATATAGTATACTTAATTTTATTAGAATTATTTATTTTATTTGGTACTAAGAATACTTTGGTACTTAAAAATATTTCTGGTGATTTTCTAAATTGTACCTGTTTTATTGTAAGCATAGCATGAAATTTCAATATATTTGACCCAACTTGGATAAAAAACATTTATAAAAATCACAAAAAAAGATAATTTTCCCAACAAATAATAATTTTAAAAAAGAAGTAACTGAAACTTAAACTCACCTCTCTCAGAAGAACCTCTTTGCAACCTCTGCATGTTGGCTTGCTGTTCACTCCACATTTTTGTAGTGTCCAAATATACTTTTATATTATATTGTGATATAGCATATGACCAGTCTCCAAAAACACCTATTCCTGAAAAAATGTGAAATCAAAATATTTTAACTATAGCATTTTAAACAACTTAGTATTAAAAATCCAGTGAGACAGTGTTTGACTATGAACAAGAAACTTCACAGGGGATGATTATAATTAATTTTATTTTCATTTCCCCACAGTGGAAGACAGAGTGCAGAGTTAAGACATTTCCATTATCCACTTTCCATTGAATTTGGAGGTATAGTATTTTGCATGGTCTGCCTCTGTAAGGCAAACTTCTAAATTTTCTAACATAGAGAATATAAGAAATATTATAATTACCAATAGGTCGTGGAAAGTCCACAGGTATCATTACAACATCTGGTCCACATGTTGCTGAACTAAAGTTATTTTTATCTATCTCATAACTTGGTCTAAAACATATAAATGTTAACTATAGAAATTTTTTTTTACATGTGAGACATAGTTGAATAAAAATATTCAATATAATAGTAGCTACTGTAAATATTCAATAAAATATGAATTTAATCAGCAGTTAATTAAAATAAAGCTGTCTGTTATGACTAATTCCAGGTCAGTTCTGTAGTTTAAAATATTATATAAATAGATCTCAAATTAAATAATTATTTTCACCTTCTTAACGTTAGATCTTTATTTCGAGATCAAAAAATATTCTATTTTAGTACCAAAGGTCGCACAAATTAAAGTACCAAAGTTTCGATAAAATCTGGTATTTATTCAAACATACCTTCCAGAATCAGACACATAAATGTCTGCATCACCACTTAAAGATAATAGTTCTATCATTAAGGGTCCAGCATGTCCCAATTGCCAATAAGAAAAATTACCAGCTCCCACTACCCCAGACACGGTATCTAATAGTTCAATATCAGTCACTACGGGCACAGGCTGAGGCAAAAATGGCACGATTGCTAAGAATATAGATAAACCTATGATTGTGTGTGAAAATCGTGCCATTTTTTTTTTGGAAATTTAATGATTTTTCAATAAAATAATAATTTTAAAGTAAAACGATCAAATATTATTGATTTCTTTTTGACGTTTGTCATTGCTTGTGACATTGAATTTTCGTTCAGAAATGGTGAAAAATTTTGCGTTAGAATAGCATAAAATAAAACATAATATATTACTTTATTTAATGTTCTGTTGGCGTACTTGTATAAAAGGGGGTAGATGCTGAAAAAGACTATAAAAGCAGTGGGATCGTGTCAAACGGGGACGCTGTCAAGACCAGTCCAGGTCAACAGCAATAAAGTCCTTTCGAAAAAAAATCAAATGGAGGCAGTTGCTTGTAAACAACAGCCTTTATTGGATCATATATATTTATATTTTTATTTTGATGTTTTTTAAAACCTTAATCGCTGCCGATTTTTAACAGTTTATTTAAAAAAAAAGAGTTCCCCCCTCTTTTTGTAATAAGTGGTAACTGACGGGTAATATATGTTACATTTTAAAGATATTAATACTTGTTTTTAATTATTATAATGACCGTAGTAACACAGTAGCACATGATTTATTTGTGCTAGTCGTAGCGCAAGGGCACAAGCATGTCACTGTAAATGCGAGACACAAGTTGTGTGCTTGAATTCTACTAGGGTAAGCTAAATATGTAATATTTTCATGTCATCGCTCTGATGTCGAGGCATAGAGTTCCACCACTCAACAGAAGTGTTAACACTAGGTCCCCAAGTTTCCTTTGCCATCCTACTATGTGCGGGATACCGCGTAAAAGTAAAAAAAGTCATGGTTGTAAGTTAGAATTCCACTCGGAAAATAAAACATTTTCATGCACGAAGCTTGTTGTTTATTTCCTCTTCATTTTATTGCAAAAAGGCTATAAAATTATAACGTAAACTCATGCCGTTATCAGACAGACGGGATATTACACACTTTAATGCTGTTATCAATGTGATAACTTATCAAATAAAGATGTGAATCAAATGTTTTCGTCACGGAAATATTACAAGTTGTTTAAATAGAAAACACTAGAAGACACAAAATATTATTCATACTTACTTACATTACCCAGAAAACCAGAGAATTTGTTTGGATCAACGCTATAATCTCAGGATCTATTGGAATTGGTTGAATCGTTCTTATATTGGTTTCAAAAATTTTTTTATGATGGTTCCATTAATAGGACCATTTTTCTAAGAAAATTATAGGCTATATAATTATATTACATCAAATCGATAGAAAAATGACCGAGGCTTTATGAAAACATAAAGCATAAATTATGTTTATTATTAAAAAAAGGTAATATGCGTTTATACGAACTTAAATCATTTGCATTCAAATGTGTTTACTAAATAAAAAAATAAATCACTTCACGCTGTATCCCGTCCCAGAGGGACCCTAGTGCTAGGACACCGTTCCCCACTTTTCGCTGTTTTCTGGAGGCGTTGCGAGTTGAGTGGCAAAACTCAACGCCATGCTTTTCCTCGATATCAGAGTAAATAAATGAATATACAAATTAAAATAAATATTTTATTTCTCGAGCTCGAACCTGAACCCACAAGCGTCGCTTTTATAATATTAGTGTTTTCATTGTATCCCTGTGCCACGACTGGTTATAAGGTAAGTATATTTTTTGTTATGAAAGCATAAATGAAAATAATTAATTCCCCCGATTAGTAATTGAACCCACGACCGTCGCTTCTACAAATATAAAGTTATGTACTACATCCGGTATATAAGTTTGACCGAAATCATAATTATTTGCTTGGCAGAACAGACTACCAGGTGCTTTGAAACATCTGTTTCGCGGTTATGTATAATTATTTTTGTGGGGAATATCTTTTTTAACATTTTTATGCGGCTCTACGAACTCTGCTAAATCTACCGGAGAAAGGGAGAAGCTGTTTTTGTAAATTATTTTTAAAACTGTTTAAGTACTCTGTAAAGATGAGATGAGAATAAGGTATACAAGTACATAGAATAAGACATTTTAGGTAGAGTGAGTTCCATAAACATGGACGAGTCGTACAATATGGACCACCGTCGTCTTTCGATATGTATAGTAGATAGTGAAGTGAATTTAGTCATATTCGGTGACTCTGCCCTGCATATTGTGGCAGTGGCTGCCATTTTTTTGATTGTTCACAAATTTTGTGAATTTTTCTTTCAGCTTCACGCTGTATCCCGCACACAGCAGGGTAGGCAGAGGGAACCTCGGTCCTCGAGTCGAAATCGAACCCACAACCGTCGCGTTTGCGGGCGGCATCCTTGTGCCACTGCGCCACGACGGCCTCTGAAAATGTTTGGTAAACTATTTAAGAATATTATAATGTTAGTGTTATTTATTTAGTCATAATAATGCACGTACTTCAAACATCATACTGTTAGAACTTTGGCCGTGGGTAGATAAGGGAGTGTAGGGGAGCTCGAAGGAAAGGAGAAAAAGTGAAAAAATCCTGTTGTGTTGTGAACTTTGGTCCCCGCACCCATGTTGCGGGCGACGACGATTAAAATGGAATTTTAAACTTATCCCGCATCCTATATCTGAGCTGGCAGATACAAAAAACAGCTTCCAGGGACTCAGCTGTGTTAGTCTAAGAGGTAGCGGTTACGATTTTTATGTAAATAGATTTTGTAACTTTTATCTTTGATTGTTTAAGAAAACTTATAAAATGTTGTTATTTCCTAAGTGTGGAATAATGGTTAAAAAATGTAAAAAATATCTGAACATTTTTTTGCTTATCCTCACGCTGTATACGTGCATAGCAGGGTAAGCAAACTAGGCTTAAGACACTCCATCCCCATTAAGACACTTCCATTCTGTTTCCTCCGACTTTTGGAGACATTGTGTGTTTGCCTGTGCTTTTCCCTACCAGAGTGAGGAAATTTATATATTAATTATTTTGAATGGAAATCCAACCCACTATATCGACTGACAGCAAAAGACATATTTAGTTTTAGATAAAATCCGGAAAATTCGGAAATCCGGCACATTCGGAATACATTCCGAATATTGTGAGGTAGGCTGGGAGAACCTAGTGTTAAGAAACTCGTTATCGTTTGGCCAAATTTTCGAGGTATTCCTGTTCAGCGGCTGAACTCAACACTGCGTTTTCATCTTGATACCAGAGCGAAGAAATGAAAATATCCATAAATAATAATTCAGCGACATTCCGAAAGAATATTGATACAGCGTGATACATATAAAATGATACAACGTGAAGTAAATACTATATACATAAAAAAATCTACATGAAAATTCAAGAAAATAAAAAAGACCGTTTAAAAGACTACGGGCTCTTAGCCTATACTCAACCTGTTTCTTTACTAACAGCTGATGCACTTTACAAATTTTTCTTCAATTTTTTGTCTCGTTCGCTCCTCAATAATTCACAAAAGTGAGAAACGGTGGACATATCTACATCTTGCATCTCTTTCTGACATTTAACCAAAAAGTACGTGTTAGAAAGAGAGTCACGATTTCTTCGCGTGGGAGCACGAAAAGTACAGGAAATGGTTAATAATGTAAGAAAGTTTATTTTGACAATAACAAAGCGCGGCGTTAAGTTCCGCTACTTCTAATGTCTTAAAATTTAAGTGGAAAGTGCAACGGTGTCTTAACACTAGTTACCCTTTGCCTACTTTTTTATAATTCTTTTTTTTTTCAGCTTCACGCTGTATCCCATACACAGCAGGGTAGGCAGAGGGAACCTCGGTGTTAAAACACTCCGTTCCCTACTTTCTGCCGAATTCTGGAAGCATTGCGTGTTGAGTGGCAGAACACAACGCCGAGTTTTGCCTCAACACCAGAGCTAAGAAAAATGGAAATATAAATGTAAAAAAATATTTCACTTCCTCGAGTGGGAATCGAATCCACAAGCCTCAGTGGCACAAGGGTGTCGCAGTCAACTCTTTAATTATCGTACGTGACAAAAATATCACAACATTACAATAATTATATATATTTCATTTAGTGTACGGGGGTTTTACAAACTGCAGCGCTGAGTGTCGCCATTTTTCAGGCAATATTTCGAAAATTGGGCTGACTTCCCACTGCCTACCCTTCTTGTGGTGGTATACAACGTGAAACGTGAGAAGAATGAAATATTTATTTATATTTATATTTTCATTTATTAACTCTGGTATAAAGGCAAAACTAATTGAGTTGAGTTTTGCCACTAAACACGCAATGCCTCCAGAATTCTGCAGAAAGTGGGTAACGAAGTATCTTATATATAATTATCTAGAGATATATATATATTTATCTAGAGATCTAAACAGATTTAAATTTAATAATCTTACAACTAATAGTCATGTGTAACCTGTTTTAACTTACAGGATCTTTGCATCCGGTGAATAACGTCATACACTGCTGTTATACCATATTTTTTGAAGTTTCGCCCTGTCTTTCGCGTATAGCAGGGAAGGTCCAGTGGCACAGGGGTAAACGCGACGATTATAGGTTCAATTCCCGCTAGGAAGAATTAAACATTTAACATTTTCATGTACTTGCAAGGCGCGGCGTTGAGTTCAGCCACACAACACTTCTCAAGAATTCCGCGGTAAGTGGGTAATGGAAGTTTCTTAACTGGAACGGAGTGTCTTAGCATAGGCTCAAAGGTTCCCTCTGCCTACCCTTCTATATACGGGATACAGCGTGAACATAAAAAGAACCGAAGACAATTTAGTTGTACACGCTAATCTCATAAACTACTGGTTCTGATTGGAAAGTCCATTTTGTGCCGTCATCGTGGCGCAGTGGCACAGGGTCTGCTTGTAAGCGTGACAGTTGTGGGTCCGACCGTGTTGAATTCCGCCTCACGCAATGTCTCACTAATTCAGCGGTGCATGGGGAAGGGAGTGTCTTGACATAACAACGTGATAGTTCACCTCTTTCGTAATTACAACCTGACCAAGTATAAAACATTGTTTTTGACAGTAAAATCTAATTTACAACACACACCATCCATATTCGGCCGCATTACATACATTTAGTGCGCAATTTATTTCTTTAGATAACACATTTCATACATTAATAATAATTCCATTCAATATCTTAATTTTTTATACAAAAACAAACGCTCTATTTATCATGTTTTGCGTCAAAATACTAAAATAATAATCTGCCATTTGTATAACGCTACCGCGTTGAATAGTCGTACAGATATTTAGATTTCTTTGTAGGTGTAAGTGTTTTCATTTATTCGGGTTATAGCCCAACCTCCTTGTTTTCGTTTTTATTTTTTTCAACGCAACTCGGCTGCGCGGCTGAGGACGTGACGCGGTCGAACGGCCGCCTGCAAATGAAGTTGCGACTAAATTGTAGCAGTTATATTGCAATGGTTTATTTATTGTTTTTACACATATAATATTCATTTTATTAAAAACGCATTTGATATACATAATTTAGCCAAATATTACAAATTATTTAATTTTATAACTGTATATTTAATTGTTTGTCTTTACCAGTAGTAAGTGGAAAAAATAAAGTGGAATTAAAACATCTTTAACCACATATAAAAAGTTAAAAGAATCATATGTACGTATATTGAAGTATATTTGAGTTTAAATGAGAATTATATGGGTAGGGAATATGAATTTAATAATATAGTCTTTTCTTTCTTTTTCAGTAAAAGAACACAATATCTTGACAATTATACAAAAGAGAATTGAGAAAGAGAATGAGAATTGAGAAAGGCTACAAGGGAATAGTCCCTTGGACATAGGTCCAGCAGTGGACAATCGATGTCTGTCGATAATTTCAAAAGGTTCAAATTTTACATTTGTAGGATTATAAAATATATAAAGACGCTTATAAAATATTATTTTAAATAGATATAGTTTATAAAATTATAAACTATATCTATTTAAAATAATATTTTAAAATAAATTGGCGAATATTGTACACTCATACTTTAATCATATAACGATAAAAGCTTATAATTTTATGTATACTAGGTACTTCGATAAACATTTGTATTGGGAAAATATTTCAATGTACTTTGCTTATTTAAATATCTATATGGTTAAAGTTTACTTTTTCATAAAACATTTTAAATATATATTTGTATTACTAACATAGCTTTTATTACGCTGTACCCAAAGACTACGATCTCTTATACCTCTTTCGCTTCATCCATTGTCATCAACCTCTTTATTTATGTCCTCCGGGGAGGTCCTCATATTTTTTACGTGACCTTTCTGTAGTATCTTTGATACTGTTTTCGAGGGCTAACTGAAGTCTTCCTCTACTTCTCTCACCGCTCACTTTTCCTTTATAAGTATCAAATACCACTTCATTAATTTGTTCTAATATCTTAATACTACAATTAATAATACTACAACCTTCTTTTCACTCGCATTCAGACTGAGACCATTATTTTCACACCCTTCTTTCAAAGTGATGGACTTATTCCTGCAGATTGCTGATATGATTTTTATCTAATACATTTTTCAATTTCATTTCTTTTTTATTATATTACAACTAGTTTAGATTATTGTTCTTTTCTAAAGTGTTTTTATATTATACCAAAATAGCGGTCACAGCTATCAAACTTGTCATTAATACCCAGCTTTATCTCCCCACCATAGGTACACGCCGCCATTACCGTATATAAACAGGGCACGCCGCCGACGTCATATAGTCAAGGCTCGAGAACGAGAGGCGAAAGTATTATAATGGAGAGGCGTCGTTGTGTTATATTATTGAAATTGATTGATTATCACCGCAGCTAGCAGTAAGCAACAGCAACAGCAACAGCGACGCGTTTTCGTGAAAGTTAACCAGTTAAGTGTTTACGTGTCATCCGCTGACGTTGAGTTTTGGAACTTGGAGCTAGAACAGCTATAGTACTGAATCAACCGACGTGTCATCTTTGTTGGAGCTTGGAAGACATCTACAGTACTGTGCAGCATCCATCTTGTGCATTGCGAGTTACATCCCGACCGTGTCTCAGCGCTCAGCCTGTTCCTGTTGAGCGACAGTGACCACCATGAACTGCCAGCTGCAGTTTCAGCACCAGTTCCAGCACCAGCAGGTGGTGCGGCACGGGGCGCGGCGGAGGCGTGAGAGAGGGCGGCGTGAAGAGCGCTATGCCGGTAGCAAGTGGGGCGCCGCCCCAGCGCCCGCAGCCCTGCCTCCGCCGCCCACGCACTGGCGTCGCCCCGGGCAACCCGATCAGCTCCTGCTGCTCGATGTCAGCGCCTCCGCGTAAACCTACGACTTACTGGCGACCTATATAGACTCTAGTGTTAGCGACTAAATTCCGGCGTTAGGTATTATTTTGTGAAAATTTTAGTAGATAAGTGCAGGCGAGCCGCCGCGGGCACGCCGCCGTCGTGACTGTCGTCTCCCTTTTAAAATACAGAGAAAAATACAAAAAAATATACCGGGAGTGATGTGAGCGGCGACGGCGTGCCTGTGAGGGCAGCCCGGCGCTCTGCCCCGCCGCCGCCTAGCCCCATGGACACCCGGCGATTCTGTGATTTATTTTGTAAGGGTCCACCTGGCGCTGCTCCGTCTTTTAGAACGAACCGACTTTATAGTCGAGGAGTCCAGTCCAAGAGGCCGAAAAGGCCCTGATGGTGCAGCACTGGAAACCCGCGCCGGCCTTGGGGTAAGGCCCCAGCATCGTTATTTACTAAAGAGACAATATGTCACTTGGTGGCGGCGGCGAAGCCGCTAGTCGTATCGTTTATTTATCTCGAGACCAATGTATTTTATTTGCGAGCGCGGGGCGGTGCCTAGGAGCGCCCAGCGCCCACAGCTTTAAGAATAGTGCGGCGCCGCCACGCCTCGCCTAGAGTAAAGCATAGAGATGTGACCGAGCTGTTGCAAATTGGAATATTATATATGTTGATACAGAGGATATATTGATCTCATCGGCTGCGGGCCTCCGCCTGTAGGCCTTCTGTGATGTACAAAAAACGAGAATATTTGGAATTTTACAAGTTTTTTATAATATTAGTTTGTAAAGTATACTTTAAGTGAAGATGTGGTGCCTGAGCGCCCGCAGCGTCCCACTCCCACCTTTGTCCCATCCTTCTTCCTTCCCGTCCCAGGGCTTTCCAGCCCGCCAAATGTTTCTGTGTCACAGCAAACATGAACGTCTATCTGCCACATTGTGGTATTTACAGCTCAATACAAAATGAAACTAAGGATGAAGAAGAAGAAGAAGAAGAAATTGAAGAATCTAACTCTTGGACTCTTAACTAGTAGTTGGAAGATAAAAGTTTTCAAGAGGAAGAATAAATTATTTTTAAATGGTGAGTTGTCATAACCTTTCCATTACATTCAACATAACCTAAAATAGGATTTGAATGAATAGCTCTACCAATTAATAAAAAATTTCTCTTGTTTTTTATAATTGTAATATACAAACAAGGTGATATAATCACACTAATAATAATTCCTGGGGTAGAAATGCTTATTTTATATTATTTGTACTGACTTGAGCCTTGCAAGAAAAACAAGTGATTTTGACCAAGATAAACCTTCTAGTTTATTATATGGCTAGATTATTTGAATTGAAGTTTAAATTCATCTTTTTTTTCAACAAATTCACAATTTAAAATCTCAAATTTGTTCCTATAAACATCAAATTCATTCACTTTAAATTAAATACTAAATTAATAAGATATTTTAAAGCATTTTTATTAGTACAAAGTTGAAATGCTAGAAACATTTTTTTTAAAGTGTACTGGGGGTTAAAATACCAATTTTTTCACCTATATGAATTTTTAATGATTAATTTTAATATAAAAATATATAATATTACCACTATATATAGATCTTTACATCAATCTGTACATATTTGTATGATCCTAAATGGAAAAGGAATACATTCGACAATTCTTAATGTTTTAAACTCCACTTTGACTTTATTTTTTGAATTAAATAAAATATTTAAGAAATATTTCACTTCCTGTAGTGGGAATCGAACCCACATAGGCGTATATATGTTCAGGAATGGAGAATCTAGCGTAAAGATATTCTTCTTTTTTGTAAAATTTTTTGTAGAAAAATTAGGGCCGTCGTTGCCCATGGGTACAAATTTGCTATTTGGAATGGTGGGGATTCATTTCAAATTATGGGGCATATTTTGTACAGTAATATATACAAAATATTCCCTAGAAACTCGTCAATCTCAGAAACTGGCGGTCGCAATTGAAACGTCTTTCTGTGTTAAGTTGTCCATTTCTCGAGGAAATCGCTTTATCAGTATCATACAATATGACACATAATAAACTCTGCAGTGTCTCTGACCGCAGGTACAGTGGGCTACATAATACATTGACACTACTCATGTATGATTCAGACATAACGACTAGTTATTTCCAATTGACAGCGTGAGCAAAGCTGCAATTAAAAGCTAGTCTACTTAATAAGAATACATGACCAATAATTTAGGCTATACGAAAGTTATTAATTGAGATCTAGAACTAACTAGAAGTTGCCCGAATATTTTTATCGCTTCACGGTGTATCCAATGTAGGATAGGCAGAAGGAACCTAGTGTCAAGTAATTCCGTTTACCAACTTCCGCCGAATTATCGAGACATTGCGTGTTGAGTTGCGCTACTAATTGCTGCGTTATTGCCTTGTTACCAGAATGCGGAAGTGAAATATCATCGTCACGCTGTATTACGTATCCCGCACTAAACAGTACCCGACAGGCAGACAGGGACCTAGTGTTACATTCAGACAGACGTAGGACATTCTGTTCCTTGCTGTTCGCCGAATTCTGGAAGTAACGCGTGTTGAATGGCGGAAGTCGACGTCGCGCTTTTCCCCCGACACCAGAGCGAAGCTCAAATGGGGATCGAACCCCCAACCAGCCGCGTTTACACTCACACTTTGTGCCCCTGCGCCACGACTAGCCTCAATATTTAGAGGTATATAAAACAAATATTTTTTCGTAATGCTTCCAAAACGTTCTTGATTGTTCTTAACCTATACAGAATTAACCAGAAGTTTCTTGAATATTATACTACAATATTAACAAAAAGTAGATACACAAAAACCCGAACATGACGCACAAGGAAGCGATGCGTCACAATGACGCGTCAATACGTAACTTAAACCGAATGTTGATCATTAGTTGCCGTTTTATTAATTATTATTAACCTTTTCGCGCTTTTTATTATTACTAAAATGGTGGAAACGTGAAGTACGCGGAGAGTAGAGTTATGTTTTGAGTTCTATTACATTGACAACTGCCTCTTATAACGGTTTTTCTGATTTATCTTTCATGTACAGACACCGATCAGTTACGATTTTATAACAAGTATTGATAAGTATAGCGGGACTTAGCGGAGTAGAGTAAAAGAACCGGGCGCTCTTCTGCTTTGTACCAGTGTCATCATCTTCTTAATACATGCTTCCGGGGTCCTAATTTTTTTCGAGACTTTTTTATAGTATATATAGTATCGTCGATACTGCATACACGACGGTCAGCCGAGGTTTCCGAACTGTCATGAAATTTTGACATTACGCGTTTGAGGGATGTCCCTATCGAACGCCATTATGGATTTGTTGTTGTGATCGCCATCTAATAGAAAGTCCCGGGACATGTTGAGCGAAGTGTTATTATACTCTTATAAGAAATTAAACGATCTACAAAAATAGTCTAATATGTTTATTTTTTTGCTAATTTGAGTAATTTAAAAATTATTACTAGTTAGAGTTGTGAAATGGTTATTATATGTAGCTTCATATAATAAAAAAAAATCTTAATAAAGTTTATATTAAGTTACTAATTTATAGTGAAAATATTGTTCTGGGCACCGAAAAAATACGTGTGTATTTTTTCACGTAAAAGAGTAGCTCTTATTTTTTATATTAAAATTCGATTTCATGTATAAATTAAAAGTAGAATTTAGTCTTTTAATTTTGAAAGTTAATTGTGATTAAACTAATAGTATCGGCGTAAAAATCAATATTATATATATTATATTCTTGTAGGGCATTAAATGATCCACAAAAAATTTCTTATTAAATAATATTTAATAAAGAATTAAATAATATTTATACAATTCATCCTGAAACTGCGTCTCTGTGACGTATTACAACTATAATATGACGACAGTTGTTCAAATATTTTTGTACATTTTCTGTTCTCATCTTATACTGTTTTGATAAAAACAGCTGTGTATATGTAACGTATTTGCAAAGTACAGGTTCGATGCCCGCTCTTTGTCATGTTTAATTTGCTCGCTTAAATTTAATTGAATATGAATTATACTATTATTATTAAGCGTAAGCTAATCTAAATTATTGCTTACAAAATATTTGTATTCTTCCACCATTCAGAAAATCTATGTATTTAAAACGAAAACAGACGAGTTAAATGAAACCTATGTATCAATGATCATTCGCATTTTATAGGAAATGTATTTATTATCGAGCCCCGCACGCAGCAGGGTAAGCAGAGGGAACCTAGTGTTAAGACGTTCAGTTCCCCACTTAACTCCACCCTCCGGCCATTTAAGAGACCTTGCGTGTTGAGTACCGTAACGTCAATATGACGCTGTATTTCAATTCCCCGGCCTCAATACGTATTGTGTGTACGTGTAAAAAACATCTAAATAGAAACTTTAAGAAAGGAATTCTCGGTTCCAATAGCGAACATTGTCTAAACAACAGGTTCTATCTTTCAAATAGAAATAGAACCTACAACCATCGTGTGTCCACAGTCCTAATGACATACGATGACATCTAGGTTATCATATATTTAATCTTAATAAGTAGATATTAATCTATTACTATCTAGCAAAGCCTGATTTTCCTTCGATTTGTAAATGTATATTATGAATTTGTATTACAAATGTATAAGTCTTAGGAAATCACCCAGAATTTCCGGAATTAATAATGATATATATATGTAGATATATGCACGTGAATAATTATATATTTAAATCAACTGGTTACGCCACATAATGCAGGTATTTTTATAACTTGTTATTTTTATAACAGTTTCACGCTGTAGTCAGAATAAAGCAGAGTAGGCAGAGGCAATGTAGTGTTAAGACACTACCTATATTCTCCGCTAACCTGGGTCATTGTGTGTTGATTGACAAAAATTATCAATGCGCTTTGGATTTTCAACTGACTTCCGTAAGGAGGAGGTTCTCAGGTAGGGTTCTGTAGTATTTAAGGGAAAAAAGAACTTCATTTGTGGTTGAATCCTAAAAAAATAATAGTCTTATATGCCCCCCATTTAAAGTTCTGGCTGAGTTAAAATTTGGTAGTAATTTGATATTAGGTCGCTAGTTCAAGTGAGGTATCAGATAAATGGGCCCTGGCTTAGCAAAGCCTGAATTTCTCTTTTACTCTCATCAGTTTTTGTACGGAATCTTTCTCCAATTCTTACACGGAACCCTCGGTGGGCGAGCGTGACTCGCACTTATCCGGTTTTTTTATGTGTAGAAAATATTTAACTAATGAGTAAGAAAAAGGGGAGAATGCACTAGACTCGCCCCCACGAAGTCTATTATAAATTGAATCACAAGAGACAAAAATACACAAGCGTCATGCTGTTACGATGGTATGTTACTGACATCTGCCCAAAAATAGTCGCGTGATCTCGGCTTTATTCATTTTATTGCTTTGTTTACGTTTGTGTTTTAATTTAATAATATACTCGTATGATTGTATCTAATAAAATTATTTATAATTAGAAAGTATTTTTTTAAATGGTGCATGGCATTGGCAGAACGAGTTTTGTCGTTTGTTTTCTTAAGATAAAAAAAAATTAAATGTTTACATTAATAAATATAAAAAAATATATTCATAGCTTTTTTTTGTGTGTTATGAAATTATCAGTTACGGTTGGCCTATGAGTTTTGGAGAGTGAGGTGCGAGCTCGTCAAAAGCTTGAGTATAGAGGCCGACGTGACGCGTGGCACGGGCGTCCGACTGTAAACACGACGGTTGTGGGCTCGATTCTCAATCAAGGACATAAATTATTTTCATTATCTCAGGTAACAAGAAAAAGCGTTAGATTCCACCACTTAACAGAATATTCAATATATCGAATATTGGGCGGTGCGTAGGCAACAGTGTGTCTAAAGTTTTAGGTTCCCTGTGAGAAGATGGAACAAGAACTTTGAATAACAGTTTTAAAATATTATAAAACTCATTTTGAAGTAACTTGTGCTCAATACGCAGTCACTTAGTGGTGCCGTCACGTTTTCCTCGTGCACCAAGGCCTCGCCTTACAAAACTCGACGTTGTCTTATTTACTACACCTACATTCATTTACGACTAGATTTATATACATGACATTCCGGAGAAATGGAACATTTGTTGTACGTGGCATGTTTTTATATAAGAACCCCCTTTATTAAACATTTTATTCAATTTTTCGTGTTTGTTGTTATAGCGGTAACAGAAGTACATCATCTATGGAAATTTGGAATTTCGATTGGCTGACTGATAGTTGGTTCTTGAGGTACTTCCTGCTGACAGACAGACAGACAGGTTGATAGACGGCAGAGTCCCAGTAATAGAGTCATGTTCACCCTTTGGATAGGGAACTCAAAAATACGTGTTAAAATGTGAAATATAATGAAATTGAAACTTTTAAACATTAATAAATTTATTTATTATACACACAACATAAAAAGTTAGCTTTTTTATATGTATCTCTTCCTTCTACAAAAAAATATTATTCTCATTTAACCAAAAATATTTTTACTGTTAAGTGTTTTTTGTAAAATAAAAAAAAAATATCAAGAAAAATGTCACAAAAACAGAGTGTCATAAATGTGTTTATATGCATCGGCCGGGAATCGAACCCGGGCCGCCCGCGTGGCAGGCGAGCATTCTACCACTGAACCACCGATGCCTACAAAGCAACAAGTAAAAACTTCGTATCACAATATATTTATAATATTTATATTATGTACTTTTTATTCGTTCGTAGTGGCACAGCATGTACTTATGAGTATTCACTGTTAAATGGCGGAGTTTAACACCGCACTTTGTGCCGAAGGCGCCAGAGGAAGTGAAAATATTTTATATGTAATATAGATCAAAGTCAGTAACATATTGTAAGTTAAAATAGTTTTAGAAACTGAAATGAAAATTAATAAAAATCTTGAAAACAAATATTTATCACGTTTGGAACGAATTCAAGGGAAGCTTGTTTATTGTTACTTTTTTAAAAATGTGTTATATCGTTACGGCTCAGTATCTGCTATATATAAAGAAAGGTTGTGGGTTCGAATATTTAAGTGGGGCTCATT
The DNA here is from genome assembly GCA_037355905.1 of Heliconius aoede. NCBI lineage: Eukaryota > Metazoa > Arthropoda > Insecta > Lepidoptera > Nymphalidae > Heliconius > Heliconius aoede. Next base: position 411,957 of record JBAIZZ010000304.1, read on the forward strand.
AAAAAATGTCAAATTTATATCTATTATAAAAATCATCTTCACGCTGTATCCCGCACACAGCAGGGTAGGCAAAGGACGAACCTCGTGTTAAGATATATGTGTATATATATATATATATATATATTACTGTCAAGGCAGTAGTGGCGAAGGGGCACAAGCGTGACACTGGAAACGCGACACGAGGTTATGAGTTCCATTCCCACTTGGGGAAAAGAAATATTTAATATATTTTGGACTTTCTCGCTCTTATAGCGTGACAAAGTTGATTTCCGCTACTCAACATGCAATGTGTTAAGAAAGAGACAGAGTGTCTTAACACTAAGTTTCCAGGTACCCGGTAAGTTTTAAATAAAAATATAATAATACAAAGGTGTTGCACTATCACAGTTGTTGTGGCTTCGATGATATTACTTCGGAGCCCATATGGGAAAAGAATTGACGTCTATATTTCCTTAATGTAACAAGACAAAGCGCCGCGTTTATTTCAGACAGTGAGTGACATGTGGACAGAGTGTCTTAACACTGGATTCCCTCTACCTTCCACCTGTTACGCAGAATATAGCGTAAAGGTAAAAAAAGTGTGACATCGTTAAATATCAATGCGATCGTGCTCTTATACTCGTAGCATAGACACAAGGCGACACTTGCTCGCACGGAAGGGTAACTTCCGAGTGTTCCAAGGGCATACAGTCTCTTCCTTTTGTCGTGTTTATTATATTAATTTATTTATAGATATGCCTATAAAGATGGCTTATAATTCCGCCACTCAACGGTCAACAAGCAATGTCTCGAGTATTAAACGGAAAGTCGTGACGTGTCTTAATAAGAACTTAACACTAGGTTCCCTCTGAGATACAGAGGGAACCTAGAAGTTTAGAAAAATGATGGAAACAATCAACAAGCAAAAATGCATAGAAACTAGTGTCTACTAATACTAATACACTACTTTTTATTTACCTATTTGCTTTATAGGAGAAAAAAAAAATCACTATCTATATAACAACATTGTAATTCATCGCTGCCTGTAAATGGAAGGTATATAGAAAATATATTAGTGGACGCATTTATTAATGCAATACAATAATATAGAAATCAGTAAATAAATAAAAAAATATCATGAGAGATCTGCACGTTTCTGAACTGGCATTAGAACCATATTGGAATTACGACTATTCGTTAGTGCCTGTAACGGTTTATATGAAAAAAAAAAATATTTTCAATTTGAATTATTGAAATGATAATGTTATTGGTACACAAAAATAATTAATATAAACAAATGAAAACGACGAGTGGGCCGCTTATTTAATGTACACCCGTATAAATATAAAAACAACTAGCGTTTACGAAACGACTGTAACCGGTTGAGTTGCGAGAGAAAGGCGGCGTTGCCGCACTTACGTCTAACTAGAGCTGTAAACTTCATATACGTACACCTATACCTATTCGATACACTAGTGACTAGCCAGTTGCCACTCGCCACTTGTCTCGACCGTTCACGCTATGATTGTGAGTTCGATTCCTACAAGGGGTAATTAATTATTGTCATTATCACGTTTTCATTGGCTTTAAGACGTGTGAAGAAATATGCAGAGATAATCTCTTTTTTGCTCCCTATGCCCATTCTGTATGAAAGTTAAAAATAAATTAATATTGGCTTTCATGTAGACACGTATCATATTATTGAGGTATATTGACTATAAGCGTGAACGTTGTGCGTTCGATTCCCAATTAAGTTTCCCTTATGGTGGTAATTCACGTTATTTTCCCATTCTTATGTCAAATTTCATATTTGTGTTTTTAGTACTTTCTGCTGCTTACTGTACGTTCACGAATTTATATTTATACTGTTACTTCTTTATGTCTGCTTGACGCTGAATCCGGTACAGGTTAGCCAGGCAAAACTTGGAAGCTTAGTGTCAGGACACTTTGTTTCCACTAAAACACTTCCGTTCCCTACTTTCCGCCGCATTCTCAAGAGACAGCATGTTGAATGGCAATAATGAACACTGCGCTTTTGTCTAGTTACCAGAGCAAAGAAATTGAAATATTAAAATATGAAATATTTTATTTAGGCTAAATGTTCGTGACTAAGTGGGAATTGAACCCATAACCTTAGGGACAATCGTCGTGTTTACAGTCTAACGCATGTGCCCCTGCGCCTCGACGGCCTCTATAATCTACATATGTATGTATTTAATTAAATTTATTCTGACAAAACCGCTAGCTTTATCAAAAATTTACTTTGATCTTTCGTCTTTGTCAATTTAAAAGTGTAAAAGCCTTGATTTAAAATGAACATAATACGTGATACATACTTAAGGTCATTACATAAGAATACTAAATTATTTTTTGTTGTAAAAATATATATTTCAAATATATTTTTTATTTTAAAAATAAAATATAAAAAGCTTTCAGCTTCACGCTATATCCCGTAATTTATTCCCCCTAATTTATTTTATATCCCCGAGTGGAAATCGAACTCAACAACGTATTGTTTACAGTCACGTATGTCGCCTTCAGTCAGTACACGTTTAAGCTGCTGTGCATCGAGGCCTCAATTTTTATATTTATTGTAGAATATTTTAAAACAAATTATACAACAAGTGCAAGTTAGACTCGCCGCCGAGGAGTAGGTACCAATTTATGATTCATGATTAATGGGAAAATGGGACTTATAAAAGTTGACGCCATACGTCGTAAGTCGTTGTTGACATACGATGTCCCAAGACAGTCTAAAGGAAATTTCGGAACGGAGTGTCTTGACTTAAAATACATGTACGCGAAATGCACGGTGAAGCTGAACAAACCTAAACAAATTTAATTATATATATATATATTAATCGATATATATATCGGCATAGATGCTCCAAATTTACATTCGTCAGACCCCAGACGGTTCAACCTTCACCACGAGGACGTAGATTAATTTAAAATAGTTCGATATTAGCTAAAAGCGGTATGGGCTTGAAAATGTGGGAGCACAGTTGTCCATGCCCACCTCAGAAATCTATTGCCACCTCAGAAAAATTAAAAGACACTTTTATGTAAAAAAAGGAGAAGAAGACAGTCTTGATTTATTTTTACTAAATTAAAACTAAATAATAGTAATAATAAAACCATAAAAAGTGAAGAATATTTTAACACTAGGTTTTCTCGGCCTACCCTGCTACATGCGGGATTAAGCGTGAAGCTATTTTATAATAAAGTGTATAAATACTGTATATACGCATGTCATTACATTATTCATTCTTTTATTAAGGGAATAATATTAAAATGACTAATATTATGTTTTATCATATTTTCAATATTACTAACACTAATATTGATTGCACAAGTTATAATAATATTAGTCGTAGCTTTAAAGCGTTTATTTTCCTTGGAGATTTGTATTCAATATAAAAGAAAACAGAAGTCTCGGCAAAGCAAAATATAGAGTAGGGTACAAGTTTACAACTAACCGACTTATAAGCGAATTACTAAAGAGACAGTGCTATCATTCTATTAGTTTATTTGGTGAGAATCGCTTTTTTCAAGAACTCCTGTTTCTAACTGGTTTTTGTTTTTCTTTGAATAGTCCAGTTCTTTCTGTTTTGACTTTATCGAACAAGCCTTTGGACTATATCCATTCACGTTAATCGTTTCGATGTAAGCCGTCTGCACTTGCGGTTACATACAAATCTTAGTAAATATCCTTTATTTAATTAGGCACTCTTAATTTATTAAGTTACACAAAATTGGCAGCAGTGAAGAGAGAGAGAGAGAGAAAGAGTCTTACAGAAAGCTACCACCGCTGAGGAAGGGTAATATAAGTTATCGAACCCACAACCATAGTGTCGTACCGTCAAATATTGCCATACTCATTGCGCCACAAAGGCGTTTTAATTCTATTGTAATACTTGACAAAACCCTTTGTAACGAGGTATTTCTAGATCAACCAGTTTATTAACCAGTTACATTGCACGTACAGATACACGTTTTATATTTAATATATACATTTTAATAAAATGTTATTCATGTTTGTATTATGCGATTATTAACTTGTGACCATGATTTTATCTCTAAAAAAATAAAACCACACTTGGATATTTGATATATAATTTTTTTCAGCTTCACGCTGTATCGCGCACACAGCAGGGCAGAGGAACCTCTGTGTTAAGACACTCTGTTCCCCACTTTCTACCGAATTCTGGAGGCATTGCGTGTTGACTGGCAGAAATCAACGCCGCGATTTGCCTCGACACCAGAGCGAAGAAAAATGGAAATATAAACGTAAAGAAATATTTCACTTCCTCGAGTGGAAATCGAAACCACAACCGTCGCGTTTACGGGCGGCACCCTTGTGCCACTGCGCCACAACGGCCTCTTATAATTTCATTCCATTTTCATGCGAATTTTCAATAGTAAAATTTGAGAAAATATATCTAGACAGACAAACATAGTTATCCTACAGGGGTTCAATTTCTTGAGTTATATATCATCTCAAAACTTAGCGGTTATATAGCTTACGGCTACGAAAATACAGTCTTTAAGTTATTGACGAGCTGGTCTCTCTGGCCATCATCAAACAAACAAACCCAGATCAATCGCTAGTTTAGTACACATTATGCGGAAACGTGACGTGATAATATATTTGCTTAGTTGATTTATTTATATTATATAATTACTTGCATTATCTTTGTGTCAACGTAACGTACAAGTTATTTAAATGCCGTTTTATTTATAAACAAACAATATTGAAATATGGAAATTTAAATGTAAATAGTAAAGTGAATGAGGTCGTCGTGACGCAGCGGCGTAACGGGCTTGTAAAGGTAATGGTGACGGAGTGGGTTCGATTCCTATTTGGGATATGATATGAATTATTAGTATTTCCCTATTCTACTAACAAGCTTACACATAATTACAAGGATAAGAGAACGCATGTTTCTACAGTCGATTGTGTACCTATTTGTAATATCAGTAATTAAAATTTCAAAGTTAACATAATTAATGTCCACGTTTTCCCTGTACCAATTAAAATTATTAGCATACTATGGATACCATGTCGAATCGACTTACACTAACTTAGAACATGTGTTTTTCTATATTATTGTTAAAACAATATTAATTCTAAACAAATAATAAATATAGAGTATTTACAATTACAAACTGACATTGAATATTGAAAGTTAAAATTAAAAGCTATTAAAATAAAAACTAGAAATTACTACCACCTATGTAGTGGCTGTGTGACCCGCATACAAGTGTTCATTGTTGTGAATTAAAAAATTTCCCTTTCTTTATATTAGAAGAGGGTCGCTTTAACCCCTGGTGAACGAAGCTATTTACCAGACTTGCCTAAGTCACATTTTTTATATATTTTTTAAATATTTTGTAATTACATGCTATTGTTTCTGTAAATATTTTGCCATAAGATAGAAAAAACCTGTTACAATCCTTTTATGTACAATATTTGTAATTCGTGGCACATCTTAAATATGTCTATTAGAATTTGATTATGGAATAAGCAGTGCCCGCCCTAGAATAGTCTGGTGTCTATCCCAGAAATTTTACTTTTTACACCTTAAAATAATAAAAAAAAAACAACGTTTACAGGAACATCTCTCATATATTTATATATCGTTCAAAGCTAGAGATCAGCCAGTCTAGAACCATTTATTCCTCTGAGTGGAAATATGAGTGTATATTTATCGCATATATGGGTGGAGTATATCTGTAATAGTATTTTCATTTATGTTTTGGCGTTATGCCAGTTTACTGCTGACGGTCTCAATTGCTGTTCGCCGCTTAATAATTATTTATACGACTGGCTAAGGTCAACTTAGGTCATGTGTAGATCTTTGTATACTCGCGTGCATTGTAATATTAATAAATACAGAATAAAAAATATGTGCTTAAATAATAAAAAAAAAACAAAACATAAATTAACACGCAGATGTTATATTCTATTTATAGATAACTTATTTTTTTTACTTGCATGGCAAAGGTCGTATGTTTAAGGATATGTAAGTCCATTTATAAATGGATAAATAAATGTTTTTGTCTAGGCTAGTCGGATAGCCAAAGTAACCGTTAAACCAATTTATTAGAACGCATGAGGCAGACCCGTGGAGTCACTATATAACCAACCACATAACTGCCGACAGAATAATTCGTGTCAACGTTATTATGTAAAATTGTGATTCTCCATACGATATATTGAGGTCAAACAGTATTCTAGTGTTGTGTATGTAAAACATAATTCGTCCTCTTTTTTTTTTTGATAATTATATCTAATAAGCGTCATATTTGATATTTGCTTTCACATCAGAAAAGCACATGGTTAGATTACGATTTCTCTTTTTGAGTTAGTTCGTTTTGTTTGCCATTAATTAGTATATTTAACGAGTAACGAGTTATGTTCAAATGGACACACATATATTTATAAATAAGACAAGTGAAATCTCATTCCCACAATCCAAACAGCTAGACAGCCAGGTAACTATTCCATTTATAGCATTGATCAATATGTACTGGGAGCTGCGACGTTGCCGCTCTTACGTTGAAAACATCCGCCATCTTGTTAAACTCAATAACACTCGCGATGCAAAACTAACATTAAACATTGATTAATAAGGTTTATATTCAAATAACATCCAGAAAACATGTAATCTTTTAAAAATTAAGTACAAATGTAAACAATAATTGAGGCAGAGTATTATAAGAGCTATGTCTATTGAAATAAAATTGATATTTCTTTATATTTCATGTGTGACGATTATGAATGGCGTGATGGTATCGTGGAGGGAGTCACGTATTGATATAAACCTAACAAATAGAAATGTAAGTTTAACATTTAAATTATTTATCATTTATTTATTACAAACGGTATTAAAATATAACGAGATGTTTTATAAGATATAATTTGACCTAATTATGTTAATAAAACGACGTTTTTTCATCATTCAAACGGATCTCAAGCTAAAAAAACATGCGATAAACAATATTCCTGCCGCAGTCGCGTTATAGCAAAACAAAAGTAAAGTTATGGTTAATAACTAGAAGCCCGCCCGCGGCTTCGCCCTCTTGAACTACGTGATTATTCATTTAATACACAGAATGAATGACTTCTAGTCAAAATAGTTGTCAGTCAATTCTGTCAACAGTCATGTTTTTTTTACGACAATGTGATATCTGTAAGGATTTTTGATTGTTTTAAATTAAAAAATACGACCCATATATACTTGATATTTATAATAATATATATTATTAGATATTAGTCCATTGATACGTAAAGCTGATTATTTATTATACTTTATAAATATATTTTTTTAATTATTTATTTATTTACTAGCGAACTCGTGTAAAAGATGGTGGATATAGGCGAAAATGACTTAAATAATTGTGTTAATCGGGGGATGCGATTGTACTTATTCTTCAGGGGCGAGCCAGTCTTCAATAATATACGTATAATTATAAAATAGACCTCAACTGTAACCGCCTTCACCACGTGGAGGTACTCCTAGTTTTTGTTATATTAAATTATTTGTCCAGAATAATAACCTTATTTAATTCAACTCTGACTATGCAGAACAACTATTCCGAAGCCATTATATTTGCCATTATATCTATTGAGTGTTAAAATGCGGGATTCAATGTGATTCATCAAACAGCAGGGACATGAAAGTAATTCAAATATTTATTTCCCTCGAGTGGAGATGAACCCACAACCGTCGTCTCTCATCGTCGCCACGATGGCCTCAATGCAACGCTACTTACCTAAACAAAATAGGCATTTTTATGAGGTTGTACTGACACAGTTTTTAACTGTAAACGCGTTGTTCAACTGTGTGGGAATACAGTTGGAAAAAATATTTTCAAACGTCACTAGTATCAGTAAGTAACAGATAGATAAGAAAAAAACATTCATAGAAGGTCGTGAACTACGAACTCTACCTAGCTTTATTTTTCGAAATAAGCTTAATTGGGTAGACAGTTTTTATCTGTTACTAACAAAGAGCGGGGTCAAATCCCGCCTTCATTCATATCATTTGTATTAATTTAAGTCGTTAAAAAAATCGGCCAAAAGTCATATAGTTGAAGTTTGATAACTAATTTATGTTGCCACGCGGATATCGAACTAGTGACCTCCTTACGCTCCTCTCCAAATCTGTTATTTTTAATGAATAATTATGCCAATGTCAAATGATAAATGGTTTTTTGGTACGGAAACCATTTTTAAGACTTTCTTTTTTGTTGTGCAATTTTGTGCTACTTATTACATATTTAGATACAACTATCTAAAGTCGGAATATTTTATCATGAGTGATAATATTATAAGGGAACCTAACACCGTTCAATGTTATAGTTAAATTTAAAAAAAAGGATAACACAGAAAAACAGTTTTGTAAGTCGGTAAAAAAATCAAAATCTCATCAAAGATTTTTAGTATTGTGTAAACAACCATATGCACTTGAAGAAACACGTTCATTTTGAAATGACAAAAATAACATTTTTATTTACAAGAACTGTTAAATATCACCTCGTAATTTTCAATTAATATTTTTATCGCTAAATACCTTATTTACGGTGTCGCGTTCATTTAAATATTTAGAAGTAATTAATATTATTCTACAATGTTTATATATAAACAAAATTGTACAAAAATACTTTAAAGTAATTAAGAGACACACTGCAATGTTATATAGTCTATTACATTATTGGTATATATTCCTTTCTTTGTATTACAAAGTAATATACGCGTGGAGCGAGAAAGAACCCTGCGTTATATATTTACTGCCCATTATAAAGATTTTAGTTATTTGTGGCGAAAATATACATACGCTATTAAATAGTATGCGAGGAAATTTTATTGAAAAAAAAAAATGTATAGAAATTAAGTTTATTCATAATAAGATATCACTCTCCATGTTCACATTTATTTTGTATGAAATGAACTGATTTAGTTTGATATGGTTTTGTCTGTGATACACATATAAATTAGTTCAGCTTCACGCTATATCCCGCACATAGGTATATAGGTAGGCAGAGGAAATCTACTGTTAAGACACTCTCTTCTCCACATTCTGCCGAATCCTGGAGGCATCGTATATAACATATAAATTTCGTGTTTTTTTAAATTATAATATAGACACATGGGGGAGACTGAGATGAGAACCTGCAATGCTGTTATAATCTCGAGTTAAATGGTTGACAGACGGACAAAACAGTGTATCTATACTATAATATGTGCTTTCTTTCTTCCTCGATGACAACACTCAGTTTGTTTGACAACAACAGCTCAGCGAGAGTGAGGTGTGGCGAAGAGGTGTTATTATGCGGTGATATTAGTAGATTCCCTCTGTCTATCGTGCTATATGCAGGATACAGCGTGATGGTATTAAAAAAAACGACAAAACAATAACTTTATTTATCATAAGACGTCATCTTTTTCCACGGACACACTCAACTTGTATGTGGGCCAGCTCAGCGCAAGGGGGAGGAGCGGTGGGGGCGAGTCGCCTGCGTCGCTTTCAGAGTCGCTGTCGCCGAAGCGAGCGAGCGCGGACACCTGCGGGGCCATGGCGCGCGCGAGCGACGGCGGGATTAGAACCTGCAATATACCTGAACCTGCAATACATCTACCTGTATGGGTTCGATTCCCACTCGAGGAAATGATTAATTTATTATTTTCATTTCCTCATTAACAAAATTCAGGTGGGAACAGAGTATCTTAGATAATTGGTTCTTTGTTCCTAAAATATTTCACCAAATCAAATGTGCCATGCAATTTATTTATAAAATAAATAAAAAAAAAATGGTTTTGAAAAACAAAACAAAAAAAAAATCGACAACAAATCTTAATGTCAACAAAATTTATCGAAAAATAATATAAAAAAACAATTGTTTACAAATTTTTCTTTCCTTTCAGCTATATAAAAAAAATGAACATAAGTCGAACCTGTAACCAACCACCTCTAACAGCATACGGCTTGTCCGGAGTCACAAAGGCCCCCGCCACAGTGGGGGGTAAAATGGTGACCGCTCGAGGGCCCTGACGCCAGGTGAAATGACGAGAGTGGAGAACTCGGCCACTGGAAGGACAAAAAATAAGTGCTAATAATTAAATAAGGAGTCATGACGTTTGGTACAAGCGTTTTTAAATAGCCATAAACATATGAAAACAAATGAAAATTCGACTAAAAATTCAAAAATTTTAAACAAAACAAAAGAAAATCCTTGGACAGAAACCAAACTCACTCAATGGCCAAAGGAAGTAAACTGGCGCCCTCCGCGTTGAATATTATATGTACTGAGTCCAAGTATTCAATTTCATCTGAACCACTCCAGGAGCCCTGGAATAAAAAAAATACGTTAACTTAAAAAGAAGAAGAATAATGTCAAATAAAAATAATGTAAAGTTTTGGCTTACTACTGTATGCCGCGCATAGTAAGGGAGGCAGAGCTAGCCTTCTGTTAAGACACTCCATTCTTTTCTATCCGCCCCAAGAATCATTGCGTGTTGTGTGAAAATTAACGCCACATTTAATTTTGCCGCAAGTAAATAAAAGCAACGCCGTCGTGGCGCAGGGAAACAAACATCCAATTATAAGCGCGACGATTGTGGGTTCGATTCTTACTCAGAGGAATGAAATATTTTCATTTCCTTGTTGCGGTAACGATGTACAGCACGGCGTTGAGTTCCACCATTTAACAAGAAATGCCTCGAGAATTCGACGGAGAACGGGGAACAGAAGTGTTTTAATTTGAATGGAGGTTCACATTAAAACACAACACTAGGGTCCCAGGTTCCCTCTGCCTACCCTATATACAGTGTTAAGCAAAAACACATTCTCCGAACGGGGTTCGAAGCCAAGGTCTTCGTGTTTTCTTGTCAAAATTTAGTCCAAATATACAAATTAAATAGCAATTTAAATATAAGTTAAAAAGTTACCTCCATTGTTTCAGGTAGCTGAGGTAACGCACGCTCTATGCTCGACATTTCAAAACTATCCGTAGACATGTTGTGTCCTGAAATAAACAATTAATTATTTAAGTTTAAACATATTTTGCTCACTCACTCATTTATTCAATCGCTAATTCGCTTCATTTATCAGTCAACTCATGTGACAGTCTATTTTTTAATCATACACTCACTTCACGACATTTTTTTCTTACTTAAAGTAATAGTTCAAGCTATAACAATTAATAATTTGTAAAATTATTTTTCATACAGTATATATATGCATTAAAAGTTATTGCCATCTTGAATTTATTAAAAACTCGTTCAGTCCCTTTAAGCGTTATGAATTTTTCACTTTCGCTCGTCCATTTTCATATTATTCATCAACTCTACCAATTTTCTTTTCACTCACTCCTTCAATCTATCGTTCATTCACTCATTCACTCAAGTTCTATTTCTTTATCTATACTACACAGTTCTATTTGAAAGGTCTCCTTGTGTGCTGTTAACTTACAATATTTTTTACTAAAACTCCTCAATTTATTCCTTCAATCTATCAATCATTCATTCACTAATTCACTTACCTTCAGCCCCTCTATCGGTCATGCTGCAGAGGCCTCGTTGTAGGGTCTCTTTTATTTGCTGTTCCACACTCGGAGATAATGGTTCTGTTTGTTCTACACTCTGAAATTGACACATTTTTTTTAATAACTTCTATATTATATTTTTTTTAGTTAAAAACTCAAAATGTTAATGTCTACGAAAAAGTTTTTTTTATCAATATTATTAAAAGATTTCATGTCAAGAAATAAGGTCTGAATTTTTTTTGTATATATTAGGTATTGGTATCCAAATGATAAGAGAAATAAGAAAAGAGAAAAAATAATATAGAAATAAATGCATATACAATTACCATATTACACTCAACAGGTGGATTCTTCAACCATCTTACTCTAGCAGAGACACCAGCTAAGTGGGCGGCACGGGAGCCTTGGGGCAAGCGGGCGGAGCCCCGAGATACCCGGGACACTAGCCATGGTCCCCCACATCTAAAAATAATAATTTGAAGCTTTTCTTCACGCTGTATCCCACATATGACAAGTTAGACAAAGGGAAACTATTGATAAGATACACCCACACTTACAGCTGAATTCTCGAGGTATTGCGTGTTAGCTGACGAAACTCAACGCCGCGCTTTATCTTGTCCCCGGAACGAGAAAATAAAAATAAAATTAAAAAAATAAAATTCCCGAGAGTAATCGAACCCATACCACACCGTCGCGTTTGCAATCGCAAGCTTTTACCACACTGCCTCAACGGCGTCACAATATATAACATAGTAAAATAATTTATCATCCAACCTGGGATCTTTACCGATCGCTTCAATTACTTCAAGGCCGGAGCCCCGTTGCGCCGCGCGGAGTTCCCTACTGGTGCAACCTACCATCTGTGTATGAAAAAAGTATTTTTTCATATAATATAACTATTAACAAAATTAAAATAAAATAATAAAAATTAATTTTCTCGTATCTTTTATAAATATCTCTTATATAGGTAAAGTACATCAGTAATATATATAATAACGAAACAATTTTTCAATTTATTTAGAAACATAATACGAGTTATGTCGTATCTGTTTCTCGTTTATGTTTTTTTTTATTTTAAATATATGATATTAAAACTGAATAAATAATCTAGAAATCAAATTCTCAAAGGATATGTAATAAATTCAGTATAATTTAAAATATTAGATAGTATGGCAAAGGCCACAATTATAAACAAAAATAAGGGAAAATAAATCTACATATTTAAAGAAAATTTCCAAACCTGTGAAATCAAACAATTTAAATAAACAATTCAGAAAAATTATAGACAAAAACGAAAACCACAAACCTGTACAAAACTAACTCCCCCATGGGGAGTGTCAACTTTGCCAAGCTGAGGGTCCTCAGTCACCAGCAGGTGTCTCAACTTGGAGTTGGCACCGTCGAGGGGCGCGTGCCACGTCACATGGTCACCGGGCATAAACTTGTTACCTATGGTAGGAAAGAGAAATAACCAAAATGTAATGCGGAAACTAACGCCGCAGCCAAATTATTTTACTAGGGCAGAAAATGTAAGTAGTAGTTGCGGCTTGTCGTGACGCAGGGGCATAAGCGTGCAACTGTAAATGCGATGGTTGAAGGTTCGATCCCCATTCGAGGAGACGAATTTGTATTTTCACTTCCTCAATTCACTTCACTTGGGGGAATGATTTACTATTTTTTAATATTTTAACTTCTTAGATTATTAGACAAAAGTTTCTAGTTCAACCTGTAGTAAAAATGTATCTGGCCAAAGCTTGCAATAAGGCTGCAGGCCACAGTGGAGGCTCCCTTTCTTCACTCTCTAATCTAAATGTAAGTTCGAGACCGTACCCGGAGCACCCACCGGGGTAGGGTTCCGGGTGGACACGACCGTCGCCGTGCAGGTCTGAGAGACCGAAACTGAGAAAAAAATATAATAATCTTTTAAACGTTTTGTTATAATTGATCATTAAAAAATCCCGACTTTAAAAAATAAACAAAATCTACAATGTCTCAAAATCTACAAATCTACTTCAATTTATATTATTTTCTAATAATTACAACCTAATCATTGGACAAAGTTGAATAAAGTCGTAGCCCATAGGTAATAATTAAGGCTTCTTTTCTCCTATATCTTATCTAAATATAAGTTTAAGGCCGTAACCGAAGCGCCCACTCATATAGGGTTCCGGATGAACACGACTGTCTCTGGGTCGGATAACAGGTCTAAGAGATCGAAGCTACGAAAAAGGCTATAAGTTTTTTAGGGTTGTGGAAGGGTTTCATTTATAATTCGAATCCACGACCATTTTATGCATTGATGCAAGTTTTTTTATTAAATAAAACTAGCTATAACAGTAAATTTCATGTCTATCTGTGAAAATTTTATCTTAAGCTATGTTTTTATTAAAACTGGAGGACGAATTGACGCGAATAATTCGCACTTTATAAATAATAAAGTGTATATATTATATTGCATTTTTTTTAAATATTAATATTCTGTATATCCTCTATATGAACTATAACTGTGCCAAGATTCACACGCCTCCTTCTGCACAATTATTTTAAAAAGAAAATACAATTGTTTTAGTTTCATATATTAATAAATAGATGATCTTCCAAGTAGAATTAACTATTTACAACTGTTTATATAATAATTATGAATGATTTTAACTATATTTTTAATAGACATCATTAAAAAAAACTTCACATTTATGTCATGTATTGTATTTATCATGAAATATATTATTATTACTCATCCATTAAATACCTAAAAGGAAAATTTTATAAATTCAAAAATACAAAAGTAATCACCTAACATAATGCCAGTGAGGAGCAATGTTCTCTTCAGCCCTGCCAGGGTTCCAGTACATGCTGATATAATCAAGAGGATCATGTCCACCTAGCCTGTAACAACATGTACCTATATTAATGGAATATAATAAAACTTACTTCAAAGACCTGTATTGCATTTGGTCTCTAGAAATCTGTGCTACTAATGAACCAATTTCGATGTAACTATTACCTAAATTGGAATATACCACATTTAAATGAAAGAGGATAATTTCAATATGACTTGTGCTTATAGTTACATGTTTAATACATGCTACCTTTTTGTGTGCTCCACTGGTGTTATGACAATATATTATGCCTTTTTTTTATGGTAAAGGACACGGCAAGCGAACGTTCAGTTCACCTGATGGTAAGTGATCACCACCGCCTTCGACCCCATGCAACACCAGAGGAGCCACAGGTGCGTTGCCGGCCGCCAAGGTGGGGTTGTGCGCCGGGGCCCGTCATTACCTGCGATGCAATGCGAAACGCAGTGGCAAGAGCCACTACTTCACGCCGGTTTTAAATGCCCATGCGTGATGCCATTGCTGGCGACGTGACTCTACCATACGTACTTTAGTCGCCTCTTACGACACCGACAGTACGAAGGTGATCCTATTCTAGGCCGGGATCACACGACAGAAATGTACCACGCCTTGTTATACATGTAACAATATATCATAGTGATTAAACTGTGCACACCAATTTGCTCAGAGTTATCGATGTGTATGACAAATCATTGTTCATCAGAGGCAATTATATTTTATTTTAGATACATCGACGTCGATCGTTTGCACAGATTTATCTTCACATGTGGATAGCGATTGCTTGTTTCGCCAGCCTTTACTTCTGACTTCTGACTTCTACAATGTCTCAGAAGAAGTAAACACTGTATAGCTTAAGATCACAGTGTGGTAGATAATCTTTTATGAGTAGTAGTAGTCTAGTAGGAGCACAAGCGAAGTCAGTATTTCTAATTGAGAAAAAAATTACCAATATTTTAGTCTCGTAGTGACTTGTAATGGATTTGGTTGATCTGGATATACTTTGGTACATGTTTCGTAGAGAGTGTTGAGTCCAGGTGGCACGAGACGATCTGTAAAAATTAATATAAGGTTTATTTATTCTTTTTACTTATAATTTATGTAATGCATTCTATTATTTTATTATAGTTGAAATAACATTGGTTTATAACTTTAATTTTAACATCATAGTGCAAATATAATAGCAAGGTAGGCAGAGAGCAATTAATATTAAGACACAGGGGACTGGCCCCATTGACCGCCCGGTTAATGTATTAGAAGACAGTGTGTGTTGAATAGCAGAACTCAACGCCGAACACTTATTTAGAACTTCGAAGTAGCTTGATGAAAACATATGGTTAAATGGGCGCGGGTTTGAACCTCGCTATGTTTAAATTTTTATACATTTACAAAAAAAAATATTTCCTTCTCAAGTGTGGAATAAGTATGTTAATATATATAATGTTATAATTTTACCAGTTTGATTTAGTTCAGAAGTTCCTTGCAATGTGGCAGGATTAGTTGGTACATCAGTACTTATACCTTGCGCAGACGCAACGAAAGCCAAAGCGCTGTTTTGAACTATCCCACTAACTCCAGAACCATTAGAGGCGGACATTTCAAAATTATTCTTAAAGATTTTATGTGTATATATTCAGTAAATTATTTTTAGATTTGAAAGGATAACGCTGTTTATGTTTTACGCCATTTATTTTATGTTACCGCTATGTTGGTGGAAATGGTTGTCAAACTAATTTTGGTGTTGACATGTTAAAATTTTATTTTTATGTAAATCTAATAAGTGTCTGTCTGTGATTTCAAAATGACTATGTATATTCAAATGCATATAATTGTTACATACAAACAAATGATTTACAAGGGTATGTGTCAGGCGATCAACAGAAATACACAAAAAGTAAGCCCAATTTAACTTAATCGTTATGTTAAGACACTCAGCTCCCCACTTTCTGCCGAATTCTGGAGGTATTGCATATTGAGTGACGGAACTCAATGCCGCGCTTTGCCTCGACACCAGCGTTACACAACATACGTTCAAATACTGCATTTATAAAAAAAATTTGAATTCATAATAATATTATATATTTCTTTTACTTGTTGCAATTTATTTAATTAAATAATAAAAATACTAAACGTTATATATGTCATATCCCGCCATGAATTTGTATTTCATATGACATTGACATTTGACAGTCACCCAAAAATTATAAATAGTATGCGGTATTCTTAAAAATTTGTTATTTTTAAATTAAATAATTACCAAAGCCATTACTTACTTATTGCGTTGATTTAAAGTCACATTTTTCCATACAGGAGAGAAGAATAGCATTGCGTTCTTTGAAAATAATAATTTGTGTAGAAATAAATAAGAGAAGTAACCAATATGCGTTATTTATTTTTAACTACTATATTTAGCGTAGTGTACGCTTTTGAGAAAGATATGACGTTTCCGGTACAAGCTGGTAAAATGGAATGTTTCTACCAGAAGGTGTCTTTAAAGGAAGTTATTGATATAGAATATCAGGTAATATATGATTTTTAGGCTTACTATGATAATACTAAAACTACCTAAAGTCACAGGAAAATTGATTTCCTAGCCGGTGGTAGGTTTTTGTTTATCTGATTATTCACAAGTGATTGCAAATTTCTATTTAAATGGAGAATGTTTCAAAATTTTATTTGAAGGCAAGACTTAAAACATTTTTCTACCCTCTCGACATTAATATGTAGATTTAGTTTCTTTTTAGCAAGTATAGAAAGTTAGGCAGATTACATGGCAGGCATTGTTTTGCTTTTTCCTCACACTTACAAAAAACATGTAGATTTTGTATTGATAAAGTATATCAATATGTAAATCTTAAAATGAAATATAGAGTTTTTTTTTAATTAAATGAAAATATCCGCGGATTTATTTCATTTAACTGTTTATTTAAAAGAAGTAAAAATGATAAATTTTTGGGGTTATTTTGATGCCTCGATTATTATTCTTGTAGGTATGCTTCACCCATATATCACAGTTGACTGACAGAACAGTGTTAAGACACTCTGATCTCTTCTCAAAATTATGAATATTAATTAAATTAAATAATTAATGCCATAGTTTTAACTTTTTTGTTGAAAATATTGTGTATGAAAATGTATAAATGCCTGTGTGACACAAGATGAAGCTAAAAAATATTGCTTTTTATCTTGAAACTCAGCAAATATTATTATAATTTTTGGACTCTATTCACCAACAAAATAACATTATAAAATGTAGTATACATATAGTGAATTCTCATTCATTAACTAAAGTTAGACCAACATTTTTAACATTAAGTTCACATATAGGATAGAAAAAAAGTGTTAAGTAATATTTGAAGAAAATTTGAACATAAGTTGAATTTGAACATTTGAGTTTCCAAGTTTCGTTTTAAGTTCCACTTTATGGTCAAGTTTTTATATATTTTCTTAAAAAGAAACTAAAAGTATAATTTTTAGGTCATTGATGCTTCACATGGTGAGCTGGATATATCTTTTCAATTAACAGATCCAGTAGGAAGATCGATTGTCACAGATTACAAAAAACCAGAAAATGCACATAGACATATATCTATATTGGAGGGGGATTACAGATTTTGTTTTGATAACACTTTTAGCACTTTTAGCGAGAAGACAGTAAGTTAATTATTTATTTTCAATTTCAGCTTCAGCCTAGATACCTTTATCTGTTCTCCAATTTCTATCCAAATTCAAGACACTTGTACCTTGAGTGATGGAACTTATTTTGCGAGAATGGAAAAGTGAATATAATATGCATACATTATCCTGAGCAGGAATTCATGCCATGACCATGATACTTACAGTCATAAATCGCAAATTACAGCTACATGCAATAATGTGCCAAGGTTTACCGATACTAATGCGCGCATCGATATCAGTAATATTATGAAGACAAGTGATTAGATTTTTTGTTTCTTTATTTGAATTGAGTAGGCCCCAAAACTACGGGACGTATTTGGGAAATTTTTTTACAATTAAACGTTTAACGTGTAAAAAATACAAAAAAAAAAGTTATAGCGCATACGCTGTGGAAATTATTGACAATAGAGCAAAGTGATGTACTATAATTTTATAGAAGACATCAATATCTACAAAAAAGTTCACGATACCATATGTGTAACTGTTAGAGTAATTATTACATGTACAGTATCGATACTAATGTGGTATTATTAAATATTTTTTTCCGTTTCCGAGATAAGCGTCGACAAACAGGAAAACTAGCAAACATAGATACACAATTTTTACGGGGACGCCTTTACACTAATATTTTTATATAATTTTTCAGGTATTTTTCGATTTAATGATAGAAAATGAGGAAACCAGCGAGAAAGATTATGACGATGACAAGGAAATGGAGTTAGGCAACGCAGCAGAGACATACATGATGAAGGTCAAAGATATATCGGAGTCCATTACACGCGTGAGGGACAGTGTAACTGTGGCGCGCCGGCTGCAGGAAATGATCTCCGCGCACGAGGCGAGGGACCGCAACCTTGCTGAGGAGATGTGCACAAAGTTAGTGTTTTTTTGGGTTTCGTACTATTTAAGGAAATAAGGAAAGATCTTATAAGGGTATAAGATCATTCTGTTGGCCATCCGTCTGTCTGTCAAAACCCTTTATCTCAGGAACGCTTGGATATATCAAATTGCAATTCAAACCATATACTCAGATGTACGATTTGATATGATTTTCTAGCAAAAACATATTTCTATATTTACTTAGGAAAAAGATATGGCCGTCTATGTCGCAAAAACGCGTATTTTGACACTATAAATGGAAATCAAAATTATTAGGGTACTTCCAGTTGACCTAGAATTATTATATGAAGTATGGCAAAATCTGAAAACTACCCTTGTGGTTAGATCCTATAAAATAATAGCCTTAAAAAAGACGCAAAATTTAAAGCCGCTTCAAGTGAGGTATCTGATGAAAAGGCTCTAGCTAAGCTAAGCTTGAATTACTCGAGAAAAAACTCGAGATCTTTTGTTAATTTATTTATATTATTAATGTATTTTTAGTTTAATATAATTGAGAAATATCTTTCTGTATAAAAGCTGGGAGTGGGCTCGTTTCACGCTCTGAGACTGTTTACATTTAAAATATTTATGCTTTATTATATATATTGCTTGTTTACAATGTGGGATTTTTAATAATCATAAATTTATGAAAAATTTGAAATTTGAGACTGAGCACATAAAAGTATTATAATATTTTTTGTTTCAGAGTCATGAAATGGTCTCTTGGACAAATTATTTTAATGTTGGTAGTTGGTATTACTCAGGTCTGTCTCTTTTTTGTTATATATAATATTATTTATTTATTATATAGTTATTTCCTTAGTCTACTCAATAAATCCTGTTATTTGTCATGGGTGTTACATTATATATATTTAGGCCGACCGTCGTGCAAGAGTGTAACTGTAACGAGATGGTTGTGGATTCGATTTCCGCACAGGAAAATAAATGTTAACAAGGCAAAGCTGGGTTGAGTTCAACCATTCAAAGCACAATGCCTCGAGATTTCGGTCGAAAAAGTGGACAACGGACTTCTTAACATTAGGTTCCCACTGCGGGGTACAGCGTGAAGCTGAAAAATAAATAAGATACGGTGGAAGGACAAGATTGATCTATTTATGTATCTCATATCTCAAGATATAATCATAACTTAAAAAAATAATAATAAAAAGTCCAGTCGTGCCAGTCGTGGCGCAGGGGCACAAAGTCGCGACTGGTTGTGGGGTCGATCCTCACTCGAGGTATCGAAATATTTATTTAAATTTATATTTCCATTTCTTCGATTCAAGACCAGAAGGTCTTTAGGCGAAGAACGGATTTCCGCCATTCAACACGCAAAGCCTACAGTATTCGGTGGAAAGTGGAGATCGAAGTGTCTTAACACTAAGTTCCCTCTGCCTCCCCTGCTGTGTGCCGTATACAGCGTGAAGCTGATTTAAAAATATTTTTTCCTAGCTGTTTTATTAATTAATATTTTGTTTTTATTTATTATTTTGTTGCAGGTATATTTCCTCAAAAGTCTATTTGAAGATTCCAGTGGTAGAAATTTCAAAAAAATGGTACCAAATTTTATGTCACAATAACACTTCAAGTGTCAAATCAACTCACTGTTAAAAAAAATAAAAAAATGTTATTTTTCTTATTATATTTTGTAATATGTAAGTGGACACAACGTTTTTGTAGTAATTTGCTTTTAATGCTTTTTTAATATCAATATTTTTTAAATAAAATTTGGGTGGATGATCTGACTGAGGGAAACAATTGACTGATTTTTTAAATATAATACAAATGAAAAAATATTTAACTGTGAGTTGATTATACATATAATATTTTTAATGAACAAAAAATTGCACAAATGTCGATGCCAGTTAATACCTCTTACACAAAAATATCACAAAAAATAATTAAAAAATTAGTTAACTAAATAAACCATTTTTTTAATATTCATTTTCTAGATATAGATAATTTATACAATAAAATTAGCTTTTTGTACCGGACGGGCGGAACTCGAATGAATAGATTCCGGATCTTGGGGCGGCCTGGATGTTATTTGGTATGGCGTTCTCTAGGCGGTCGACGCTGGCTATGTCGACCAGCGGCTCGTTCGGAGGCGGGGGGCTAGACTGAAGCCCGTCTCCAAAGCGCTCCCAGTTAATGCGACCCCCGCGTGGGGGACCCCTGGCTAGTGGTATTTTACCCTGAAGAGAGCACTGGGTGATGGTCCGACCCAATAGCGTCTGGTAGGACCATCAGGTCGAAGGCCAAGCCCCTTGAAATTATTGTTATATTATAGCGAAATTATGCAAAAAGGTTTACATATATTGTAAACCTGTCTGTTATTCAGTTGTATAAGTTATGTATATTACTATAACGTTTCATCTCTCAAAAAATATCCATTCTCACAAAACTTCACATTTATGATATTAGTTGATATTATTTCGTATGCAATATAATGTCTTGGGTTATTGTCATTATATACATTTTTTTCTATTATTATTGTAAAAATGATATTGTATTTGAATCTCATTACATGTTTCCTTTTCCTTTTTTTTCAACATTGTATTGTAAATGTGTAGAGATCGGAGAATGAAGTGACAACACTACATTTCTCTGCCTATTTATTGTACTGCCTACATACTTTTTAAATTCAACACTACAGTATTTTAACTCCTTTAAAAGGACCAATTCGTAAGGCATTTGGATAAGCGAATGTATGAAGAACGTAGATTTTGTGGATATGTACTACATATTGTTATATATTTATTAAAACAATAACAAATACATATCAACGAAAATCTATGTTTATTAAAAAAATTATTAAGAGATACATATTTCAACATACTATGTATACACTACATAACCGCGACTAATTATATTGAATATAATTGGTCACTGTTGCTAGTCCGTATAGCGGTAGGTGTAATACCAAAGATATTAGGATATATATGTTTTGCCATTATGTTTTTTTTATGAAAGAACTAGTGTTTGGTCGCGACTTTGCCTGTGTGTATGCTTATAGTTATTTTGTAATTTTCTATTCTGGACGTACAAAAATATTTTCATTACATCAAATTATATAAAACGTACAGTATGGTCGACGATACAAGTTAGCTTACTGTAAGGTAGCTGTAGCTACGGTTATCTACAGATTCTAGAACAGATTTGATTTTAGGTTTTTTGTGAGTGTGGATAGCACTAAGATTAAAAAGCTTAACTTCAGGGCGGCCACGAATTATCGACCTATATATGTATATATATAATACGTAAAGCGAGAAATTGAAATGTACTCGTATACACGAGTACATTTCAATATCATACACTTCATCTTGAATATGTAGTTTAAATGATTTAAATGTAGCAATACATCACTGGGAAGCGACTTTGTTTTATACTATGTAAAAATATATTTAGCAAAAGAGATACAGGCTCAATTACGGAAATATTTGAAATGTTTATTACTTTTTTATTTTTGTATCCTAAGTGTTCAGTAAAATAATAATAATGTGAAAAGATAATATATACGAATTGAAAATTTGTGTAAAAAAATATAAATAGGAATGTAGATAATGATAAAATAAAGATTTCTTAAATACATTTTTGTTTCATTAGTTAAAAGTCGTGTCGCAGTAGGAAAATGTTTGGCTATAAACTCGCCGGTGGTTACTTGTCTGACTGACATGACAATGTAGCACAAAATTCAAGTATTATATAGTAGTGTTTATCTGCAGATTTCATCATTATTTATATTGTAAAAAGTGCTACTTAGTAAAAAGCAAAATTATTTTGCTAGAAAATTCTTGCTTTGAACTAATCTTCTTATGTAAAATATATAGTGTATAGTTTTTAATAAGTGTTTATTATTAAAAACTATGGGGTGTGTGGGCACGGCCCCACTTTATTTAACCAATTAAAAATTTTATTTTTATTTATTTTTATAAAAATTAGACATCTCTATTTTTCAGTCTGGCAACATTCCATCTAATGTCAAATATTCATTGTTTTGAAACATCCCAAATTGTTTTAAAAGAATAATATTTTAAATAAAATAAATAAACCAAAGTAAATTTCATAAAAAGATGAATTATAAAATATATTTCATGTGGAATATATGGCAGCGAAGCTAAAATGGTACCGTTATTCCTATTGATGAACCGAATGGCGGCTCGAAGGCGATGTCTTATTAAAACAAATAAAACAATAAAACCTGAGAAGAGGATTATAGAGGATGATTATTGCAGGACATGTTTAAATACAGAGGATTTGGTCCCTATATTTTATAATAAAGATACTGAGAAAAAACGGTCGGAAGACCTACATCTTGTCACTGGTTTGGAGGTCTGTTGTATATAGTATAATAAAAATATTTTGTTGTTTAAATTATTTAAAATTTAAATAAAGGCCCATGATAGGATGTTTTGTTGTAATACTTGATTTGGTAAAGTTATTTGGATCTTGTAGTATGGTTTTAATTCATAATAACAAGTTTATAATAAAAATGTAAACCAATATTCTTTATATTTAATAAAGTTATTCTAAGTTGACGTAAATTATTTGTAAATGTTTTTTTTTCAATCTAATATATAAAACAATATACAGAGGGTTTGTCATAACATTTTACTTACTATTTAAATATCTAAAGATTTAATGTAACTGAAAAATATTTACATTGAATATTATTTCAAGCTAAACTACCTAAAAAAAAATTATTTTTGCTTTCCGCTCTATATCTTACATATAGCAGGTGTACCTTGAATCAATTCAATAACATAGTTATGGCAATTTTAGCAAACAAAATTCTTGTTTTTAATTGACAACTTTTTTATTTATGAATGAAATGAAAACAAACAAATACTGTTGAAAAACAAACACTTAGATTTGTGTGTCTCAGCACACTGACAAAATTTTAAAACTGTTATGGGTTATGTTATATTTATAAATATCTTGAATAACAATTTTTCTTATATATCTTCCATGTACAGACAGTAAACAGTTAATTTATTATATGCAAAGATTATTTACTTATTAAACGTAGATATATTAAATTAATTATTACAGATCAAAATAAATGATGGGCTCTCACAAAAGATATGCAAACAATGCATTGAAACAATTCAACTTGCTTTACAATTTAGAAGAACAAGTAAAAAAACTGAAAGAGCTTTACTCAACATGGCATATGGAAAAACAAAAAAGAGATTACTAAAGCCGAAAGAAACAAAAAAAGTTACAAAATATGAACTGGATTATGAGAAAATTGAAAATAATTTGGTTCCCTTTAACAAATTTGATGTAAAGCCAAGAGTTGATGATGAGGTATTATGGTTATTAATTTATTATATACAAAAATATATTTTAAATGTCTATAATTTTATCATGTTATTCTCACGGCTTTGATGTATTAATAGAATATGTATGTGTATATTGTTGACATCAGTGAAGAATTCTGTAACTGCAATTAACTGGAACTATAAAATTACAAACTGGAAAAATAAAATTGTGACAATAATTACTTGATCCTTGAAATATCCCTCTATCTAGTGGCGTTTTTAGCTTTAAGCTGTATCCTGCACATAAAAATATAGGAATAAATCTAGTGTTAAGACACTTCCCTTTAAGGCAATTCCATTCCCCAGTTGCCACTGATTTCTCGAGACATGACGTTTTAAGTGGTGGAAATCTTATTTATCTTATTAAGTAAATTAACAATAATCTTAACATTAATCGTAAAAAAAACATTATACAATATTTTTTTTTTACAGGAACAAAATTTAAATCTGAACACCTTACAAGATAAAAGTAAGCAGGAAAGGATCCCTCTCACATCGCCTTACAAATGCAATACATGCAACAAAGAATTCAGAATGCGTGCCACATACAAAGCACATATGAGATTTCATACTAATTATTATGTTTGTGAGGTTGGTATGGTTAAAGTTAGTGAACTAGTACCACCTCTTTATTTTACGTCTTTTTTTTTGTTATGCGGAATATATGCCCCGCATATAGCACGGTAGGCAGAGGAGAATCTAGTGATACAGTACTCCATTCTCCACGCACCACCTGATTTTCGAAACATTTTGTGTCGCAGGAGGAACTCAAAGCCGCGCTTAGTCTTCTTAACAGACCAAGGTAATGAAAATAATTAATTCACCTCAGTGGAAATTGTGCATTTTACAATTAGATGCCGCTCTCAAGTTTTCGATCTCTTATTTCCACTGAGAGTGCAATTAATTTTGATTTTTCATCTGTTATAAGAAAAACCGGTCTTAATGCCCTAACACGTGTTTAAATACCGGAAAACAAATAACGTACAGTACCGTCGATGAGTTGTGGCCGCCCTGAAGTTGCTAACTTTAATCTATAAATAATATTAAAATCTTAACGCTAGATTTTCTACACCTACCACGCTTTGCTGAGTTATAATATAATATAATACTTAAAAAAAAATTAAGAAAACATGTAAATATTAATTTTTGTAGTCATGCGGCAAACGCTGTCGCAACAACAATCAACTGCAGGAACACAAAAGAGCAAGACATGGCCTCGGGAGAATACACAAATGTGCATATTGTGAATATAGTTCGGCCACTAAAGAGGCTTTGACGGTAAGTAAGAAGTAGAAAACGAGTTAATCTGTTGTATTTAAGATAAAATTAGTGTATTGCTAGAGCAAAGTGACATTTTGATTAAGCTATCAAAACATTTATGCTATACAACATGTTGATTTAATAAAATATTTAGGTATGTGGTTAGACAGCAGTTTAAAATGGGGTAAGCATATAGTAGGCTCAAAAAATAATTTGGAGGAGAGGCAGCAGTTTTTGATCCTTAGAGGAACATAACTTTAAAATTCAAAAGTAATTTAAGTAATATTATATATATATAAGATTAAAAAAGATATATTGGCTTATATTATAAGATTTTTATAATACTTAAAAATCTAAAATCAAACCACGTTTAGACAAGAAATTAAACAACTTTTAGTATTTTTAAACTAAACTTGTTTAACGTGTTAAACCTTCGGCTTTAAGCTTACAGACATTCTTCATAGGCATTCTTAAATAATAGCAATCTCACTTTAACTCTTTCTCTTACCACAGATACACGAAAGGCGACACACGGGTGAAAGGCCATACGTTTGTGACCATTGCGGAGCGACCTTCCACAGGCGGTCGAATTTAGTTCAGCATATAGCTATACATTTGCCTGAGAGAAATTTTCAGGTAAGTTTATGGATCAAAGCCTATGGCGATCCGCGTGCGGTTTCGCCCGCTTAAAGTTATTGTTATGTTATAGTCAAATTATACAAAATGATTGTATACATAGTAACCTGTGTGCTATACGATATACAAGCCATGTACAGTGTCGTATAAATATGTTCAGAAGCTCTTCCTTGAAAGTGAAACAAACGTCGATCCATCTAGTTTATGGTTTTTTGTTTAATAGAAGTAAAAGTATTTTAAATATAAACAAATTCT
Source organism: Heliconius aoede (assembly GCA_037355905.1). Taxonomy (NCBI): domain Eukaryota; kingdom Metazoa; phylum Arthropoda; class Insecta; order Lepidoptera; family Nymphalidae; genus Heliconius; species Heliconius aoede. The sequence goes on from JBAIZZ010000304.1 coordinate 438,373, forward strand.
GAGAGAATTAAATATTAAATATAAACAATTCATTCCCTTTGATAGGAATCGAACCCCATAACTGTCATTTATAATCAGATGCTAATCAATGTGCTACAACGGCCTCTGTTAATAAAAAAATTGCAAATAAAAAATATTCAATCCAATTCTAATTCGTCATTCTTTCTTCCCACACAGTGCGACTTATGTCCGAAACGGCTAAAATCCCGCAAATTCCTACAAATACATAAACATAATGCGCACACCGGCAAACGTTACGGTTATCTGTGCAGTATATGTGACCACAGATTCGAAAAACCTAATAAAGTTAGAGCCCACACTCGAAGGGTTCACGGGGTACCAGATGAACAACAAGGACCGATTGTGAGGGTACAAATATAGTTTGGAATGTTTAATTCAAATTTTTGTGTTTCTTTCTTATGTTAACTTTGATATATAAAACACATTTTTTACCATTGTATTCAAAATCAAATTAGATGCTTATATAAATTAAGTTCAGTACGCTCTTCATTCTGTAAAATTATGATGTAGTTCAATAAGTACAGAGGGGTGCAGAGGAAACGCATGTTTTTCAATAACTGAGACACAATGGGTTGAAAATAATAAAAACAAATATTAAATGATAGTTATTTTAACACAGTTTTTAAAATTACATACCATATTTAGGTTCGGAAAATAATGTCTTTGAGATGATATCCTTTTTGCTATTGCTTATCAATATTGAAAAACATGCGTTTCCTCTGCACCACCTGTTATAATTGTATTTTGTGTAGTAAATAATTAGATGGCACAAATATATATTTGTGTGTTAAATAATTGCCATCAAAACAAAAAAAAGATGAAACCCCAACACAACAACTTTAAAAAGTAAACAATCAACTAGAGCACTGATCATCTTCCAAATGGCCAAACATGTGAGGATATGAGATGATATGTGTATATGATTGATCTCATGTGTAAAAGTTAGATCACATGAGATGTATGTGAGATAATAGTGTGGATATCAGATCTGCACGTGAACAAAACCCTATCAAACGGAACAAGGAGTTCCCTGATATATTCGAATTTAGTGTAACTTCTATAATAGTACTTTTTCTTACAAATATGTTAGTAATAATAATATTTTTGTAAATATATTTTAATACTGCTTATAAAAAATAAGAAATAACATCTCATTTATTATTAGCATTAGAATTGTAAGTTATTATATCTAATTAAAATTATAAATATATGTACGATATTTTTTATTTGCTTTTACCTTTAATTTTTATATTAAACACAAAATAAATAATTGTGAATTGTTAAAGTTTTATAGAAATGATAATTCCATCCGTCCTGGCGCATTTGCACGACTTAAACGCGACTGATGCGGAATCGATTACCACTCGGGGAATTAATTGTTTAATATTTTCTTTTCCTTAATCTGGTAAGAAGACAAAGAACGGCGTAAATTTCTGCTATTCAGTACACAATGTCTCGAAAATTTGGCGGAAAATATGGAACGTCGTCTTAATATTAAGTTCCCTCTGCCTATCCTGCTATATGCGGGATACAGCAGGAAGCTAAATAAAACTCAATGCCTCCATCCTCCTCCATTTGTCGGAAAGTGAGGTTCGGAAATTTCGGAATCGGAATTTATCTATTTTAAATAACATTGTTTGGTTATTATAATGATGCATTTGGAATATATCTTTAATGACACTCATCACTGTATAATGAAAAAATATCCAAGGTAATAAACTATCACCGCTGAAATATTTTTTCGCCGGCGCTATCTGTTGAATATATAGTGTTTAGATCTTAAATAATAATTGTTAGAAATATTCTTTTATTTTGTATTATATTTCTATCGTCAGGTTGGCCGAGTGGTCTAAGGCGCCAGATTTAAGCTCTGGTTCCCGAGAGGGAGCGTGGGTTCGAACCCCACACCTGACAACGTTTGTTTCATTGTCTTTTTATTTTTAACTGATTATCTTTTTATTTTTTTACTTTTTTAATATAATATATAAGTGCTTGATATCTATTTTTCTTAATATTCTTCGTTACTTAAAGCAGGTTCATAACGTCAAAGAGGTTAAAGTAAAAGCCAGGATTAAATAATTTAAACTATAGAATTTAAGCAGAATATAACTAATCATATTTTAATTATAATTTACTAACTAACTATTAAATAAACTACCACGACAGAATAAATTTCATATTTCATGTAAATTTAAGTAATGTTACCTACATCAATACTTATTATATCGTATGTTTGGTATAAAATAATTAAATACAGGAACAAATATTGAAATATAATACAGAAAAAAACTGTTTAAATATAATTTATAAATACAGTTGAACAATCAAACTAATTAAGTTTCAAATTTTATTTTTAATCTATGGCGCAGCTAGGCGACCGAACCTGTCACATAAATGAGTTTTCAAAACAAAAACAAATATGCTTATTCACATGAAAATTGATTAAAATATATTCAATTTATAGATGTTAACTATTTATGTATCAAAATGAATGTATTTAATTATTGTAGGACTTGTTTATGTGATCAAAATCTCGAGCCTTTGTTTTTATTGCCAAATTACAGTGAGAAGTATTCCAATATTCTTCAACTTATTGCCGGTATTAAGGTATTTAATTTATCTAATTAGTTTGTTAGATTCATTCATCTTATTTATTTTAATATAGCTGGGCAAAGAGAACGGAGTGCTTGACACTGCATTCTCTACTTTGAAGGTTTTCCAATAGATTGTATGCTGGGGATCTTCCCAGAGTGGAGAGAATTAATGTAATTTCATTTAAGATTACTCTAGTACTTCTAAGAAAAATCAACCCATAATTATTTCTTCTCTTATATCCCCTGCACATACATACAGCATTTATTTTATTGTTCATTAATTTAAAAACTATTGTTACCAATATTTTTCCTACTTAAACCTTTTGGACATTTATTTCATATATTTTTTGCTTTCTTATTTTTACAGGTAGAAATAAATGACTCACTTCCACAGCAAATATGTTCATCATGCATCACTTTTATAAATAAATCAATTAAATTTAGGAAAAAATGTGAAGAATCTCAGAAATTATTACTTGAAAACAGACCAAATGGTGTTAAAATTGAAACTATTGATTTTAAGACTGAAGAGAATGCAATATCTATAGACATAAGTGATTATTTAGATGATGGATTCAAAGATTACGATGATAACATTACGTTAGATACTTTACAAAGTAATAATGAAGTAAATCAAACCAAAATACAGAATTTTAATAAAAATGATGTAAATATTAATATTGTTAATAATAAACGCACCGAAATTGATAAAAAACCTGTAGATTTATTAATAATAAGTAACAAAACTAGAAAATGTGTCAAAATTAGAAGAAAAAGTAGAGAAACAAAAGAAAAGGAGAAAGAAAGAATAGAATGTGAATATTGTCATAAGATTTTGACGTCTAAATTGTCTTTGAGAAATCATTATAAGATTCATACCGGGTTTGATGTTGTTTGTGAGGTTGGTATGGTTTTTTTTATTTCATATTGTACCCGCTCTATAGCAGGGCAGAGAGAATCTAGTGTTGAGATACTTTGTTTTACGTTTTTATTTAAATTAACCATATTGCTTTTTGAATATAATGCTGCTAATAAAGAATTTATTTCTTTCTTATCCAAATTAGACATTATGTGAAGAACGTAATCCAACGCTATACTTTGCTGGAACAGGGAAATGAGAGAATTTTTTTCTTCTTTGTGGGGATAGAAACCACATGTTTCTCACTGCTACAACAATGGCCTATGTACATACATCTTAGTATACATATAAGATTTTTATAGTTTTTTTATGCTTATTAAAATGTAAAAAATGATGTAAAAGGATAGGAAAGATTAGAATTCAATGTCCATTTGAAGGATAAAGTATTTTATGTTTTCTTCCTTGCTCTGGAAATGAAGTAAAGCGCGGCATTTTGTTCTGCCACAACACAATGCCTCTAGTTTTCGGCGTAAAATGGGAATCAATATATTTTTAGCTTTACACTGTATTGACAAGACACTTCCATTCCTCACAAACAATTATAAAATTAAAATATTAAAATTCTTATTTTTAGCACTGCGGCAAAAAATTTATAACCAGAAGACTGCTTCTAATGCACTGCAGAGCAAAACATGGATATGAGAAAACTGATAAATGTTCTTTCTGCGATTATAAAGCTTCTAACGCTGAACAAGTCAAGGTAAATACTATATATGAAGCTATCGTGACGCAGTGGTAGTGTGTGAGTGTGCCTCTAAAGGCAAAAGTTGTGGATTCGATCCCGGATGTTCACTCACACAAAATTATGGCTGAATAATAATAAAAAAAAGCTTTACATTAAAAGATTTTAAACGACTGAGTATCGTGATCTTGATGATTTAAAGTAACAATAATTGCTACAGCCACGACTCATCTGTCGTCTTCGTTATTTAAAGCCTATATCAAACTTTAAATAATTGACTAACGTAATAAGTTATTATTAAATTCCCGTCTAATTACAAAATTATATAACAAGTTATGTTTCCTAACAAAAAGTTTTATTGTGAATATTTTTTAAAGGGATAAACGACGTAAGTGTTAATATAACTGTAGTTTACAGGTTTTTCTAAGTCCTGATTCCTCTCTCTTTACGTGCTACAGTTACAAAACAGTACTTTTTAAATTGACTTGATATCTTCATACTTGATATGCGGTAGAGAATATGCACTCCACCACAACTGCCTTTTATGTTTCAAATCAACACATCTGTACGTATTTATTTATTTTTGCTTGTTATTTAAAGATCCATGAAAGACTTCATACTGGTGAAAAGCCATTCGTCTGTAAAGAATGTAACGCCGGATTCCATAGAAAAAGCAGCTATCTGCAACACGTTGCAATACATTTGCCCGAAAAAACAGTGCCGGTAAGAAAATTCTACTTTAATATTATAAATATGAATGTTTGCAAGGATGGGCGTCTTTACACTTTCACGCAAAAACTACTGAACGGATTTCGATGAAACCGTACTGTAAGATAATTTATACACAAGAGTATAAACATAGGCTAGAATTTATATAAACATTTTGTATAATTTGCCTTTGAAATTTTTCATAAATAATCCCCTGATTGGGATCGAGCACACAACCGGGCTTACAGTAAGACGCTGACAGACTATCTTTATTTATTGGTTCGCATATTTACAAAAAAAAATAACATTTTTGTATAAAGAGCCTTATACAAAAATGAGCCCAAGCCAAAGAACGAATTCAAAAATGCTAAGTTTAATTTTTTCTATTTTCTTATTCCGTAGTGTGACCAATGCCCAGCCAGATTCAAATCGGTTACACTTATGAGGATACACAAAAATCGTCACCGCCCCTCCCCCTACACTTACAAGTGTAATATTTGCGATAACACATTCGCGAGGCGAAGAAATGTATCTAGACACTTGCAGAGAGTCCACGGACTAAATTTAGCCCACGATTCTTATATACACAGGGTTAAAATATAGTTATTTTGGTTTAGCTCCACGCTGTATCCCGCATATACTTTCAGGTATCTAATAGTATTAAATATTATTGCAAGTAAAGGAGGATGTTGCAGGACATTTTACTTTAAATTCGGTTTCATAATGGTAACCGATTCTCAAATACATAGTAGCGTCACGATAGACCTATTATGATGACAGAAAAAAGACTAATATAGAAAATATGGAATTTCCGTTTACCCAATCCGGTAAGATAAACCGCGGCGTTTAATTCCAATTAACACGCAATGCTTCGACTTGTGAGGGTGTCACCACTGGGTCCCCACTGCCTATCCTGCTATGCGGGATACGGCGTGAAGTTTGTACAAAATGTACGATTGTTTTTAATTGCCATAACATTTTTTTCCTTTTAACATCTTAAAACTTATAATTTTTTTTTTTGATGTATTTTTATAAAGAAAATTTGTAATATAGAATTAAATTAGGTATGTTATTATTTATGTAATAAAAAATTTTATTAGCAATGTAATACGTCTTTTATTTGTAGCTATAATAATATTTTAATATCTCTTCTTCATATTTTAAGAGAACATACTTTTTCTTTTAAGTAAAAGGATGCAGTTAAACTACTAAACTCATTTACACTTTATTTTCTTCTATTTATATTTCTGAAATTATTACATTTATATTTTTCACGTGTAAATTAAATTAAGTTCATTTCACTAATTTTAACTGTAGTTGACAAATACATTGTCATAAATACATTGAATTTTCACTCCTAAACTAAACTCTAAACAATTGCATTCATGCATTGTAAAAATGGATCCAGTTAATTTTTTCGAAAGCAGGACACTTAAATACAATTAAATGAAATCAAATAAATCAGCTTCACGCAGTATCCCGCACACAGTAGGGTAGGAAGAGAGAGGGAACCTAGTGGAACACTCCGTTCCCCACTTTCCGCCGAAATCTAGAGCCATTGCTTCTTGAGTGGCGGCTTTATGCCGCTCTTTGCCTTGACACCAGACTGAAGAAAATGGAAATTTTAAATATTTAATTTCCTTGAGTGTGTATCGAACCCACAACCAGTCACCCCTGCGCCAAGACTAGCCTCGAAATGAAATAAAACCACCAATTTGGGGAATAAATAAAACTTTAATACACATCATACATCAATTTATAATTTTTTTTATACATCACCACAACTCAACATAATATGGATTAATTATTTAATTAATTACGTTCTACATTTAAACTGAACTTACAAACGTCACAGCAAAAATATATATAACAAATAATAAATTAATAAAACAATATTTAATATAATATATAATTTTTTAATTTATATTTTTTTTCGTTAGACATTTAATTATTATTAAATAATACTAATTTAATATATTTTTTATTTTTCAAGTATAAAAATTTCAAAATAAAAAATATATTAAATTAGTATTATTAAATAATTGTTTTATTTTTTTGCTGGCGTCAATTTTATGTCATTGTGATTACCTGTTTCTATGAGTTTGAAAGTTCTGTTCCACGTATACTGACACAACTGACAAACACAACATTGATAAAATAAGTTGATTTTTTACTCAATTGTTGTTAGCTTCACGCTATATCCCGAAAATACCGTTATGTTCCTCATTGTGTGTCAAGGGACGGAAGTCATCTTCAAAATAATGGCTAATGAAATAATCTAATGTAAAAATAATGTATTTGCCTTTTTATACAACGATGTGTGACAACATACACTTGCACTAGTATATGTGAGACACTTTCGAATTAAATGGCGCCTTTACATTTTATACATTGACTCGATATAACATCACAAAATTATATATCATATCATATTATATAACATCATAAAATTTCAGCTCAATCGGACACTAGGAAGTGGCTCAAATTGAACTTCACAACATTTCACATACTAACACAGTTACATCAATATGTTTTTTAATAATAGGTCTGCAAAAAAATAACAATTTTGGCATTTTTTGTTAAATTCGCGCAGATGGAGTTAGCTGGTTTGCGAATTAAGTTATCGATATATGACACTTCATTTAAATAACAATATGATAATTTCACGAAAATAAAAAGATTTTGAGGGAATGTTAACAAACCATGCCATTTCTTTCTCAAATCGTAGAAGCTGTGACGTCAATGTGTTAAATTTTGATCATATAATCTTCTATATGGATTAGAATATTAATTAAAGAATCTAAAGTAAAACAACAATTATTAACAATAAAGTTCTATATTTATGTTTTGACTAAAATTAATTTATTACATCAAAATCGATTTTGATTCGATTCAACAATCCAACGTATAATAAAAATTGACCATTCGACTGAAACCAATTTAATACTTATAAATCTTTAAATTATTAAAAATAAATATAATTATACTTCAAAATAAATTATATATTTAGTATCATTTAGTCTTTGACCGTTAAATATAGATAAACATTGCTTAAAAACATCCGATTACTTTTGAAAGGAGTTTTATTTCTATAGAAATAAAAGAAAAAACAAATATCTAATAGTATGTAAATAATGCAAAGGAAGTGCAAACGAAAATAATGTATTATATCGTTGCTTATATTTAAAAAAATGGGTGTGGCTGTGTCATGGACACGGTCGTGTGTTGTACGTGAATACGTTCTCGTTTATTGTAATGAATAACATATAATTAATAAGTGAATTACATGTAATTCATTATAGGCGAGAACGCAGAATCACAGATTCTTTAGCTATCCGGTGGTAATTTCATTTTAGACGTAGAGAATAGAACCGAATCTACAAGGCCAAACTATAATTACCCCTGATTTTGTTATGATTAAGGTTTTTGGATTGCCCCTATATGGTAGAAATTTTATAAACGTATACGTCAACACATCTTTTAAATATGAAAGTGCATAATTAAGAATAACGACTATTATAACGAATAATTATTTATATTGTTATTATTTAAATGTTTAAATTAACATATATCTTTTAATATTGTCGTGATTGATACACATTTTAAAATGTTGTGTAGATTCTTGTATGTTTGCTTATTCTTGCAATACAAAAGCAAAATAAAAAAAAATAAATGCCATTTTTCACCCGACTGCGTAGAAGTATAGGAGGGTTTTAGTTTTTTAGCGCCTATGTATATACGTCGTTGGATTTGTCTTGATACATTAACTCAGTTTATGCAGTCGGAACTTATTGTTATGTTTATTGTTTATAATGCAGATTCAGTTTTTTTTAATAGATAAGTTCAAAGTAGATAAATATTATACATGCTGCATACAATACGGTCATGAATGTTTTAAAATAACATTTAAAGGATAGATTTTTTTATTTATACTTATGACATTTTTAATGCAAATTATTATTGCAAATTGCAGTTGATTTACAATTTTATATGGATAATGAACGTTTATACGTTTGTATGTATATGTATATTTACATTATAAATCACACACTAAACATAAGTGACCCAACTTAAAAAAAATATCCAATTTCCAAAAACAATATGAGTTAAATCACTTTCATCTAATTTATATATATAATGTGATATATACACATGATAAATTATTCCTTGAGCCCAAAATGGCATAACTAAAAATGTTCAGAAATTCCAAAAAAAAAAAACTTGCCAATTCTCAAAAAACCTAAATATTTACTTACGCTTCAACTTCTCGCAAGAGGATATTTTGTATGCCGCCCATCGTCGTGGTCACGTGATTCACCAAAGTTTACGATAAATTATTAGACCTTATTTGTATGCATGTGTGCCACATCTTTAGAACAAAAGTGGTTTATCTCAAAAATAAAACCAATTCCCATAAATGCCAAAAAATTTGCTTACACTTTAATAGGAAACTATATAATCACCTAATTCAAAAATAATAAATAAAAGTCGACCAAATAAAATTCTACGGCCATTTTTTTACAAAATTTTACCTATGCCACTTTCATTCAAAACATATCATACATAATTTAAATGGTATATATCCATAAAAATTATCGCTGAAACTGCTGCAGCTTCTCGCACGAGGGCATCCTCATGCGCTGCGCGTCGGCGTGGTGACGTGACTCTCCGAAATTCCTTGCCTTCCACGCAACACTGTCTCTATAGTTTCTTTCCCTTTGACACGCGTGACGGAGACCGACTGCGGTAAGAGAAAAAATAAATATAAAAAATCTTTATCCCGTATACAGTGGAGCTAAGTCAGTCCGAATTTCAAGCAACCGTACAATTTTTATGTCATGTGTCAACTGATTAATCTCAACGCTGCGATTTGTTGCGAGACAATGAAAATAATAATTTTTTCCGAGTGGAAATCGAACTCACAGACGTCGCGTGTGTCTGACACTATGCTGTTACGCCACGACGGCATGGCAAACGATGGTTCTGGGTTGAATCCTCATTCATGATTATTGTCTATATTCAAATTATTTTCATTTGTCCATTCCAGCGAGACAAAATATAATATGAGTAAAAGCTAGCTTCCCTTAATTAAAGTAGAGATTTAATTTATTTATTTTTATTTATTAGCTTCACGCTGTATCCTGCACACACGCTTTGCCTCAACATCAGAGCGAAGAAAATATAAACTTAAATAAAATAAACTTAAATATAAAAAAATAAATATTTCACTTCTTCGAGTGGGAATCGAACCCACAACCGTCGCGTTACAGTCACACCTTGTGCCACTGCGCCACGACGGCCTCAAGTAGAGAGATAACAGTAAAAATATAAAGAATGAAAACTCACCTATAAATTCCTCTTCAATGGCCATTTCAAGTCTACGCAAGGAGCCTTGATAGTCGGTGTGGAAGTTCTCCTTCACGTAATACGGCACCTAAAATTCAAAAAATATTAAAACTACAAAAGCATCAAGAGGTGAGAGTTGATTTCAATTATACGGATTCATTATTATCTGAACTATTGAAGTATATGTATTCTGTACACGCGTGACATTTGATTCGGACTTTATGGATAAGACTACTAAATAAAAATTTAAAAATCCGCTATAATAACGTTAATAACTAAAACAGAAAAAATTAAAAGAAATCCACGACTCCTAGATACAAGTTTTCCTACATGAAGATCTTCAAATAGTGTCTCTTAGTACAGGATATTTCAACACGCAAATTGAATCGGAAATTACTAATAAAAGTACAAGCAATAGCCTTATCATAAAAAGAGAAATAAAAAGTGTTTTAAATAAGTAGAAATCGATTCACTTACGACGAATCTGGACATTATGAATCAGAGAAATAAGTAGCGCTAGACAACACAATAATAAAAAGAGAAAAAAAATTTCAATAGTCCTAGATTCAAATTCTTCTACATAAAACAATATACAATTTAAGAAAATCTAGAATGATTTGAACATTGTAAAACTGGTGGTTCCACTAATAGTTTAGTAACAAATATAGAAATATTTAGATTTTATATAGACTTCTGAGTTTCAGATTCAAATCCTTATAAATAAATACCTTTAAATTCATAGTTTCCCTTGGCACTGGATATTTTGGGGTTGGGCTCAAACTATAGATCGGTTCACTGATGAAGAATCCAGACATCATGGACAAGAGCACCAGGACTAATACGGGCAAAAGTTGGACTAAGCCCGCGTGACTGTCCCTGGGTTCGGGTTCGCGGGCTCGTCGACGGGTGTATACCGTTGGACCTGCTCCTGGAAATGCTAAAACGTAACAGAGTTCATAAAGCAAATTATATTGAGTGTGTAATGTTAGTTTCATTTGTGTATATTTATCCCAATATTATAAAGCGTAAGAGTTTGATTAGTTGAATGCGCTAACCTCAGGAACTATTAGCTTAAGGCTGTATTCAATTTAGTTCTTTAATAATGGGCTTTTCCACCCAATACCACCAAGGTACCAAATAAAGCGACTATTTGTTACAAATCTTTTTTTATGATTTTATTCTAACGCAGTATTAATACAACCAACCAGCTATAATTAAATTTTTTTTAAACTGCATCCCTAGACACTCCATTACAATTCCATTACAAGGGACACTTCCGATCCGTTTATATTCTGGAGGCATTATGTTAACCAAAATTGCGATATACTGATTAGATAGTACATTAAAGTAAAAAAAAAACCTATTTTCACTCACCGGTACCTCCGAAGAACATATTAAACAGCTCCTCAGCAGTGAGATCGGATTCAAATCCACGTGCGTAGAACTGATGATGGGTGTGCGTTGCGGGTGCAGGTTCATCCCCGCGTAGATCATATTGCTTACGCTTCTCAGGGTCAGTTAGTATGGCCGCTGCATTGCCTATTGCCTTTAATATAATATAAGTTTAAATATATCATACTACTTATTTAAATGTGAAAATTTGTGAGGATGGAAGCTTTTTCCACTTTCATGCAGGAACGACTGAATGGATTTACATCAAAATAACAAATATGCTGCAATTTTGCAAACATTTTGTACAAATTAACTATAACAATTAGATTAAGCAAGCGAAATCGCATTAGGGTCGCTTGTAATAATTATATAATAAAAAGAAAAATAATAATAAAGATAAGTTGTTTCAGCTTCACATCTCATTTTGAATATATCAAGGAAGGTTCAGGAAACCTAGTATTAAGAGATTCTGTTCTCTATGTTTATTCTATCTCTATATTTTGAGACTAACTGTAGTGTGACTGTTAATGAGTCGTTGTGTGGTTGTGTCCGCATTGACTCAATATAGAAAGTGTGGAAGGGAAGTGTTTTAAAACTATGTTCTTCTTCACTAAAAAACATTATACCTTAAAGGCTTCAGCAGCTCCTGGAGCGTGATTCTTATCAGGGTGGAGCTGAAGAGCAAGCTTCTTATAGGACTTCTTTATATCTGAGTCCGTAGCTTCTTTGGTCACTCCTGTAAATAAAAAAAATATTTTGTTCATTTTCAATCTTATTGTCAAAACACTCTGTTCTCCACTTCTGTTGAGAACCTGTACAACAAATGGGGTTTGAACCCACTACTACTGCATTTATATTTTGTCACTATACCAAGTTACTAATTGTAAAGATCATCAGATAGGTTCATCATGTTAACACTCAATGAGGTTCCAAAAGTTATGAAAAACAAGAGAAAATTTAGTATTCAAATAACCAGGTCTTGGGTATATACTTGTTTTATAGACATTGCATGTTAAATAAAAGTATTCAACACTGTATTTCTTGAGTGGAAATTGTACCTCCAACCATTTCGCTGGCAGTCACACTATGTACCCTCTTTTTTAGGCAACTACTAGTTAAAAATAATATCTATTACCAATATCACAGAGTTTCATTTGATACTTTCATGGTAGTAAAAATTTAATAAATAATTGTTTTTTTTAGCATCACACTGTGTCCCACACACAGCAGGGTAAGCAAAGGCAAGGGGCCATTCTAGTTTCAATTTTAATTTCTATATTCCCTTTAACCTTTTATAAAAATATTGCACTACTTTTGTTTAAAATATATTTAGCATTACCAATATAATTTTATTAGCAAATCAACTAATATATTTAAGCATATATTATTACAAGCAAATTTACCAAATTGACCTTGAATTTTAACACAGACCTAGTATTTCATAGTAATCCTTGCATTTAGTATTGACCCTGCGTACAGCGTCAAGCTGCTCATTACTATATTCTCGGTGCGGAGTCGTATGTGTAGGGGTCTTCCTTCTACGAACTTCTTCAGGTCCTGGACTACTAGGTGGAGTGCGTTTGGGAGTACCACCAGACGTTCCAGCAGCCCTCACTCTAATCAGAAGCTCTTTAGCTCGAGCACTTGGATACAAACGTTCGGCTTTTTGTAAAAATCGTTCAGCTTTCTCAATATTCCCAACTGAAAATGCATTTTGCGCAATTTCTATACACCTTTCTGCATCGTCCTTGTTGCCTTCGATGGTCATTTTCCAAATATTACTAATACTTTCGTGACTTTTTTATTTAAACGTAATAAAGATGGATTGTTTAATAACTGTCAGGTAATGAGTAAATTAGATTAGCGTTAAATTAATTATTACATTTGATCAATCATTATTTCTAATGTAATGAAGTAGCAATACAGTGCGTCAATAAAGAAAAATAACAGTGTTGCTACTTAATTTTTCTTTTTTTTTTATTCTTGTCCTTTTGTCGTTTTTTATGTAAGATTTTCTTAAATATTCACTCTTTATACATTATTATAAGTCTACCCTAAATAAATATCGCAACAATAAAGAATTGTTATTGTTCATCTGAGAAGGTAAAATATATTGTAATTACAAAAATATTTGTAATTTGACTGAGATTCCAGCGCCCCCAGATCTACGTTATTTTAGCAAAGCTGAAATTTTGAGAATTAATAGTTTCTAATCTAAGTAATAATATAATAAAGGAAAAAGTAATTTGAGGAGTACTAGTAAGTAGTTAAGACAATATACTACTCACTAAATTGAAAGTAGGGACCTCAAAACTCCAGCTTTGCAAAATGTCATAGATCTGGCGGCTCTGTGATCTTGGGCTGTAAATATTTTATATTAATTATTGATCAAAAATTTATTTTTAACCAGTCCGACACGAGTTAAATAAAAATGATAAGGTATATATATAGATTAAATAAAAATGCTGGCAACTAGAGTTTTTCTTTTAAAAAATGATATAATTCATTGTCCTGGTAAAGATAATATAACTGCTGATGTCCTATTACGTGTCTCTGCAAATACACATGCTAATAATTAACTTTACTGTCTCCATCATTTGCTCTCACATCTAGGCAAAAACAGAATTTGGCATTGGTTAAAGGCAAAGAAATATTTATTCTTTAAGTGATATTATTGCATTCATTAAGGTTCACCATTTGATCCTTCACCATAATACCGATGTTTCTCTTTGTTTGTAATACACACTGTAAAATTTATTTATTACTTTTCATTAGTCTTAATAATTAACTTTTCTGTTAGGCGTGAACATCGTTTTTATGCCAGCTCTACATAAAATTCTGCCAAGCCTGTCCTGTCTCTCTACTGTGAGAGGCTTGTTGGTATTCTAAGAAGTGGAAAATATTTTAAACATAAAAAGTTATAATTCAATACAACAATATATTTAAATATAATTTATTGATTTCAATTAGAAATCGATTACAATTTTCTTTAAATAGTAGCTGCTGTTATTTTTTTTTATATTTCTGGTTAACAGAAATTTCAAACCAAAAAATATGTTTAAATACTATGTATCGATTCAAATTTAAACTCGATTATAATTTTCTTTACCAGCAACACTGTTAATGTTTTTTCAATGCCATCATATGACGTATGACGCATTCTTATACTAGAATCAATTGTAATTTGTATTTTACTTGTTTAGGCGTATCCTTTGAATTTAAGCACAATATTTATTTAATTGTTACATAACTATCAAGTTTAGTTATCTTGTGATCATAATAAATAAATATTTAAAACAGAAATGGCGACGCCGCCGATATACAGTCCGGTAAGAAAAAACTATATTTTAGTGCTTAAACGTACATATTACAGGTAATATTGTTTTTATTACGTCTCTTACATAGCAAAGGGCGTTGCTTTGATAACAGCAGTCTGCTAATGTCGTATATAGAATCAATATGAACGAATTATCGTCTTATGTAAATAAGTGCTGAAAGAGTTGGCTTTATCTCTTTTTACAACATTGTTACTAAAGTTTTGAAGGTTTTTCTCTTATAATTGCCAAGATCACGTTATTTCCATTTTTTTTTAAATTTTTCCTCTTTACAAGTCCATTTGATAACAGTGCTGTTAGTATTATATCCATTTAAAACTAATTAGTGTTAAGTAAATAGATATTGTAATCTATGTTTAGCTTCAAAATATTTGTTAGAAATTCTAAAATGTTATTGAATAGTTTAACATTTATAATCATAAAGATGAAGAGCTTATTGGTTTGAATGTGCTAATTTCTGGAACTACTGGGTTAAATAAAAAAAAACCCTCTATGTTGGATAGTCCATTTATTGAGTAAGGATAGGTTATATATGTCTTCATTTTAACTCAGTGTAGTTCTTAATTTATGGCGCTTTGAGTGTGCCAGCTGAGCATTAATCAATTTGCCAATGTCACATTATATGGAAAAGACACAAAGGAGATTGTGTGATAACAAAGAGACTATATTATATAATAGGAGAATGCATGTCAAAAAGAGGTTCTTAATTTTAACAGCATAGTAAATGCCTGTGGTCAGAGCTATCTCCTGTTCTTGAATTGTGTCATGTCATACATAATGAGTAGTTACATCCTTTTGTCCATGTTGGTGAACCTGTGGATTTCAGTATATATATAATAAGCTTGAAATATCTTACAAGCCTTTTTTCAGGTGAAAAGTTAAATGTTTAGTATATTATCAGTGATTATTATAATACTGTGTAAATTGACCCAAAATGAAGTAAAGTTTATGACATATTTATATGAATGTAGTTAGAGTCTTATTAAAATCCCACATATTTATATTTGGAATTTTAAATAAAACTGTCTCTATTTGTGTATATGTATGTTAGAAACTCAATTACCCTGGTAAATTAAAGTGCTTGACTTATAAAAACATATTCAAATAATCTAATGTACCCTACCAACACCCTATTAATTGCTAGCTTCTACCCTAGCAATACTGCTAGGGTAGCTAGCACTATACCTAGCACACTATACTACATAGCAGTTCCCTAAATTCTGCCTTCCTAGTTATGTCAAAGCAAAGAAAGGATAATAAATTCAATATATGTAATTCCCCAAATAGGAATCAAACCCACAACCTTCGCATCTTCGCAATCTTAGCAGTTTACAGTGGCGCCACTGCAGCACAATTACCTAAAATTGATACCCATTAATTTTGAGATATAGGCATAGTATGAAGTAAACTGTAGTTTTCTGTGTAGATTTGTTTTAGGATTTCCCATATTTTTAATTAAAATAATCAAGCGAGTGACTTCCAGAGGGAACAATGCGCAAATTATAGAAAACAAAGGTTCGCGACTTGTCGATCGTAGTGTTCATAAATCCAATAGAACCCAAATCAATATTTTTTAAAATTTTGATCTATTTGTCGGTTTGTTTGTGCACGTGCATATTTTAATAAAAATTGTCTTTAAAATGATGATGTCATTAGATCATCAAAATATATCTGATTAGTTAATAAATAATCGTCTAGTTTAAGCGGACGAAGCGGCGAGCGAGTTCCTGCTAATAATATAGTTATTAATAATTCAGGTTTTTTTTACATAACAGAAATCTTTATGGAATTCCAAAAGAATTTTCCTCTTGGTTTTTTTTTTCTGTATTAAACGCGAATTCGTTTTCGTAGCCTAAGGGAAATAACTACTCGTTTTGTATTCTAAGTGCGGCAAGTAATGGATAAAATGGGTTTTATCGAATTAGGTTATATCTAGAGTTATCAGCCTTCCTCGATAAAACTATATATATATATACTGCACATTGTAGAATATCGAACGGTCATTTTCCAATTCGAATCAGCAGTACCTAATATTAGAGCTTTCAAATGAACAAATTTAAGCTTCATGATATTAGTATAGATAAATATAAATATATGTACATAATATATTTGTAAACAGCCGTTGTCACACAGTGATACGGTGTGTAAACGCGACGGTTGTGGGTGCGATTCCTGGGACGGAATGGGAAGAATGGAATGTTTTTAGTAGTTGTGTTACGTCACTCAATAGGCAATGTCTTTTCAGGCGATACCATGTGTGCATCCTATACCAGGGGGGCTGTTCCCCGGACGCATGATCAGATTTCAAGGCAGCGTGCCGCCAGGTGCACAAAGGTATGCGCTATATCATTTTTATTAGTAATAATTATAGGTTATGTTACAGTTATGGTTTAAATTCCCCACAGAGTAATTAAATATTTTCAATTTTATTCTTTTATAGACAAAGCAATGCGTTGTATCTCGTCACTCAACCGTCAATATCCTGCAACGTCGACGGAAAGTGGGGAACGGAGTGTTTAACACTAGGTTCCCTCTGCCTTGCTTTGTGCGAGATACAGCGTGAAGCATGTTTAATTGTTTTTTTTTTCTTAAAATAGGTAATTAAATCTACCACAGACCTTGTTTATGTAAGGCATACCTGAGGAAAACTGAAGCAAGAAACTGAGGGATATTTTTTTTTCAAAGTAATTAAGCTCATTTACCTGATCTAGGCAGATAAAATAGTTTTTTTACCTATATTTTTCACTCGGGGTTTTTTTCGGATTTAGTAAAACTTGCACTTTGCATACCATAGCATTAGATAAGGATTTTTTTTAGCTTCACAACCTGGGAACATCTGTTAAGAAAAATGAAAATATAAACGTAAATAAATATTTCACTTCCTCGAGTGGGAATCGAACCGTCGCGTTACAGTCAGACCCTTGTGCAGTTGCACCACGACGATAAAAATATAGATTCTTAGTAAAATCCATTATTACTCACTAGGTTCGCGATTAATCTCCAATGCGGTCCCAACACTGACCCCCGGGATGACATCGCTCTCCATCTTAACTTCCGTTTCATAGAGATGTGTGTAGTTCGTAACCATCTCACGGCGATGAATTGGGGGGTCGAAGAGACCAGCGGGGGGATGCCCCTAGTCCGGGGGGAGTCGTTTGAGGCCCTTGTCCTTTGTGAGCATCAGGCGATTAAGGTAAGCTAATTTTCGGATTCCATACCACAAACTGAAAAACGGAACCTTTATTTTAAAATTTTGTCCGTTCGTGTTCACTTGGCGACGACGATGACCTGAAACAATGCTATTAAGTTTAGTTTTAGTTCATTCTTATTCTTACCATGCATTCATTCAGTCATTCACTCACTCAGTTACTCTAATATATTTTTTAAATTTTTATTGGCTTGCTCGTTGATAACACTTTAGGTATTTCAAAAAAAAAAACTGGCTATTTTGGTTACAATAAAGTTATTCGTTAATTACTCATTTTTTTACCAGAGTATATAGTAATATTCTTTGTACTTAATATATAAGCTTACATCATGAGTGTAATTGACACTTACACCAGAAATAGTCATATCTGTTAATTTGTATAAATGACAATACATCGAGTGAATACATAAATATTACATACGATACATACATACTATAATCAAACTATTTTCAGTATGTTGCAATTAGAAAATACTTTAAACGCAATATAACAATATTTTCATATAATTCACCTTATATCCTTGCATAAAACAAATATTTTTAGTGTTTTTTTTTTAGAAGTAATTTTTTGTACATTTTTCTAAGGTGGCGCTAAACGGCGTTCACTTCTGCGAGTTTCCCCACCGTGTGCCTTTCCAGCGTATCTCCCATTTCACTATCGATGGCGATGTTATGATACAATTTGTAGGATTTGAAGGTGCCCAGCCACCACCTAGCCAGATGTACATGGTGAGTTCTAGGTCTCTAAGTCTTGATCGTTTTCTACGTTATATTGGAATTATATTGTCTAAAATTTAAGATAAAAACAAATATATATTAACAAAATTTTTTATCTCTTTTCTTATCTATATATTTTTATCTTTTCTAACTCAACGCTGCGCTTTATGAGAAAGAGTAAGCGTCGAACCTACAAAATTTGGCGCTTACAGTCACACGCTGTGCTCCTGCGCCATGACTGCCTTAAATGATAATAAAGAACTTTTTATTTTAAAACTACTTTACAAGAGTTATATGTAAATACAAGACAAATATTTATAATTGAAAAGGACGAACAGGAACCGTGCTTTTTTCACTTTAAAATTAATTTTTAAGTGTTTTATAGATAGTACTTACAAACGACTTGATAAGGAGTCATCCTTTAATTAATATTTTTTTTCATTTCTAATTTTTTAATCAAATTTCAAGATTTTTTTTTAAATTGTATTATTGTTCCTATATTAGTCTGAACCTCCGAATTACGGGGCATATGGGGCGCCACCGTCCTACGGAGCCCCAGGATATGGAGCACCTCAGGGTGAGTTGAGAAATTTATAAGTATTTATATGAAAAAATTGCAATTATATTATTTTTAGTTGTATTAATAGTTTAGTTGTATTAATAGTTTTCTTACTAATGGATTCGGTTGTGTAATAATTTTTATTATGAGTGTTTTTTAGGTTGCCGGATATTGTTTTTTTTTAAATAATAATCTTATTTATTAATGATAAATGTAATTAATTATTGCACAACATTTGGTGTATGTGTTATAAATTTGTTACATTTCTACAATGAAAGTGGCCTAACTAAATATTTCTCTAATATAAAAATAATTAAAATGTAATAAAATCAGAGGCCGTCGTGGTGAGATGAAGTTATTATCATTTCCACTCTGCAAACAAAAGACATACGGGGGTGATCAATTCCGCAACAAAACAATTTATTCAAGTATTTTCGTTCACATTGTGATGACAAGAACATATTTTTAAAAAATTACAATATTAACAAAATTTCAAAATTACAATACAAAAATATTAAAAAAATAACACAAAATCGTTCGTTAAAATTATATCGTTGAATGATTTCTTCGTTAATTCGCAAACCATAGTAAATCAAATAAAAAAAAATAACAATGATGGCAAACATATTTACTTGATTTCACGTGTATTGCAACTCTTTGGCATTTCTATTAAAAGCTTATTATAATTAAATTCTGCGAACAATTGGCGGGAAAAGGAAGACATGCATGACCTTTATACATTGTGCGCTTTTTCGGATGTACTTTTCTATTATACTAAATTATTAAAATTAAATAAGTAACACGACTAACAATTTTATTCTCATATTTATATATTTTCTTTACAATTGTGCTCATTTAAGTGAAAATATTTTATGAATTGGTGAGTTTTATTATAATTATTGTAATATTTTTATGTTGGTAATTTGGATTTTTAAATTTTTTTTCGATGGTAATGGTGGTGGTGTTAAATAAATGGTTTTATTGTTTATTTTTAAATTTTTATAAATTGGGTTAAAATTAATATTATGAAATATGTATAACATTATATCTGTATATACGTATATATATTTGGGGTGATGGGTGCCGTCACTCAACACGCAATGCCTCCAGAATTTGGCGGAAAGTGGGGAACGGAAATGTCTTAATAGAAACGGAGTGGCTCCACATTAGGTTCCGAGGGTACCACTGCCTGCCTTGCTATATGAGGAATACAGCGTTAAGTTAAAAAAAAACATCTAAACAACAACGCTTAAATATTTGTATGAGCTTGTTTATTTTTTATGAATTTAGACAACGTTCATAAATATTTTAAAATTCATATTTCTTATAAAAAAAAAGTTTCGTGATACGTTAAAAATAATGCTCACAGAATAATTGAAACAGATTTTTGCAGTATCATTTTTTTAAACCTTTTGTCGTTTTTTTTTTATTGATTTTCTCATAATCAAACTAGCGCGCTTCTCTGTCTTCGGTGTTTGTTCTTTGCTTTTTTTAAAATAGTTTTTCAACCTTTTTTTTATTTTAGCAATATATTTTTTTTATTTTTCGCAGGCTTCTATTAAAGTGCTCAAGCGTAAGCGGTATTTGATACAGGTTTATACGTATGTACAATTGTGCTTTGTAACATTTATTTTAATTTCATAAAAAAAAAAATTTAGTCCATTCAGTCTGTTTTAATTTTTAAAGCAAAAAACTTACAGATTTGTTTGTGTCTACATTTAATGATCTAAATTATCGTTTTTAAAATAACTTCATAGAATTTATGAAAAATATTTTTTACAGGTGCATTGTGAATCGACGTCGAAAAATTATTAATTATTAAGCTTAAAATATTTTTAGCATTTTTGTTCTTTGAAAAATCTATTTACATTTTACAATCTTAAGTGTAAGGCCTCTTTTCTATTGGTGTATATTATTTTTTTTATTATTTTTGTGCACGTCTACAGTATTGTCGTTATGTTTAAATTAAATACGATTTAGGAGTAAGAATAAAAAGTATATGCCAAAAAAAATTATTAACTTTTGGTTAAGTAATGTTCATACGTGTAACCTTTATAATTTGTTAGCCAAAAATTGAAGTCAAAGCTTAAAATAAAAAAAAAACAATGTAATGCATGTAAATTTAAATAAAATATATATTTAATAATTTATAGTAAAAAACTATTTTTTTATGATAATAAATAAAAATGCCTTCTATTATTAATCTGTCCTCTTAGTGTTAATAAGAGTAGCTTGCCTGCCTCAATTCCTTTCTTTCTTGAATCTGAGAAATGAAAACAGTTTAATGTTCATTATTATAAATATTTAGAAGAAATATTATATTTCGTTGTATAAATTAATATTAATTACTATCAATTCAAATTTCCAAATTTTTTGTTTTTTTTTTTTCAAATTTTTGTACTTTTATTTTATTTTGTCAATTTGTGGTAAAGATTTACCATTTCACACAATATATTAATTAAATAAAATTAATAGTCGCCTTCAACATACGGCTAATATTTATTTGACGATTTCTTTTTTTATATATTTATATAAGAGTGATGTGCCTCTTGAATCCTCTCGTTGCATTTTTTAGATAAAGCTATAATACAAATGTTTATGTAAACTTTGTGGTGGTTAATAAAAATACTGATTATATTTTTTGTGTTGTTTTATTTTTTATCCGTGTTTTCTGGTATGTTACTTTATTTACGCACTGCGAAAAAGAAATCGCAGAATAATATTAAAATTGTTTTTTTTTTTCGTAAATATTATTTAATAATTTTCAGTTATTTTTTTTTTTTGAGTTCCGCCACTAAACATACAATGTCTCCAAAATTAACCGCAGCTTAGGGAATGTTTTTATATTAGATTCTCTCTGCCTAACCTGCTATACACAGGAAGCGGCGTGAATGTAAAAAAAGATTTTGTGTATGTAATAAAAATAGCATTTGGATTTTTTCAGGAGGAGGTTTTGCAGGAGGCGTGGTAAGTGAAAGTTCTATTTTAAAAGCGATGATGTGGGTTCGATATATACATATTATTTTTAATTTTTTTGTTGTGGGTTCGATCCCCACTCGAGGAAGTGAAATATTTATTAACGTTTATATATTTCCATTTCTTCGCTCTGGTGTCGAGGCAAAGGGCGGCGTTGAGTTCTGTCACTTGACACGCAATGCCTCCAGTAACCGGCAGAAAGTGGTTAACATTAGGTTCCCTCTGCCTACTAACTGTCGCTGTGTGCGGGATACAGCGTGAAGCTGATTTTCTTTTTATTTTCCTCCCATTGGTTTGGTAAGAGAAAGCGGTGTTAGATTCCGTCACCAAATACAGTACGTAACTAACTACGATCGGAGAGTACATAATATATCCAATCTTCCAATTTTTTTATATATAGAAAAATATTTATTAAATTAGATTAAATGTTTAATTCTTTCAATAAATGTTCAAAATAAGTAGAATTAAAGTAAAACAATTCTTATTAAGCTCTCTTTTTTGATCTTTCATTGTAGTTTTTTAAGTGTAGTGTTAGCCTTGAAGTTACAGTTAACAGTTTCTATAGGAACTTATACAAAACAAAACTGTTAATCGATAATTGATAAGAAACCAGATGACCTTGAGATGAAAAAATAGTTCTAATTAACTATATATATACAAATTTTCATTTTTGAGTTATTTTCAAGAACGCTACTACTATAACTACCCTGCTAAGGATAAAGCGTACAGCTGGGAAAGAAGAAAAGCTTCACTAACGTTGATTGAACGTCGATCAATAGATTCTGTCTCCATAATGTAATCAATGATTGATGATAAATAGAAAATAAAGTATTTGCGTCATGTTTGAATTTTCATTAACTTTTTTCTTAAATTATAACTTTGGAAGATTACGAAGGAAATATATTTTTAAAATATAAATATTAAAAATAAAAATATAAATAATTTACATAATATATTATGGCATATTCTGAAACAGTTGTCAGGTGTTTCACCCAGTAGAATGTTTTATCTACTCGATGAATATTTAAATTTCCGCTCTAAAAAGTTCAGCAAAAAATGTCTTAAGACTGTTTTCGTTACTTATTCCAATTTAAAAAAATATTTTTTCTCTCTTAGCAGCCCCAAACGTACACTAGCCAATATGCCCCTGGGGTACAAAGTGAACGTCGTGGTCTCGGTACGGGCGCGGCAGTAGGACTCGGTGTAGGGGCACTTGCCGCTGGTGGCTTAGCGGGTTATGCCATGGCTGGAGGGTTCCGGAGTGATAGTCCCGAGCCAAGTGCGGTAAGGAATTGTGTATATTAGGGTCGAAGGGTCGTGAAGTTAGATTTTCTGACCTTTTGTCACGTTGTACACTCGGTAGAAAAAATTGTTTATGTTTGTTCATATTGACGGAAAATCAAATTGTTTCTCATAGGATAATAATGACGAATAACAAGAGCTGTATTAATGTTTAGCTGTGTCAGTACAGAACTTACAGCAGGATGAAAGCAGCAGCAAGCAATTTGGTTTAGAGCAAAGTGCGGTAAGGAATTATGTTACTAAGATCAATTCCCGGTTGTTAATATAGTTGGCGTTGTTTTGGCATGATATTTAGACGTTATAGTGTAGAGAAAGGTCTAGGCAATGTTTAAATTTTACTTAGAGTTTTGGGCACCGGCTCAGGGAGCAGAAGTACATATCCTGAGCCAAACGTTATACTTACAAAAATGTAACTGTAATTACTTATCTAATTAGACTTTTTTGAGGTCAGTCTTGGCCCGGGAGTCAAGCGTGTATGACGGTAAACGCGACAGGTTAGGTTCGATTTCTACTCGAGCAAAAATATTTAATATTTTTTTTATTTTACCATTGCAGGAAATAGTTGACTTCGCTGACGATTGGATGGAATAAGCATATGCCTTAACTAGATACTAAATAACGTAGATATTACATTATATGTATGAATTTTTAAAAAAACGGCGATAATAATTATAGAACTACATAATGTTTGCCTAATTTAAATCTATTTATTAAAATTTAATTTAAGCTGTTTAATTTAATTTCTCGTATTTTCAGCTTACAAATTTCTAACAAACTTTTCAGTGAAAGAGACAAAATCTATAAGTGTTTCTTTCACTCAGCCTAAGCAGAGGACAATCTTTTTTCAAAAATGTCTAAACCAGTTTAAACTTATTTCATCAGTTAATATATACGTATTATATTGGATCTTTGAGGTTTTGAAGAGAAAATTGGATATAAATATTATTAAAAATCTTACTGCATATAATATAATATCTATGTACAAAATAATAATAAATATTTATAAGTGTGTTTAAAAAAGTCATATTTAAGTCTTATTAAAATTTTTATATTCTATTTCTAGCTAAAGATTTATTATCTGTTTTCAAAATTAAAAATATACTTACGTTGACTTTTGAGATGTATTTAGTAGATATATATAGTCTATGATAAAATATTGCGGTTTTGGGACAAATTAAAAAGTATATAATATATATTAATGTCATTTTTAATATTTTATCGCGCTCGAAGAATCGGTTGAAAAAGCCAATATTTTTTTATATACATAAGTAATATTTTTTATTATTGTTTTATTATTATTAATTACAAACTATATTTTCAAAATATTTTTTTATATTCTACAATATGATAGCTTATTTTATTATATTTAAGTTATTATTTACAGGCAAGAGTTACTAATTATAAGACTTAGTTGTTATTTTTTTTTAAATTTTATCAAAAATGCCATTGAAAAGTATTATATTAAGTGAATCCAATAAGTTAATTGTTTTTTAAGTTATATATTGTGTCATTTAAATATTTATGCATAAATAAATGAATGTATAAGTAAATTGGTTTTTTTTTACAAGTTACTTGTTAAGATTTTGTTAAAAGTTTATTGATAGCATCAAGAAAGAGCCATCGAAATTCAATTACTTTGCCAGCTTTATTATATTCCATATAGAAAAAACACAAAAATCCTATAGAATTTGCACGTGGATCATATATTATTGTCGTTGGTGACATTTTTGTCCGTAACGGCATCTATGGAGCTCATGAGCATATAGTTTCAAAATGATGGATTGCAGCTGCTGTTATTTTTTGGCGGTGTAGGCAAAGATAATTTATTAAATTTACAAAAGCGTAGAAAACACCGTCTTAGAGTTTGTAATAGAAAACTTGTCAAATAAATCTTCACAAAGGTCTTATTCAGTTTTAGATTTAGCCTCTGATTGAACCTTCACGATGGACGCGTATGAGTAGCAGTACAAAATCCCTGAGGATATTGGTATTTCGTTGTGCAGATGATATTTCTTATATTCTTTATTTTTTATTTTGACGTTATATCCTGGATTTTTCTCAATACATCGCTCAGTCTTCGAGACTATATGGTGAGTGGCGCAACTCGATGTCGCGCTTTTGTTTTGTTGCCAAAGGAAGGAAATGTAACGAGAACTTGCAGTTACAGTTCCATGGAAAACAAAGTCCGATTGCATAAAAAAGAATACATAAAATAATTTTACAATCAAAACTTACTCACATATATTTTTATAAAATAACTTTTTTGCAAAATAAAAAGATTAATTCTGAATTAAGTTTGAGCTCAAAAACTTCGCCGACTGTCATTTTTACTGGCAACGTAAGTAACTGTCGCCATAGAAACAATTTTACAAACAAATAAAACAAAATCACGCTCTAGTTGAAAAATGCTTTAGGGATAAAGGCTTTAAATTAGTATAAATATTAGAAAATACATAATGTCTGGCTTAAGCGGTTACGACAGTGAAGTAGTTGGTTTCGATAATGTCTCCGAACATAAGCGACCATCCACTACCACGTCTGCTCAAACTACGGAATTCAGCGAGGTTGGAAACAGCACACAGACTTACACGTCCAGGGAAGTCGGCTGTATGGCTTACCCTGAGGATTTGAATTATGTACCAAAAGACCAAACCGCTGGACTGAATGCATTCCTTAAAAGAGTAGTACCAGCCGTGATGGAACAGCTCGATCAAAATGATCGAGAATTTGTCACGTACTCATCAGATTCTGATGAAGAAGATGAGATCACAGCGAAGCTATTACAAGAGATCCTCATCAAGGATGCCAGTGGTTCTGGTGACCATGGAACTGCTATTTTGGGTGTAACATGGAGCAGCGCTGGTAATTCTATAGCTGTTTCCATTGGGGCTTTGCAGCATGAGACCTGGTGCCAGAATTCTGGTGTGATAAAAATATTCACTTATAAGAGAAGTGACGAAAAGTTTCTTCATTCCTTTGATGTGACGGATAAGAACTGTGTGTCAGTTTTAAAGTATCATCCAACGGTGGCTGCTTTATTGGCGTATGGAACTGCATCTGGTGAGGTAGTTCTATGTAACTTGGCTGGTGGCAATATGGATGAAGGGGTCCAACTGACTTCTCCATCAGGGTGTCACGGTTCCAGGCGAGTGTCAACATTGAAATGGGCAGACACCTCCTTAGTGAACACGTTTTTGACAATGCAGATACAAAGTAAAGGAAGACGTCGCGGTGCTGCTGATCAGGTATTTTTTTATTTAATAATTATAATATTGCTATATTATATTTTTCACGCTGTATGTCACACATTGCAGGGTAGACAGGGAATCTGTGAACTTAGTGTTCACAGAGTCCCAGACATTCCGTTCTTAAGACATTTTTAATGTCCATTTTTCGCCGAATTCTGGAGGTATGTGTGTTGAGTGCCGGAATGTCTTTAGAATTCAAGCTGCATGTTGCCTTGTTACCAGAGCGAGTGAACGTAAATGTGCCTGCTGCGCGCCTGCGCTACTACTGGTCTCAAAAATATAATCTACTTATTTATTTTAAAAATATTAAATATTAAAATATTAAATCGAAAATAGAACTTACTACATATATAAGTAATAATATAATATTATATATAAGTAATACCTACATATATAATCTGCTAAGTCAAAATACGTTGTAGTAGAATCGTAGTATGGTAGAAACCGTCACTCATTTCGCATTGTCTGTAGGTAGCAAGATAGATAAAACAGAAGAAAAATCTCTTCCCAGCGGTGCTACAACAATATAATAATTTAATATAGTACTATTATACTAATTACTATTATGTATACAGGTTCTGTTCTCGGCTGGTGAAGACGGAACCCTCAACGCGTGGCGAGTGAATGCCAACCTCCAAGTCTTCGAAAATATTATATGCTATAACATTAATAGTTCCCAGAATCTAGCGCCAGATATCACGTGCTTTGATTTCATAAATAATTATCCATTACGTCCTGCTGATGAGAAGACTCCTGAAGTTTTTGTGGTGGGGACGAAGACTGGGCAGCTGTTCCTATGCAACATCAAGGGTCAGGGAGTGGATCCAGTCTTCGAAGTCCTGGAAAGTCACTCCACGTGTATCCTAGATGTTGCCTTCAGTGAGCAACGGCCAGGCATATTTGTATCCATTTCCATGGATTCGGAATTGAGAGTGTATGACGTGAATCAGCAGAGTCCTTTGAAGGTTTGTATCACATTATTTTTGCCTTGATAGTTGATATATTTAAGGTTGATTTGAGTTCTTATATTCGAGATAGTGGCATATTGAGACGTCTCTAATTAATGTTTAATTTGATCTTAATCGACATTAGTGATTTATAAGTTTGACTTTGACTCAAAAAAATATTTTGAATAATTAAATATATATTGAATAATTTAAATTTATTCTACAAAAACCGATGAAAAATTTATTGTAGAATAATACTAAGCAAAACAATGTGTTACATATATTTGAAAAATCTCGTTTCTACCTCCTCCAGATCCTGTGTCTAGACTGTTCTATATCCACCATGAGCTGGTTGTCACCGCCCACTGTGGTGGTGGGTCTCTGTAATGCGCAAGAGTCTCTCCGTGTGTACAATGTTAACAGTGGCAAAATGGTGCCTGTTGCTGGCATCAGTGGAACTGATTCTGGAGGTGGTGGCGGTGGTTGTGCTGGTTCAGATGTTACGTGCTTAGCTGTAAATATGCTTGGGTAAATGTGGATTATCTATATATATAAAGGAGATTTTCCCACTGACTGAGGTAAGATGCACACACAGCCGTAACCGCTCATGATAGAAACGTAAAATTTGGACAGATGTTTATTTTTATAATGTGACCCACTAAGAAGGGATTTTGGAAAATTTTAACTCTACAAGGATGAAATAGGGGTTGTCAGCTTGTATGGGAAAAATTTTAAATCGGCACCGATTTTTATAAAATTTGAAATTAAAGCACATAAAAATATTTGACTGAACTCACGTATAGTTCAAGCGTGCAAAGCCATCCAGGTCGGCTTGCTACTTATAAGACCTTTAGGGCTCATCAGCATTGAGTATTTCCCACTCGTGGGGATAAATTGTTTTTATTTCCCCGATATGGTAACAAGTATAAGCTTCGTCGGGTATTTGAATAATACTATTATTCAACGGCCCTTCAGTTCTATCACTTTGATACTTGCTAGTTATACACCACTTAGATTTAAAGATGTGTACTTGGCAAGGCACAAGCAAAGAAGAGGGTCGCACTGCTAAATTCCATGCTTTTTATATTTTTTAAATTAGTCAACTATCTTGACAAGTACATTCATAACACAATCATCTAAACTATTACTTAAATCAAATCAAGAACTTTACTAGAATTATTATGCCATAATTCTAATAAAGTTTAACAATAAAATAAATTCACACTATATTAATAAAATCACAATGCTAACACAAGACAGTGCTGACATTCCACCGCTCAACACGCAATTTGTTGAAACTTAGGCGGTGCGTAGGAAACAGAGTGTTGACACCAAGTTTTCTCTGCCTATCCTGCTATGCGGGGTGCAACGTGAAGTAAGCAATAATTATGCTTCCCATTTTGGCGTAGTCGACAATATGTAAATAAATGCGATTGCTGTTTGTTTGACCTTAAATTAGTGAAGAAATGTGGCGTTGAGTTCTCTTACATAATGTCGTAAAATCTGGAGAATAGTATCAATAGTCCCTTGGCCTTCTCTTTACATTACTTGATTTTTTTTTATACTTCTAGTACTCCTTTCACACATTTTTAATATTAGTTTATGCAAAATGTAATAAGCAGGCCAGCCGTGGCGCAGGGGCACAAACATGCTGCAAACGCACCAAGTTGTTCTCGCTTTGATAACAAAACAGTGCGACATTGAGTGCTTCCATTTGGTCGATGCGTGGAGAATGGAGGGTCTTAACTCTAGGTTCCCTCCGGCTATCCTGCTATATAGTATGAAGTTAAAACGAATATTTTTAAAATTGGTTTACAGTTCTTGCCGTATCGCCGCCGGTACAGAGTCTGGGGGAGTACGGATTTGGGAGTTCCCCGCCAGACGCTTGTACACCACAGATGATGATTTAGACTTCTAGATTTATAAATAAAGACTGAATGTTAAGTAAATTAGATTTTTTGGTTTTAAACTTTATTTGAAATAAAGTTTATTAAATAATTTGTTGTTTTTTATAAAAAAGGTTTGTAGAGTATTACCGTTTTATAAAAATTTCATTTGCATGTAATTTGAAACTTTATAGTGAGAATTTTATAATCATTCTAATTAAGCCACTTGAATTGTTGTACATATGACACAATTGTTGTACAATATGATTCCTAACACAGCAGAGAGCTGCTGCACTTCTGTACTTCTATTCAGCCTAAGAGGATCATTTAACACATTCACTACGGTCCCTATTTTTGAGAACTTTCTGGTACTGGAATTGAAGTCTTTTCGCCCTTTTATTTTATACATTCACAACTTAAACTGATTCACTGGCGTAATCGATGAGGCCGCTTTCAAACTGAAGTCGCAGTCAACGTGTTGTCTGTATTATTTTTAAATTCACCTGAGCGAAAAAAGACCTTACTATTGTATCTTAGAGTGCAGACCCCGTACAAAATGTCCGGTTGGTCGACCCCCTGCTAGATAGATCGACAACCTAGAGGTTGGCAAGAAGCGGATGGGTCCGAATGGCTGAAGATTGAGTGTGTTGGCGAGAATTGGGAAAGGCCTATGTCCAACAGTGACAATCGATGACTGTAAATGATGATGATTGTATCTACGAGTATGTCTCTTCTTACAAATTTCTATTAACTGTTTAGGCCCGTTGACTGTTCCGTTAAGTTTCTCAATCAGTTGGTTTATATATCCACAAATTAAACAACTCAGAGTATATTTCATTTGGGCTAGAGACATAATATAAGAAAGTTTCTCATTTTTTGATTTATATTTATATATATATAATGTGTATATATATATATATATATGTATATATATGTGTATATATATAATGTGTATATATATCATATATATTTTATAGTATCTAGTATATTATGTATGACTTTTGTACATTATATTTGGTTACAATAGAAAATCCTGTAAGTGTGTTATATATGTATATGTGGTGAACATATAAAATTATATTAATTACTAATGTTTATTTAACATAACATTAGAAAAATAAAACACAATAATACAAAATATTATTTTATTAATTAAAGGACAACTAGGATGTATTCACAGTCGTCTACTCGTCACCTCGCGTTGTCTGCGACGGGAACTGAACTCGGCTGGAGGCTCTTCTTTTTAAGTAACTGGATAGAATAAAAATATATATTTAATTTTCATAATAGAAAGTTTAGATGGAAATCAATTTTTTTTTAAAAAATAATCACTTTGTTATAACTATATATATTTCTTTTTTATTCTGGATATTAAAAAATATATAGAACACTAGAGGCTTTAGAGGGAACCCCTCTAAAGCGTGCTTCACGCTACGTATATACAAGTTACATAATATACAAGTTATAACTCACTTGTCACTGTTTCGTTCTTCTGGAAGGCTCCGTGGCGGTGGGGGGCGGCGGGGGACCCTTCTTCTCCAGTTCCTCGAGGTAGCTGGTTATTATTTGCTGTCTTTCATCGGGTATGTGGTCCAGTGATGTGTATCTGTATAAATCATCTACTTTAAAACTGGATTTACAAACAAATACAAATAAAGTAATTACAACTCGTAAACGTCAAAAAAAAGTAGCATCAGCAAAAAAAATTAAAAAAAAATTAGTAATACATTCATCGGCTCCATCGGTCAAATAGTGCCTCAAACGTGTTACAGAACAGACGTGTCATTTCATACAGAACGTGAGACTGTTACCATACAAGGTCATTTGGTGAACTGATCGCTCGATCAGTTGACTTCTTAGTGTGCGGGCGAGTCACAAATTAGAAGTAAAATCCGAACACGAGCACATGTCGTTTTACTTTCTTCTACATACTTTGCAAGCAAACAAATTTTGTGGATATGCGTAATATGCGTAATCAATAAAAAATATAATTTTTTATTGATTTTTTTGCTGATGCTATTTGTATATGCTTGCAAGTTCAGTTTTAGTGGACGGTCTATACAATTTTGTTAAATAAAAAATGCCAATTAAATACTAATAAACAGTAATTTTAATCAATCACATCTTCATTATGAATGACATTTTTGAGATGTAACCAGATAAGTTTTTTAGCTTTACAGCTTCACGATGTATCTCGCACACCGCAGGGTAGTGTTAATACAAACCGTTCTGCACTTTTTGCCGAATTCTGGACGCATTGCGTGTTGAGTGGCAGAACTTAACGCTTCAGACACCAGAGTAAAGAAATGCACCGTTGAGTTTTACCACTCAACACATAATACTTAAAATTTCAGCTTAGATTTTGCGTATTCTGATATACGCGGGATACAGTTCATACACACACGATGGTATCATAATCCTACAACATACTACTAATTCTATAAATCTTTAGCGTGAAACTGTCTGTCTGTTTATCTATATTTCTCTCACCTAACATCATGCGCTAACTCCTCATGTAATGCGGTATTAGCTGCAGGATCGGCTCTAAGCGCTGCGCGGGATCGATGCGTGATGGCTCGTGTTTCTAATAACAACTGTCTGAATGCCGTCTTGGCTGCGCTCTGTTTGTCACGCTGGTAGTCTCGGAATTCGCGTTCCATCTATAATTTTGGGTGAAAAAAGAAGATATATTACAATATAATATTTCAGACAGTTATTAGTCGTGTCGTAGGGGCAAGCGTTCAACTGTAAGCGCTGGTTGTGATATCTATTTCTACACAAGGAAATGAAATATCTAACATTTTCATGTTCTTGCTCTGGTAACAGACAATATCTCAAGTATTCGGTGGAAAGTGAAGAATGGTGTCTGTTAATCGCAACCAAGTGTCTTAAGTACAAAATGTGTGACGCTAAAAATCTTTAAAAAATGTAATTCTACAACTTTAAAATAAAAAAAAAATAACAGGTAGCCATAATCCTAATTTTAAAATTTTTTTGGCTTCACGCTATACCCCGCACATAGCAGGGCAAGCAGTCGGGCAACAATCCCAAAACAAACAAAACAATATTAATCATCCCAACACAAACCTTCCGGACAACCTCGTCATCCGTGACGATGAAGACAACTTTGGATTTCATGATGCTGATCCATACTAACCTGTTGAGCAGACCTGTACACAGGCGCGGTGGCCACGTCCGCCATCTGCTTCTTGACGTCCCGCCAGTGCACGGTGCAGCTCACTCCGAGCTCAGTTAGGAGGGCGCGGAGCTTGTCGCGCCTTTTGTTCGACAAAGTGCTAATGTGCTGGCCGAAGAGACGCTCCTGATGGAAAAATGTAATAAAATGTTCATTTTAGAGGAAATTCGTTATTTACAACGCAGTGTCATAACACTAACTAACTAGGGGGAACCCTCAAGTTGCCGCTGTCCATCTTGGTATTTGCGTGTGTGTGTCAACAATATTTTGTTATTATAAAAATATCTCTTCGTATCAAATTTTAACTACATGTGCATCAATTTCTATATATACATAATATAAACATATATAAGATATAATAATTTCTCTCTTTATATACATAATATAAATAATCTTTCTGGAATTTTCATTTGACTCAAGAAAAAGAAAAAAAAAATGCGAAAAAAGAATACCAACCTTGTCGTCTTTAGTAAGTTCATCAGCCACACTGTAACGATGATCTTTCTTCAACTGTTTCTTTGCCTCCCTCCACGCTAAGTCGGGATTCCTTACCAGATCCGCTAGTAAAGCGTTGAAATGCTAAACATAAAAGATATATATTTTTAATTTATACTCTGTAAAAAGTATTCAAACCAATTCCAAAAATGTCTCATCATCCATAACCCCTGAATCACTCATCCAACTGGAGTTAGCTAAATTGTAATTGCAATTAACATTAAAAAATAACAAGAAATAATTTTTTTTTGCAGAAATCACTTATACTACACCTAAAAATTACTCTATTCTCATTCTATCTGTCTATTTGTCATTTGGTCACAAGCATACAATTAGTTTTTAATATTTAACTATCAATTGAAATTATATTTTTCCTAACTGTGTACTCAGCTAACCTGAACAGCTTCATCCCGTTTATGGTACTCCCGTTCTTTGTCCCTGTCCCGAAGGCTGGTCGCTAGAGCCCTCTGTACCTGCCTCTCCCTTTCCTTGATGGAGGCCTGCGCTCTCGCCTCCTTCTCCTTGGCGGCTTCACTCTCGGGATCCTCCTTATCTGGTTCTGGATCGGTTTCTGATGGCTCTGGTTCTGGTTCCTGGTTAGGAGGTTGTGGTTTTAACATTTTATTAAGAAACTAGATATATGTAGATTTTAATTTTTAGGATTGATATCGGAAGACGCTATTCATGCTCGCGAAAAATGTTAAAATGACAGGTTGTGGGTTCGATTTCCATTTTTATAGACATCTGTAGAAAAATTTACTTATTAACTTAACTTCTTATCTTTAACTTATTAAACAATTAATAAATTATGAATGAGTTTTCAAAGATTTCATACCACTCTACCCACAGATAACTGTTCCGACCTCCGAACCGAACCTCAGTACCTATCCATTTCACCCTCATGTATGTCAGCCGATTTTCAGTTGTTCATTATATATTTGAGAATTTGTGATTTTCTTTAAAATAAACGCCTGCTTGAAGAAAACTGACAGATACAGCCCGACTGTTGAGTCTGCGCTCGTGATAAAGATGATGATTGTAATTTTTTTCTAAGGTATTAAATATTTACAATTAAAGCTGATAATCAAAAATATATACTAAAAAAATTCGAATAAGTTGCGCCAACCAATAACTTTATACGCCATTTTATCATCTCTATTGAGATGTTAACGAAATTCAACGACGCCACGAAAATTGAATGACATTATTAAATCTCTGCTTATCATGAGAAAAAAGAATCATACAGGTTTCTTATAACATAATAAAGAAAAAACAAGAATTAAAATAAAATAATCAAAATTATTAAAAAAAAGACGAGGCAAAAAATGAGACGTATAATAAAACTGCTTTTCAATACAACACGTATATAATACACCGTCAAAATATTTACATTTACAATACACAATATAATATTACTTAAAACTTTACAACAATCCTAAAATGTTAGCATAATTAGAATCATTATAAATGTATATATATATTCAAATTGTATATAAAACATTCTAAATCAGCCGGATTTAAACAGATGCCTTTTTCACGACAATACATTTTGATTTAACTGGTAGATTTAAAATTTTTATACATAATTTAAATATACACTTTTTGTGGACATATCCAAAATGGTCCGAATATACAAAATGGTGGGAACTCATATTAATACTTAACACAGATAATATTAGGTGTTGGAATTAATTCATAGCGTTTTACAAGAGATGGCACACAAACGGTAAACTATTTCGTTGTTACGTATAGTTCTGTATACTGTATTTGTAAACATCTATCATTTTTCGGCGTCATTTGCCGTACATAATCTTTATTGAAATCATAAAGAACCACACTGTATAATTCATTGAATATGTCAAAATCTCTACCGGCGGCAACTGATGCGCTTGAGCCGTGAATTGAAGCAAAAACGATCGTTATACTTCGAAAGACACGATAGTCATCTTGCTGCACGACAATGTTCGCCCACACGTTGCAAAACTGGTAAAAACATACCTGGAAACACGTAAATGGCAAGTGCGCTTCCGCCGTATTCTGCTGATATTGCACCGACTTGCAGCGACTACCACTTGTTTCGATCATTAGCATATAACTTGTGCAAGGAGAAGTTCACATCTTACGAAGATTGTACAAACTGGTTCGATTCCTGGATTTCATCTAAAGACGAACAGTTCTTCCGACGCCAGTATTCATTTCACTGCTCGAAAGATGGTCAAAAATAGTAGAAAGTGATGGGAAGCATTAATGTGTTTTTAATGTACATGTGAAATAACATTCTTTCATGAAAAAACGTTACGAATTCATTCCAACACCTAATACAATAATAATAAAAAAAGTCATTATCAGAAGTGGTTTCGACAAAATTAGCATTAAGTATAAATTATGTGAATAACACAAAAACGACAACAACAAAATGATAAACACTTTCAATATTCAGGCTTAGCCTAGCCAGAGCCCTTTCATCTGATACCTCACTTGAATTAGTGGGTTTAATACCAAATTTTGACCCCCTTTTGTTTAGGATTTAACTAGAAATGTTTATATTGCAGATTTTATCCTGAACTAGTACTACCTGTATATGCTAGCTGCAAAATAGCACGATTCTCTTTTGTGTCGAAATGTGCGATTTTTGGCGATATAAACGGCCATATCTTTTTTTTTTAAGTAAATATAGAAGTATATTTTTTATCCGGAAATCATGGGGGCCGTAGATCAGAGTATATAGTTTGAATTTTAAGTCGATATCTCTAAGCGTTCCAGAGATAAAAAGTCTGGACAGACAGACATCAGAGTGGACTTATAACGGTGCCTTTTTTCTTTACATAGTACGGAACCCTAAAAAAGATAAATTAAGTAACTAAAGTAGAGATAACTAAAGTATCGACGCCACCTTTATTTTAAAATACTTTTGATGGAAAGAGTAGGTTCTTTTTTTCTCCAAACCAGTTTATATTCCTTTTACTACTAAATATTTAATATAAGATATGAAAGTACGAAGTTATCTTTTATTTTTAACATTTCTTTTATAATCATCAAATCTTCGAAAATGTATGTTTTTAGTTTCGTTCAACACCGTTTTTAATTATTGACGCAAAACTTTAAACTCAGTTTATTAATACTATCTGGTATATATTAATACAAGATATTTATATCTTTAATTATTAAAAAAAATCCTTTTATCACTGTACCCATCATTTTATTAAATAAAAACAAAAAAAATTTTTTGAATAATTTTTTTTTCACATTTATAATATTAAAAAAAAGTCATTCACACTCTTAAGATTACAAAACAACGTATATTTAAATTTCATATGAAAAAGATAAGTACAAAATTTGAACCTGTTATCTCTTCTTTATAAAAGAAAGTCACTTCCTATTGATGTAACCGTAGATCTTTTAAAAGATAGTAGACTTTTGTTGTAGTAACCGTTGCGTAGTTTAAACTACGCAATCGCAAAAATCAAAGATTATTATGTTTGATTTTTGCGATTAACTAATTATTTTCCTAAGCAGCCGCAGGAATAGCTTTCATAAGAATAACACTTCAATTAATTGGGTTCAAATTCTGCTACATTAACAATTCTTATATTAAATTATAAAGTTAAAAACTAAACAAAAAAACTACGTCCCGCGTCAATTAAATAAAAGTCTTGACGGGCATTAAATTTAAAAATTATTTATAATCTATGCTAAGCCTAACCTTCCTTTATCTAAACACATTTGAGAAATGGTTTCTAGAGAAATATTTTTTAAGCTAAAAAAAATTAGTTACAATATGTAATACAATAGAATTAACTTCATAATTTAAAAAACTCACTATTTCCCAAATGTCTTACGTATAAGCTTATAGAATAAAATTTACATTTTTTTTATTAAATATTTACATTACCAAAAATGTCTCGTACAGATAATATTTACAATATTATTTTATTATTTTTAATGGCAACATTGGCCTTGGGACGAAACCTTAATACCCTTGTGCACGGTTTCAGTCCAAACAAAAAACCAAACCAATTTTTTTTTCAATATTAATTAATATGAAAAAATAATTATTTACATTATTGTATTAGATAAATAGACACTACGAGAGAATAATAATAATAAAAAGATTCTTACTCCTACGAGTACTTCAATATAACTAAAATGTAATTTATAATTTATCTTAAATAATATTTACAAATTACCTTCACATTTTGTCAAAATCAATCATTAGATTTTTTAATGATCCGTATACTGATATAATAAAACATATCAGACATCCTGTATGTATAAACTAATGGATATAGTATAAAAGGAACAGAGAATGTATAGAATCTCCGAGACAAACTCTGAATACAGCCCCAAAATAAAGTCAACAAAACTAATATGCTAGACTAGGTTGATCGTAGCCGATCTTCTTCTTTAACTCTTGCTACAAGGTCAAAAAACACCTAAAGGACATCGACAACTGGTATCACAACAAAACAAACAAAAAATCAATTCTAACAATAAATAAACGCACCTCAATTACATATTAAACCTTCAAAACTCAAAAGCTACTTTTACATCGGAACACTGAATACACTTTCATTAAGAACTAACGAAAGCTTACTGGAACTGACCTACGCTCTAGACTGTATCAAGTGGAATATTGTCGGGCTTAGGCGAAGTACGGCGGTATTGAGAGACAAAATAGAGGAATACGACAAATTTATATTCTATTACAAAGGAGTAACTCCACGTAGATATGGTGTGGGGTTTACAATAAAGAAAACTTAAAAAAAGATATAATTGAAATAATAGGTATATCAGAGAGTATCGCGATTTTAAATCTATATATTCCTTGTCGTAAATAACCATGGTCTATTATTCAAATATATCTCCAACAGAACAGGCAAATGCAAAACTTTGTAGGCAAACTTAAACTCTGCAATTAAGCACCACGCATATAAAATCCACATAGTGATAGGTGACTAACGCGCGACCTGGCCCAAGACTACCAGGACAAGAGATCATACGAGGGCCACATCATCTTGGAGAAAGAACTAGAAATGAAGAAAAACTAATAGAAATGGCATTTTGTACCTGAATCTTACTATACTTAACAGTTTATATAAAAAAAAGGATTTCTCCAGATGGCCGTTACAAAAATGAAATAGACTATATACTTACAAACAGACCTCAGAATTTCCATGACTGCAGAGCTATGTGTCATTTGATTTTTTACACCAATCATAGAATGGTCAGAGCTATGTTAGAACTCTCACCTATCTTTAAAAGTCAACCATTTAAAATAGGAAAAGTAAATCATCTCGTCAAGGTGTCGGATGACATAAAATCGCAATTAGTAGCTTTAAAAGAAAAAATACAATCAAGCACCTTGAGTGTTCAAGAAAAATACAATACTTTATACAATATGCTAACAACTAAACAAGCCAAGAAAGAAAATGATATATCAAGAAATACAATTTCAAACAGCACAAAAGAACTATTAGAAAAGGGATTGCAATTGCTTCAAAAACACAACAAAACAAGAAACATCAGAACAGAAATTAGTATACTAAGTAAAAAAATTAAACTTAATATGAGAAAGATAAACAACAATTAAGATTTAGTCTACTTGAATCATGTCTTGCAAAAACTGGGGGGATCAAAATATACCAAAATACCAAGCATTAAGGATAAAACTGGCAAATTGAACACAAAAAGACCAGATACAGACAAATACAACATACCAGACAAATAGCAACTTCCACAAAATTTTACCGCGCCTTATATTCGAAACAAAACATCACTGAAACAATTACACTTGATAGTAATGAAGATATACCCTCAATCCTAGCAGAAGAGGTTCTGAAAGCTTTCAAATCTTTAAAAAAGAACCAAGCATCAGGTCCAGACCAAATAACAAATGTAATGTTCACAGAGTGCAAAGATCTTATAACTCCTCTTCTCAAAGACATATTCAACAGCGAAACAATACCCGAACAATGGTTAAGAATATCTATAACGCTGATACATAATAAAGGTGAAATCAATGATATTAACAATTACAAGCCTATAAGCCTTCTGTCTAATATTTACAAAGATTTTGCTAAAATTATTCTTGATAGAATAAGCAACACCCTAGACGAGAACCAGTCAAGAAAACAAGCCAGTTTTAGAAGTGGCTACTCGACTTTCGATCATATACATGTACTCAAACAAATAATCGAGAAATCGAAAGAATTTAACCTACCAATCTATTGCTGCTTTGTGTATTACTGGAAGGCATTCGACTCGATTGAACACGAAAGTATAGTGATCCGGTCATTGAGACCGACAACGAATATACTTACATAGGTCAGTTAATTTCTTTCGAGGACCTAATGTCAAAAGAGATATAAGGAAACTTCAAACTTGTGAACGCGCAATAGAACGAAGTATGCTTAATATCAAAAAAGCAAAAAAAAAATCGCCACAAGACCGTAATTACAAAAATAACTGAGGTAACAGCTACTATTAAAACGCTTAAGTGGAAATTGGCTGGACATATTATAAAAGGTACCGAAAAGTGGAATAAAACGATCTTCTTTTGGTACCCAAGAGATAAAAAGTCTAAGACAATACAAGCGTTGGGAAGATGAAATTAGAGCTACAGGAGGACATTTGTGGACAAGAATAACAAATAATAGATTAGAATGGAAGAATTTTGAGGAGGCCTTTGTCAAAGCTGGGCATACACAGGTGTTGTCGATGTCATTTAAAGAATATATATATATAAAAAAAGTAATTTCACTGATATAAAGGCTTTTATTTTTATTATATACTGATATAACAAAACATATCAGACATCCTGTATGTATAAGCTATGGATATAGCTATTAATATTAATTCACTTAAATATTTAAAAACAATGATTTTGACACTTGAAATTTTAAAAACAGCTTAAAAATTTTTATGTTATTAAATCGATTACATTTGACTATGAACTTTTATATTAGAACATAAATATGTTTTATATTATAAGGCTTACGAATATTTGTAAAAACGACACAAAAAGAAATAATAATTTCAAGTGTCACAATCAAAAAACATTGAGGGTAGCAGGACATGAGCTGGAGCAAGAATGTAAAAAAAATTTACAAAATTTTAGGTCATAAAAAATAACCAAAAAAAAACTACCTATATTATAAAAAAAAAAAAATATCGAAGTGAGATTGCTCACGTCTCATATTAAAAAGAAAGCCCATAACATAAATCCAAACTACCCGCACATTTCAGAACTTAAGGAAAACTAAAACAAACTTTAAAAACTCAAAAAAAAAAAAAATCCCACCAAAAAACTAATTGTCCTGGTCGCGCCGTAACCTGCGCTGCTCTAAAAATCAGCGTTTATGGAACACGTATAGCAAACACTATTCTTTCTCGGACTTCCGTTTCCGTTTCTCCACCTTCTTCTTTCCTTTCTTTTCGACTTCTTGCTCCTGATGGACTATTTCCTTGCGTTTCTTGGGAGGTGATTTGACAGGGGATTTAGTCTCAATTTGGATTATTTCCTTTTTGGACGATCTCAATTGTTTCGGAGATCTCATTTCTTTTTCTGGAGAGGGTGATTTTTCGCTATTTTCTGATGATTCTTCAGGTTTTGATGTATTTTTAGACTCTTTTGAGTCTTCCTCACCCGGAATACCCAAAATGTCTGCCCATTGGTCACGTGGTGGCGTTGGTTCTTTCTTATCGTCATCAGGTTCAGTTTGTTTCTGTTAGAGACAGAGGGAGATATAAATGCGAGTCAAAGTTAAGCATTTTTTATTTTGTTTTTTTTTTTTAAGCGAACCTGCATCGGACACGTGCAATTGTGAAAATTATTAATATTACTCATTATTAATATTAACTCTAACCCCCAACACTAACAGATAAGACATTGGAAATCCGCTAGCACTTCGCCTTGCATAAACAAAAATTTATAGTGTTTGGAACTGTGATGATTTTTTTTTAAGTAAAAAACAGAATAATAGTGACTACGCCCTATGCCTGTCATAATTCTGCGGGTTGTCCGATGTAGGTTCGATAACAATAAGGGCTCACCGTTCCTCCGTTTGTCTCTTCATATAAACATAAAAAACACTGCAAAACCACACACTTTCTAAAATTTTAATTTGTTTTAAAGTGCGGGGCAAAGACCCCCGCAGATTATGACAGTCGCCTGAAATACTCTTAACGCGATACGGAACAGCTGCATAAGCACTTTTCAATAAACGCTAAAGGCAAAGACCGAACCCGACGTATGACGTTAAAATTCAAAATGGCGACGTCTATACCGCGAAATATAAAAAAAGATGGCCCAGGACCAAAATAGAGATAGCCCACAGTTAAAAAACCAATATAAAAAAAACACTAACACAAACAGTATATAGTGTCCGTGGCAGATTTGCTTTTTATTTTTATTTAAGAAAAAAATTATTAATAATCTGTAAGTTTTCAGAATCCATGAAACAATAAAAAAATTAAACTTAATGCCTTTTTTAAATAGTTTATTGCTCTTTTATTACCCCCGAAAAAAAAAGAAAGAAAGGAATCCGTCTGTATGGTGTATCTGTATGTCTATCTGCGGCATGGTAGCTCCCGAATGGATCAACAGATTTGTCTTATTTTTGTTTGTTTCAAAAGTGACTTTCTGGAGCGTGATCAAAATGATTGAAAATTATCCGTTCTTTTTTCCTAGTTTTGTTTGTTGTTTGTTTACTTTTAAGAGCTTTTTGTGTCGGGGGTTTTTAATTGCCAATTATTATTTCATTAGGTATGTTCATGGATTCCAAAAAAAGGCTATTCTTTTAAAATCTTTTGTCTATACTCACGTCACCGGTCTTCTCTTTCTTCTTATCTTTCTTTCCTTCCTTCTCCCGCTCTTTATCTTTTTCCCTTTCTTTATCTTTTTTTTCCTTTTTGCTGCTTCTATCGCGCTCTATGAAATATTATGAATAAATAAATTAGCTGCTATTGTGGCAATAAACAAAAAAAAACAATACAGCCTCACGACGCATAAGGCACACAGCAGAGTAGGCAAAGGTAACTTAGTGTTTAGACACTCCGTTCCCCACTTTCTGCAGAATTTTTAAAGAAGTATTGCGTGTTGAATGGTGGAACTCAACGCCAGGCTTTTGAGTTGGTGCCAGAGCAAAGGAATGAAAACATTAATTCATTCCAATTTTAAATGAAATTATTTAAACTATTCATTCCCCAAGTGGGGATAGGGTCCACAACCGTCGTACCACGACGGCCTCCATTGTAGCGTAGTTTGAAAATATCTCATAGAAATTATAGTTGTGGGTTCATATCCTTTTTGTATAATAATTACAAAAAAACTTGAAGGAAAACAAAAACCAATAATACCAATAATAAAAAAATCTTTCAAATTTCTACCACCATAAACCAATAATAACTTTAAATGTAACTCACCTTTCTCCTTTTCCTTCCCGTCCTTCTCTTTCTTCTTCTCTTCTTTCATAATCTTACAGTACTCTCGAAAGTAGTCTTCTCTCATGGTACTACTTTCCACCGCTTTGTAGCGAGCATCAGAATCGATTTTTTTCTTTATATCGACCCATCGAGCCCTCCTATCGATATTTTTCTCTTTAAGAAGCGCTATGAAGTCAGTCTTCGCCTATAAGGAAATATATATTTTTAATAGTGTTTCGAGATTGGTGCGAACGGATTGGAACCTGTGGCTTGAGTAGTGATATAGAGTTATATTATGTGAAATAAAAAGCATTGTGTATAGGAGATTTTGTCTGTCTGTCTGTCACTTATGGTCTATTATTATTAATAACAAGAACAAAATAAACTATATTGTAATAAGAAATTGGTGAAAAAAAAGACAACAAAAATTCTTATATGAAATTAATTTTTTTATTAATGAAATAGACGTAAGAGAAGTATGAAGATATTGTGGCTAGTCGAAACATTTACTCAAAATATAACTAAACTATATAATATATATTTTTTAACTCAAAGACGGACCAAAATCAAAAAAGTGGTTTCTCATTATTTAAAAACAATATATATGTTTAGAGATATTTATTTTACGTAACGTTACGTTAAAATAAACAAAAATATAGGTCAACTACATGGCACTTAATGTTTCATTTAACGTCATTCTCCTTTTTCCCCCTACTGCTAAGAAAGAGTTATGTTTTTCGCGCGTTTCTTGTATGTATGTAATATTTTTTATCCTACTTGTCATATTATATATGAAAAATTACAAAATTAAAAGAAAAACAAAAAATAATAGGATTAACAGTTGAGACCCATAAGTTATGCTTCAATCAATAAAATTTTTACTAGGAGCTCCATTTAATTTAGAGAGGTAAGAT
This sequence comes from Heliconius aoede, assembly GCA_037355905.1. Taxonomy (NCBI): domain Eukaryota; kingdom Metazoa; phylum Arthropoda; class Insecta; order Lepidoptera; family Nymphalidae; genus Heliconius; species Heliconius aoede. Next base: position 482,241 of record JBAIZZ010000304.1, read on the forward strand.
TTATTAATGTTTTATTTAATGTCATTCTCCTTTTTTAAATAATAATTAACAACGCATAGCAAACTCTCCTACCACCGTTCAAGCCACAATAATTCCGAGATACGCGTAGTTCATATATTCCAGAACCGACTGAAATAAAAAACAATGAATTAAAAGCTGAAAAGAAGATTAAATTATTAAAATGCTGTAAAAAGAAAATGAATTACTTCCTGAAATTAACAAAATTGATTAGTGTCAACAAAAGTGGAGGTGTAAATATTTTGTCTGTAATAGTTACACAGTTATTTTATTATATATAAAAAAAATCTTCTAACAATAATAACTTCACAATGACAATGATAGGAATAAATTATCAAGTGTCTTACAATAAATTGACGTAGATGTGATTACTGTTCAACGCCATAATCGTGAGCTTAAAGCTAATCATAAAATAATAATTACGCTGTATACGGCAGTATACGGTAAGCGAAGGGAACCTAGTGTTAAGACTCTCCGTTCCCCACTTTCCGCCAAATTCTTGAAAATCTTGCCAAAAAATACATGAAAGAAGTAAAATATGTTAAAAACTACAGTTTGTGAGGATGGATGTTTGTTCTACTCTCACACAAAAACTACAGAACGGATTCAGATGAAATTTTACCAGAATAACACTGGCGCAACTTATATGCAAATTATATAACTATAATATGTATAACCAAAGTTTGGGCGGACGAATCTGAGTTTGGATCGCTAGTATGTATGTAATATTAAAATATTTGAATTATTCAATGCTATGCGAGGCCACTCGTGGCACAAGAACAAAATAAAAAAATCTGTGATTGTAAAAGCGACAGATGAGCCCACTTGAAGAAATGAAATAATTAATATTTTTTCAAATTTATTCATTTGATGATTTTTTTTATTTCCTCGTTCTGGTAACAAGGCAAAGCGCGACTTTGCCTTCCGCCAGTCAACCAACAATTCCTCCAGAATTAGACGGGACAAAAGTGGGGACTGCAATATCTTAAAGGGCCGTCCCCTTGTTAGTTTCATAACACTAGTTTCCCAGGTCGCAGCTGTCTACCCTGCTATTTGCACGATACAATGTGAAGTTAAAAATATATTCTACTCAGAAGGGTCGATTTAGGATTGATAAATTGCGAAGGCAGTACTTTGCCTGCACATAGACTGGAGTGTAGTATATAAAGTGGAAACAGTATAATCACTCCGTTCTCTCTGCCCACATTAATGCAATATGAATGGAGTCGCAAAGATATTTGCAAAATACTTATTTAAGGCGGAGACGTTGCTTAAACATAAAAAATATAATCATGATTGATAATTATAAAACAAAATAAAACATGCACACAATGGTTATCGATTTGATACGAATTTCACATTTAGATATCGGCCGGCGTTGCGTTTAGATATCGCCGCGCTGGCATGAAACACCAGGGACCCTTTGTCTATTTCAAAATGTATTCTCACAACTCATTGGCCACCTCCACAATTGTTTATAGCTTAAAATCTATTTAATTTTAAGGTGCAAGCAAAAATCAGCTTTATGGGTCACTATCATACTGCCGGTACTAAATTTATTTTTTATTTTTTTCATGATATTGTTAATAGGAAAAAATAAAACATACACACACAAACAAATTAATATTATTTCTATTTAATTTAAATGTTGAATATAGAAAAGTCTTAAAGTTATATTTTATAAAGCAGGGTTCGAACCTGCCTCTGTTTTAAAGTAAAAAGTAACCGTTATTATTAAAAAATATTTTAGTTATTAATCAAAATATAACTCATCTGAGGCCAGTAGTGGTGCACGAGCACACAGTGTGACTGTAAACGCGACTATTTGTGGGTTCGATCCCCACTCGAGGAAATGAAATATTTAATTAAATGTATTTTTTCGCTTTAGTTACGCCACTCAATACGAAACGCCTCCAAAATTGAGCGGAAAGTGGGAAACGAACTGACGAACGAAATACAGCGTAAAGCTGATTTAATGAATACTCTACTTTTTAAAATCATCATGTCACAACAAAGATGTAAATGTGAATGTAAAAGTTGTTTAATCAGTGACAAAGCATCTACACTGCAGTCACTTATGTCTAAAATATGAAAATATATTTATTCAAATATTTTGTATTTGAATCGATATCCACAAATATCGATTATAAAGAACCCATAAAACTGATTATGCTGGTCTATTCTCTTTACTGTTTGCATACACTCTTTCATAATTAAATAAAAAATTACTTTCAAGATTTTATTATAATAAAAATATTACAAAAACTCTTTAATATAGATTAAATATTCAAAAAAGATTCAATTACTTCAATTTTATAATTGCTCAGAAAAAATCTAATACTAGCTTTTTGTTATAATTTCAATGTGCTCTTTATTTAGGAACTGACAAAGAAGTTTCTATATATGAGGAAACGTAGCCTTTTAAATTTCAATAGAAAAAAAATCTAACAGCTCCGTCCAATAGTGTTTGAGAAAAAAAATAGCAATTCCACATCAAAATCAATGCAAAATATCAAAAAAAAAAAACAAAACGTCTTTATCAATTCTTTTAAATGAAAAAAAAAAAACAAAGACCAGAAACCTGGAAAAGAAATAATTAGTGAGGTACTTATTTAGTTGACAGCTTCTTTTTTTTATTCATCCAAAAAGTCTTCGACTCAAATTTTACATTCTGATTATTTACATTTCTTTTATTGGAAAATTGTTTTGAACCCATCACCTTTTCAACAGTGGATAAAAACCACAATAAATTTTATATGCATGCAATAATTTTTTTAAGCTTGATAATTGTTTTTCTATGAAATTGCATATATTTCAACTTCTTTTTAGCCAATTTGTTAGGCAAAAAACAGGTCTAGATACAAAATCTAGATTAACTTTATAGTAAATTATGTGAGCTTAAAATTATATCTAACCTTATGTTTCATCTCGTGCATCGGGGCGCCCACTTGACGATTTACATTAATAAAAGTCGATCATATTTATCAAAAGTTATTAGGAAAATAAGAAAAGCAACAATGGAGGCCAATTAAATTGATATTTTAAAAAATATATATGACTTCAATTATTTTAAAGAGTAAATTACAACGACCCCAAACGGACAATGTATTATTGATTAACTTTAGTTCTAAGGACGGATTTATCCTTACAACCCAAAATTCTTAATTGAACTACCAAATTTTAAGATAAAAAAGCATGAAAACTAATCATCAACAACAAAAAGAACATCAAGTCACTTAAACTCCATCGTACATTCAGAATTCAAATTAAAAAATACCGTCAAGCGCGAGTGTTGTTCACAGACTACACTTTTGTTTTAATGCCAATTAGAAAATAGATTTTGTGACAAAACTAGTTTTTAAATTGATAAATCGCGTTCGCCAAGTGGGCTCCCGAGTAGTGATCCAACGTCGCCTACTACAAGCCCCTGCCGCCGGCGCCGCTCGCCTCGAGCTGTGTGTTGCGTGACTTTGCCGTTATAAATCATTATTATTATTTATCATTTAAAGCTAAAAATCGATTAAAAAAAACACATTTTGAGCCTCTGGTAACACTCAAAATAGTTTTATGGGGTGTCAGTTTTTATTTTTCATCGTAAATCCTATTTATTTCACATATTTAAGTTATAGCTTTGGGTGTGTTTTTATGTAACGGCTAAATCATGAAACACAGTTGCTTAATGGAAGGGAATCAGATCAACAAGTCAATATAAATCATACGATTTTTATATTATGCACTTTTTAGTTTAATTAGTACAACATAAATGTACTTTGGTATCAAAAATACAATAAAAGAATTGGCAAAATGCATCATATAAAAAGAGTTTGACACATATTACTACTATTTTCGATATGGTCAAGTTATCATATTGAAAAAATATGATTATAATATAATTAATAATCCTTATTAAATGTGTAAAATAAAGAAAAAACATTATGAGACCATATCGAACATAGTTAAAAAATTATGGCAATTTCGTTAATTCCATAAAACAAATTCAATTAAAGTAATTTATTATAACAACAATAAATATAATTTTCGCTTGGCTGTAAAATATAATAAAAATATTAACTATAGGATAATAGGATTCGAACCCATTACCCACTATAATTACAACAACTGAGTGTCAGGAATCGAACTTGACTACATTGAATTTTTAATTGCAAAAAAGGTAAATATCCAATATATATAATCTGAAAAAAAGTATGAAATACATAAAAAATATCATGATTCAAAATTTATTTTCTGTTTGTGGTAAACAGAATAATATAAAATGGCTGTTAAAATATTTTTATACTGTAATCATGTAAATATATTAAAATGCACTTTACAGTGCATTTACTTGTTATATCTTATCAAAAAAATCCTCTCAGAAATAAGTAAGTAGGGTTTATTTCCAAAAAATCGAATATTCAAATTAACAATTTCTTAAATTTTAATTCAAAAATCAAAATACAGAAAAAGAAGTCGATTCCAACAATAATTCGCTAAAAAATTTATTCACCATATGCAAACGCTATATGTACTATATAGAAATACACCCAAGATAAAAAAAGGTGTAATAATTACTATTATTCTAATAAAGGAATAAACTGAAAAATCATTTATGTAGCTTTATATCTATAGCTTATTAATCACAGCGTTTTTAGGCGCAATACGGCTCAGGTTCCAATCCCGAAATATCACAAAAAAAAATCTTAAATAATTTTAAAAAATCACATCCCACATAACAATCATTCACTCATTCCATTCAATCCCTTACCTGTTCGCGTTTCCTGTCCTTCTCTTCTTTCTCCCGCTTCCTAACCTCGACTATATACTCGTTGAAGCATGTCTCTCTGTCCCGCATTTTTTCAATACCTTTGAAGCGTTCGTCACGACTGAATTTACTCGAGAAGTCCGTGAATGATGATCTGGTAAATGGAAATTATAATAATATTGTTAGCAAATTAGTGTAAAAGGGGGTAGAGATAGGTGAAAAAGACTAAAAGCAATGGAATTGTGTCTATCGAGAGAGGTCGCTAATCGCCTAAACTGGGTCTTCTCCGGGCAACCACTGGTCTCGCCTCACCGGGTTGAGACTCTTCGCCGCAATGGGCAAAAATGGGTGAATAATGATCATCACGGTCAGAGGGCCTAGCTGTAGAGCGGTTCCCCGGTATAGTAATACTATCGAGGTAGTTGATTGTAGACGGCCCTTATTGGAAGGAAACTCGTATAAGAAGTATTGTTGGGTGATGTGTATCCCTCATTGCAACTACATAGAATCTCTTTCAGAATAATTTAAAAACATATAGATGATATGTGATTTATATTGTTTAAAAAAAGTTAATTGTTTCTGATTTCCAGCAATATATTATATATAATTTTTTATTTCGGTTATCCGAATGTTTAATGACACCAATCAGTCTGGGCAAACGAATTTCTACTGTAGTTCCAATCAACTCACTTGGAATGCAGCTTTGCTTCCTCCATGAGTGCTTTGAACGCTTGCTTCTTCTGTTGTAGTCGGTTCTTTTTCTCCTTTCTTTCCTCCTCCGCTCTCTCCCGGACATATTTGTCGAACACCTGAAAAATAATCGACCAATTAATGTTCATTTGTACTCCAGTGTTAGTCTTTCACTGTAAGTACAGTGCCGTAGACGTGCCTTGGCCGCCCTTAATTTAGTCTTACTATTTCGCCACAACTCGTCAACCATACTGTATGTATTGGTCAGGCTCTAAGGCTGTACTCAATAGACAGACTACCAGCACGACTGTTCTCGTCACGAGTCGCGTGGTAAGAATGAGTGACTGTATAGAACTTATGATTGTAAGGAATGAGTGACTATTAAATCAGTGACTAAGAAGTGAGTGAATGTATGAAAGATAAATTTACAAACGCATACACTACTTCCAATAAAAAAAAACTATTTTCAAAACATTGAGTTACTGTCTTTTCTAACTAAATTACATCACACATGTCCTGTCACATTCATAAGCTCCAAATACAAAAATCGACTATTTTCGATCGAAATACCCAACAAAAAGGGTAACAGATTCAATTACCTGCTTCCGCTCCCTGGAGTCCAGCAACAGATATCGACTGTCAAATACAATTTTATGTAACTCTTTCTCCCACGGCGAGAAAGCGGATACGTCGCTCTCATGCAACATCTCCAGGAACGAGCGCACGCGCTGGTCGAAGGGCACCGTGGCTCGAGCGATGGCCGCCCGGGACTCTGCTTCCATTGCTGATTCTTTACCGGCGTCGATGTTTTGTGCGCCACGTTTGCGTACTGGCGCCGCTTTGTAATTAAGTCTTAAGATTATTATTTTGTATAGCCAATATCATAAATACCAACCAATAACATATTTTTTTAAATATGTTATCTAAAAAGTATTAATCAAGTTTTGTTTACAACAATATGATGACTCTTTCAGCCAGTTCGCGAATAAGTGTAGAATAGCGGAAAAACCAAAAAAGTAGTGAAAAAAAGAAAAATACAAAGTTATTTATGTGGATCTCTACACGGAGATTTTAAAACGCTAATTGTTTAGAAATATAATGTCAGATTCACGCTGTACCGCGCACACAGCAGGGTAGACAAAGGGAACATTGTGTTAAAACACTTTGTTCGCCACTTCCACACCGAATTCTGTAGGCTTTGCATGTTAAGTGGCGGAACTCAATGCCGCGCTTTACCTCGAATTAGAATTTGAAGAAATGAAATATAATTTTAAATAAATAATTTCTACCTCGAGTGGAATAACACTTTACAAATAGTTTAAATACTCTTTCTATAATAGGTGCATTTTTTTTTTCTAAGAGTGTCGAACGAGTGTCTAACTAATAACTTATTTATTTAATAGTCACTTTAAAACATTAGGGTATAAAAAGAACATAAGACTAATGTAAAGTTATCAACTCGAGGCAGTTTTGGCGCAGTGGCACAGCGCGACAGTTGTGGTCGATACCTACTGAGGGGAATGACTTATTAAAAATTTTCATTTTTTCTATCTGGTAATAAGACAAAACGCGGTGTCAAGTTCTGCTACGTACATAGCGAAATGCTAAAAAATCAAGCAATAAGCTACTTACTCTCTTCAGGCTTGGACTTTTTAGCGGGTTCGATTTCTGAATCGGACGATTCCGATTCAGCGTTACGTTTCAGTTCGCCATTTGAGCTTTTAGCTTGTTGGTTGGCCGCCGCTTTGTCTTTGTTCTAGAAATAGAAAAAGTAAATTTATCGTTGTTCTATATATACAATAAAAAAACAATCCCTATCATTGTTCTAGAAATAAACAAAAAATATCATTGCTCTAGAAATAAACTCAAATAAAATCTTTGGTCTAGATCATAAAAAAAATTAAAACATCTTTTGAGTACAAAAAGAAACAAAAAATATATCTTAACATGCCATAAAATAAAATCATATCACTCCCTCAGTCAGCAAAGCTACCGCTCCACCACAGGCTGATAAAGTCTCAGACACCCTTATCTACCAGACAAGCCATATATTTTTGGTTTTACCAGTCTCCAATAGCAATATCTTATACATACATATTTAACAAAAATATTTCTTTTTTAGATACTTATTTGTAATTTAAAAATGTAACAAATGTTTTCCCCTGTGTACTATGGCATACTGACCACTTAGCTCTACGAGTTTCTTACGTAAAATTTTTCGTGTACGCCATGTGTGGGCACTGACACTCGCTGGTGGCCTCAGTCACATGTAATTTTGTCCCTGGCTGTACATTAACTATATAACTCACATCTTTTCCCTGTGTACTGGCACTTTGGGCACTGGCGCCACCGGCACCAGCGGCATTGGGTGGATGGGCAACAGCTTGGTCCACATCAGCTCTGCCAGCCAGCTGTGCGGGTCGTTCCCATACAGACAGACGAGCAGTAGGGTTGTAGAAAAAGACACGACCGTCGCCTGTCCACACTACGCACCTTTGTGGACAAAAAACAAAGTTAGGGATACAGGTTCAATTCGCTTTTCTCATACTTTTTGGTATATATATTTCATCTTTTGAATGGACTACATTATAAATGGGTTATAGAGAATTTTAGAATCGTGAGTGGACATCACTAGATTAATTTTAATATAAAATATTCTGTAAATCACTAATTCAAATTCCTTTCAAAATGTTTATTTAAAACAATTTTAAAACCTCAAATCTAAACTGATAACGAAATCCCATATGTCATGGTTACAGCACCGTGTCGTAATGACCTTGGTCATGGTGCTGTAACCATGATGATGATGAATTCAATTCTTTCTCGAGGTAACAAATGATTTTCATTCCTCCACTATGATAAGACTTGTCACTCAATTTTCTCCGCTTTCCCTACTATATGCGGTGTAAAGCGAGAAAAATCCCACTAACCACGGTGTGCCCGAAATAGGCGTGCTCGACACCGGCCTGCTTTTATCCGTCTTCGCCTTCTCCTTCTCCGCTTTTTCCCGCTCCGCCTTCTCCCGCTCGGCCTTTTCTCGTTCCACCTTTTCCCGCTCAGCCCGCTCCCGTTCCCGTTCGGCACGCTCGCGCTCCGCTGCCGCCTCCGCCGCCGCTACCGCTTCCGCGTGTGCATCCACGTCTATTACTGGTAGAGAAATAATAAAAAAATAATTATGTGTGTGTAATGTGAAACTATGTGAAGAAGGATATTTGCACCATTTTGTCGCTAAAATTACTGAACGGATTCGGATGAAACTTTACAGTAATATAGCTTATATATTTGGAAATAACACACTAAAATTTATGTTAACTTTTTTTTATCAGCTTCACGCTGTATCCCGCACACAGCAGGGTAGGCAAAGGAAACCTATTGTGAAGACAGTCCGTTCCCCACTTTCTGTCGATTTCTGGAGGCATGGCATGTTGAGTGGCAGAACTCAACGCCGCCCTTGCCTTGACAACAGAGGGAAAAAAATGGAAATATAAACGTAAATAAATATTTCACTTCCTCGAGCGAGGATCGAACCCACAACCGTCGCGTTACAATCACACCCTTGTGCCGCTGCGCCACGACGGCCTCAATTTTGCTATAAATAATTATTTAGTTAATAATAATTTGAGATAAAAAAAATTAAGACAAATTTTAAATTGTTCTAAAATATTTTTAGAAAACGTATATTGTCCAGATGTATACGTATTTGCAGCAGGGTATGCTATGTGCGGGATGCAGCGTGAAGTTAAGAAAAAAACATCTAATAAATAAATGAAACCTTCAATCTTACTGTCAATAATCTCCAGGCCGTCCTTCTTGTCCGACTTCTCGTTCTTCTCTAGCGCTATTTTCGCTCTTAGTTCTGAAAATTGACATAAAGTCAAACATTATCATAATTCGGTTCGCATCGGAACTTCCAATCCCTTCATGGGGATCCCTTCATCTTAAAAACTGTAGTTGGAATAACACTCAAAAGAAATAGGTTTCAAATTCTGCTAGGCTCAAGTTTTTTTTAAATTGTAGTTAAGAAAAATTAATTATTGTATGGGAGCCAAATGTAATAAGTTTTTAGGTATGGATAGAAGATGGCTATCCATCTCTTGTCTAGGGTCACTGAGTACTTATGACTAGTGACTCACTCTCCAACTCCTTCATAGGCGCCGGCTTTTCCCACACACTTTGGCTGGTGGCTGCATGGTAGTAGTACGGTCTACCGTCGGGAGCTCTGTGGGTAGTCCATTCGGCCGCTCGCGCTTGCAACTCCGGTGAAATTACCTAGAATTAAATTAATTTAATTAATGCAGCTTTACGCTGTATCCTGCACACAGCAGGGTAGGCAGAGGGAACCCAGTGTTAAGATACTCCATTCCCCACTTTCTGCCGAATTCTAAAGGCATTGGGTGTTGAGTGGCTGAAGCCAACGCCGCGCTTTGCCTCGACACCAGAGCGAAGAAATGGAAATGTAAACATAAATAAATTACCTAGAAAATACGAATTAAATCGTACTAATATTGTTTTAAAATTACCTAAAAAGAAAGTATAACATTTATATTAGTTTATAATGAGTTTTTAGTATTACATTGCTTTCAAAATTATGCAGTGTATAGTTTGTTATTCCAACTTGGGACAGAAAAATATTTTTTTGTAAATATTAAAAAATTTGAATGTAGCGGGATTTCAACTCACACCTATTGATCAATGCCCGCGTGCTCTGAGTATACGTTCTGATTGGACTTGCATTGAATATACATCTATAATTATAATAAAATCGTGTCTGTACATAAAAGATACATGGCAAAATTGTTTTTGATATTCAATTGAAATTGCAATTGATAACCAATTGAAATTGAAACCAAATATATATATATATATATATATATATTGTCTTATCTTAGCAAGGAACCTAGTGCTAAGACGTTTCCCACTTTCAGCGCAATTTTTTGAGGCATTGCTTATGCCTTGGCGTCAAAGCGAAGAAATTAACATATTAAATCTAATAATCATTCATTTACCTGAATGAGAATCGAACATACAAATGTCGCAGTTACAGTCGCATGCTTGATAAATAAAAAAGCTAAACAATTCTCACCGTCTCCTCCTTCTTAGGGGGCGCGGCGGGCTGCTCCGCCGGGGCTTCGCTGGCCGCCATCGGAGCACCCATCTGGGGTATTTGCGTAGCCGCACCTACTGTGAATTATAAAACAAATAACATTACATTCGTCTTGACCACTTCTTCTTTATTTAATGCAATTATCTAAGGAACTCAGATTTGAATTGGCAAAATCATATTTTGTTGGACATTAAGTTTACATTTACCGAGAAAGGCTACTAAGTATAAACTACTAGGAACATAAATCATCAAGTGAAAGCGAGAGGGGGTGGCATGTTGCCTAAGTTAGCTAAATCTATTAAAAGAAAATGTAGTAATGAAACACAAACCCACCTGCATCTGGGACGGCAGCCGTTGCGGCTGCAATGCCAGGGGGTTGAGCCACCATGGGGGGCGCCCACCATCCCCCCCACGCGCCCCCAGCACCGTTCTGCATGTTGCCCATGTTAGGCATGTTACCCATATTGGGCATATTGCCCATTGGCCCGCTGGCCATATTTGGTATGTTTGCTAAAAATAAGTATTTTACTTGTATATTGTCATATTTTAAAGTCTTATATAATTTATACTTAAAAACTTCCGACACAAAAGACTGAACAAGAAGAATAGTAAACAATTTTAAAAAAGCAGTGTCTTAGGAAACTGAATGTATCAACACTAGGTTTCATTTGCCCCAATATATATATGGGACATAGCAGGAAGCTAAATAAAATAAAAAGAAACCAACCTTTATTTCCTTGCTGTACTGTAGTGTCCAGTTGCGGTGCAGAGTCACCCGGTGGAGCGTCATCCATTTCTTGGCTCTCTTGTTGATTATCTGGTTTCTGTTGCATTTGTTGTGGGTTATCTATGGAGACAATTGTAATGTTGGGAAAGTATGACGCATCACTTATTTAAATTGCTTTATGATACATTTTTATGTTATTATTGACATTTCCATGTCAGATATTACTAAAGATTTAATAATTAAATTTCATGTTTTGAGATTGTTAAATTAAGCTTTCACTGAAATCAGCATCACGCTGTATACCGCACACAGCAGGGTAGGCAGTGAGTGTTAAGCCGCTCTGTCACCCACTTAATGTATGTAATAAAATAAATGCGTGCTCATTGGCGGAACTCAATGCCGCTTAATGTAAGTTTCAAAAGTCAAGTAAAAAAATAAGTATTGTAGAACTTAAATTTAACTTGTTTTTGATTACACATAATTGTAAATAAATAATAAATTATTTTTTATTATTAATTGTACAGTATTAATATACTCACTATCCTTAACCCATGGCGGTGGGGTCATGAATGGGGGCATAGCACCGGGCGGTGGGCCCTGAGGACCCACACCTGGGGGCATCATACCCATCATGCCGTTAGGCATCATGCCCATTGGGGGTCCACCCATGGGAGGACCACCCATGGGGCCGCTCATGGGCATCGGTTGACCATTTGTTGCTGTTTAATATTAAAAAAAAATTAGAATACTATATAGAAATACGCATAAGCATTTGAATGATCAGTCTGACTTTTAGATTATCTCACAGCACCGTGACTGTAAACATGATGCTTGTGGGTTCAGAATCGTGCGTGAGGAAGAGGGTGTCTCGACACAAGGTTCCCTCTGCTTACCCTATTATATGCTACATGTAGTGCGAAACTAAGTATCACTTACCATTATTGGCCATAGCTTCAATCTCAGCTTGTGTAATAACTTTGCAAGTGGGTGACTCTTGGGGCCTAGTCCACGTGGTTTCCCGGGTCCTAGCATGGTAATAGTACGACTTGCCTTCGTCAGATTTCGTCTCCACCCATAGTTCTGGTGCTGGCTGTGGAAAATGTACGTGTGGAAGAGTCACGTCGCCAATAATGGCGACACGCATGGGCAGACTCGACCGGATTTAATACCACCCCCGGCATTTAAAACCGGCGTGAAGTAGTGGCCCTTGCCACTGCGTTTCGCATTAGGTAATGCCGGGCCCCGATGCCCTTCATCTCCACCTTAAAGGCTGGCAACGCACCTGTAGTTCCTCTGGTGTTGCATGGGGTCGTGGGCGGCGGAGATCACTTACCATCAGGTGACCCGAACGCTCGTTTGCCTTGGCCTCTCCCATAAAAAAAAAAAAAAAAAAAAAAAAAAAAAAAAAAAAAAAAAAAAAAAAGATAAATTTAAATAATTGAGTATTATTTTGAGATACAGTAACTAAACCAAAACTGAAATTAGCTTATCCTTTGGGAGCTACTATCACTACAGACATATATTATGTACATACATGCATATATACACAACTCTGTTTTTGAGTTAATTTTTTTTTATCAAAATCTTACCATATTAGGTGGTGGCATGCCCGGTGGTCCAAACGGTGGGGGCTGACCCATCATATTAGGCGGAGGACCCATTGGACCACCTGGCGGCATCATACCAGGTGGAGGTCCAAAAGGAGGAGGCCCACCCATCATACCAGGCGGAGGTGGTCCCATTGGGCCCCAGTTGTTATCAAAGTTTGGTCCATTGTTGGGTCCAAAGCGTGGACCACCTCGGCCTCTGAAGAATCCTCTGCCTCTCATAGGTGGACCTCCAGGTCCATAGCCTCGCCCACGGAACCTCATTGGTGGTGGGGGCCCATTCATCCAGCCTGGAGGTGGGCCACGGCCTCTGCCCCTAGATATAATAAATATTATTATTTAATAACTTAACAAAAGATTGTTCAAATAAGCAAAGTGTGTATGGTACTAATATTATAGTATATGACAAATGGACTATGCACAAAAGATTTTTTAACTATAAAACCAAAAATAGTTTAAGCACACTGAGGTAGTGTGTTTAAACAATTTTTTCAGCTTTTTAATATAGCTAGATGTTGTTATCAGTAAACATAATAATTCATATATTAATGTAAAACATTTTTCAAATTTATCTTATAGTGAAAAATATTCAATAAAAAACAAATGTGCATTGCATGAACAAACACACAACATTGCATTGTATCCCACAGAAAAATAAGCATAGGGAAGTGTTAAAATACTTCTATCTCTATTACTACATTTCCATTTCCCACTATCTACCGAGTTCTTGACGTATTGCATGTTGAGTGGCAGTAGTCAATACTGTGCCTTTCCTCATTATCAGAACAATTAGAGAAGTATAGAGTTCTCTCTATTCTCTTCTCTCAAAAGTAAAAAATATGTGTATATTGTTCAATATATTTTAAAATACATGCAAAAGCTACTATTATTCTCTTCTCTTCTCTCAAAAGTAAAAAATACATGCAAAAGCTACTATGACATAAAACATATAACAGAGTAGAGAAGAGTAATTAAAAAGACTGATGAAACAAAATTATTTTTACAAATATATCAAGAGATAACCCTGCCTAATTCCAGTTGTGAATTGAATACTGCACTTAATTTTTTTAGATAGTTGCAATGGACAAATGGTTAAACCCACTTTCAATGCTTTTGCAGTGAGATCAGTCTCTCTGTACCACAGCAGCCCAAACAATGGATATGTGTTGAACAGTAAAACATTAGCCCACAGCACAACAATAACACAAAAAACTTAATTAAACACAAAAAACTGCAATGGCAGTATTCAGGCAAATATAATATAAAAAAATTTGTAAGATAAGATTTTTGAATTGTAGCACTTGATATTTATTTAATTGATTTGATCTCGTAAAGTAATAATCGCAGCACCAGCATTGCTTTGAATAAAAAACAAAAAAGTATATCATTTGTAAATAATTCAGTTAACTTTAAAGAATAGTATATAGCACTTGACTTTATTTTAAACTATGTTTTACAAGATATACAATCTATAATTAATGTCTCTTCTTTAGAAGAATAGCTCTTTTCAAAGAAAAACCTATTATCAAAACAGTTCTTCACCTACATTTATAAAATCACATGTGAAAATGATGAAAACTCGTGACAGATAAAGTAAATAAAGATAATTGATTTCAAGCAGGAATCAAATCCACTAGCTCGCAATGGCCCTATAATATATCACTACAATTTGCTTAAATCTAAGTATAGTATGTATATCAAGTACATATTTTTTAGAAAAACAAAGTGTCAAGCAAATTCATATATGAATTATTAAGAAAGGTAAGACAAGTATCCCCGCCTGTCATGCGGAAGACCGGGTTCGATTCCCTGCTGGAGAGCAATTATAAAGTGGATAGAAGCTACCATATTTATTTATTTAGCTGTACATCCCTACAAATCCCAAGTACAAAGAGCAAAGTAATCATGTTGTTAAGAGACTGTGTTTCTCACTTGACACCATATTTTTTAAATATCCAAAAAGTGGTGGAGCTGAATAACAAGCATTGTCTAAAAATTTACTCAGAATTTCATTATTGCAATTTAAATATTTTAAAGATACATATGAGCATGCATAATAAATATTAATCTATTGAAACTAAAAATTAATACACTAAAATGTAATCTACTTTGAACTTATTCATACAGTTGACTGCTAATATTTATCCTTATTTTAGAATAATAAGGTACGTAAACGTATGCTGACTAAATAATGGGCTTATTTCATTAGTATACGCTAAATGCAACAATAAAACAGTAAAAAATAAACTATTTAACCTATATAAATTGCATAACTCAATATTATGTATAATATTCTTCAAAATTATAACAGCAACACAATTTACTCAGTTATTTTCATATTTACTATTACATACTTACTAAGTAAGCAATTTATATATAAAATAAGTTTAAATGGCAATATAAAAGGTAATTACAACAACCAAAACTATGATAAGATTTTTTCAATAAGCAAAGAAAGTAAATTATACCTAAAGTTACCCCGTCCACCACGACCACCTCGAAAGCCGTTCCCAGCATCATCATCATCGAAAACATCATCATAATTGGAAACATCGCCAAAATCTTTACTAGGATCACTTGTACTATCGTTACTGTCATTCGCGCGGTTTATTATATCACTTATATTAGAGTCCTGGGTTTCCATATATTCGTCTTCCATTTTTAGTACTATTATTATAATATATTAATCACAAAATACTTTATTACTGCATAACTAAATAATGTTTTTGCGAATATTAAGACCACATTTTACAATGGCGGAAACAATATATACATAAAATGGCCGACGGTGGCTTCGATAGGGATTGCCGTTTTAAATATAGATTATAAATTTCCGTTTTTTCATATTAAGTTCGATTCAGTAAATTGTTTTTAATTTACCGAAATCGAATGAATCTTTAAATATTATAAGTTTATAAATAATTTATTTATGCAAGATACATAAAACTTATTATAATATATATAACACTCAATTTAATCATCAGTTTTAGTTGAATAGAGTTCCATTTATCGAATTTCTTTTATAGGTAATCACACAATTATAAATTATTCACCTATGAACGTTATACTAAATTAATGAATAGTACTTAACAAGAACAATTCATTGTTAATTTTAATTAGCTAATGTATAAAAAAAATTACTTGGCCCTAATATGTTCGTAAGCGCTTCGTATTAGGACAAGGGAAAGAACCAAATACGTTTCGGATCTGTATACGGATACGGATATAAGAAAAATATCATACCAGATTATGTTGGCTACGAATATAAAATTACTTTCGATTTAGTTTCGAATAGTTCTGATTTCGGATATTAGACTTTTAAAAAAAGCAAAAATAATGTATTAATATTAACATTTATTTGTTTGTAAATTTTTTGCAGTAAGAAGAGATTTTCGTATTTGTTACTATTACTTAAACCTTATTTTTCCCAGATTTCCCCTGAAAATCAAAAACAAATATTTTTTGACGCCACCCGTATCCGAAACTATCTGAAATTTTTATTTTTATGATATATGTAGATGACAGTATAATAGTATTCAGGAAATAGCTTTATATATTACTAACACGTGGAAGCTAAAATAAAATATCGTAACCATAATAGTTCCGTCGATGAGGCGTCGTTAACTGTAAACGGGACCGTCGATTCTCACTCGATAGAATGAAATGTATATTTTCATTTCCTTGCTCTGGTTATAAATAAATAAAATAAAAATAATAATAATTTGTAATATTAAATAATAATAAAATAAAAAAATTAAAAATATATAATAATATATTATACTAATATATTTTATTTTATTTTATTTGGCCCGTCATGATTTCTATCCAATGTTTTTGGATACAACAATCTCGGCGGGCCGTGATTGTCTTCAGAATGCTGTTGTGACTGACCCTCATGCGCCGCAACAGGGACGATGCTTTTTATGATGCTTTTTTTTTTGTTATGAGGTAATGCGCGGCGTTGAGGAAATTTGCATATTGAGTGGTTATCCCACTCAACAAGCAAAATGCCTCAAGAATTCAATAGAAAGTTGGGAACGAAAGTGTCTTAATAGGAACAGTGTTAACATTAGGTTCCCAGGGTTCCCTCTGCCTACTTTCTTAAGTGCGGCATACAGCGTGAAAGAAGAAAGTGAAAGTAGAAAATACTTTTTAATGTTAAATTTAATACATTATTGTCTAGATAAATTTTATTTATTACAATAAACAAAGCCATCATGGGCCCTGTAGCACAAGAACTCCGGGTCCAATTCCAACTTGTGGGAAATTTATTCATATTTTTTTTCGCCCTGGTCACAACATTTGTTCCAACGAACATTTATCGCGCTTACAGTAAGACTATTCTATTGTACTAGAGGACACTACTTTATTATTTGGGGACAATTCTCAGAAAATAGTGAAGAATTTTCTGAAGTAATAAAAAAATCAAAAAATACAGTATACTTTTTATTACTATGACTGATTAACTCCTGTGATTAAATAAAAAAAAGCTATTTTCGTTCGAATATATTCCAATCATTTTTATTAAATTTTCTCTTTGATTTTAGTTTTTCTGCCGAAAATCCTTTCATACCTGTATTCATATTCTTCCATGTTTGGACTTTGATGTTGTTACCTTTATTTCTAGAATTGTATTCGGTCCTATAGTAACAGATTCCACCTAAATTTGGGGATAACATAGTACGTGCGTTCGTCTTTGGTTTTGTAAATGGATTTGTTTTGGACAGGGTTGATTTTGAATCATATGGGAAAGGTGGTGTTGAATAAGGCATTTTGGAAAAAGGATTTTTAGCTGGTTGGGCGGCACTTAGATTTGGAACTAATGGAGGTGTTTGGTTTAATGTAGATACTTTCGTTTCGTCTGGAGGAGGCCAACTTATAGAACTTTTCGTACTTGAGTCTTGGATTGGCGTTTGAAAATATGGTTTTTTTGTTTGATCAAGTGTTTGCGGATTAGGAACATTATAAGGAACGTGAGTATTATCTGCATTATACTGTTGGTATTGATTGTATTGGGCATTAGGATCATAATTATATTGCATATACGGATTACCCATGTAATTGTATGTGTAAAACATTGGCCATTGTACATTAGGGTTAGAATTACTGTAAGGTTGTTGATTTCCTCCATCTAACGTGACTCCACAGCAGCAAAGAGGTCCACAAGGTCCACAAGGTCCACCTGGACAAGGTGGTGAAGGTCCGCAAGGACCACCTGGCCTAACTGGCCCCGAACAAGGACACGCTCCTGTTGATACATGATATGGCCCGCAAAACCATGTACCATAAGGATAGTAATAGTATCCTGTCATATATTGAATACATTTAGGAGGAGTATTGCAGGGTGGCGGAAGGCAACTGCATGGCCCAGTGCAACAGCACTTAGGTGTTAAAGTGACAATCGATGTAGACAATGATCTTCTCAGATAATTTGGTAATATTAGATTATTTACTAATTTGTTATTAAGGACATTTAGATTTTTCATCTGGTAGTGTAATGATGACGATGTTTTCTTAACTTTTGATGTCAAGTTTCTAGTGAAGTTAGGGCACGACATATTCCTAGGAAATGTTTCATTCTGTGCATTTTTGCGCTTCGACAAAAATAGCGACTTTGCTCGTTGTGTTCTCTTAAAACTATTTCTCTTCATTACATTGTGAACTGAAACAATTCATGTTTCAATTTAAAATAAAAATAGAAACTTAACTTAAAATAAAAATAGAAATTTTAATTTAAAATAAAAATAGAAAAAAAACTGGTTGTGGGTTCGATTCACACCTGAAAGAATGAACATTTTTATGCAATTTTCTTTCTCCATCCTGGTAAACAAAGCAAACCTTTCGAGATCCACACAAACGCAATATCTCTAAAATAGGCGATGAGTAAAGGGTGGAGTGTTAATTCATAACCCTATGTTTCCCTAATTATTCTACATAAATTATATAGCTGTATGTATGAAATAAAACTAGATTAAAAACTAACATTTATTTATGATTTTAATAGTCATTGTTGAGCCAATTTTATGAATATAAATGTTCAAATGGCCTAAAATCTGCATTATGAAGTAAATTATAATTTAGCTTATCAAATTTTCCATGCTCAGAATATTTTATGTTGTGTTTGTCTTTTTCTGTACGATATTTTTTATCTTTTACAAGTTGGAATGCACTTCTTTGAGAAAGTATACGGTCCGTTTTATATGGTTCGTAATTAAATTCCAGCGACGTTTTATTGATATATTTTGCTTGTGTATGAAAACTCCGTTTAAACTTATTGTACAAAACTGGATACTTTCTCTGTGATTGTCTATCTGAACTGCATTGAGGTGAACGCCCTTGACAAGGGTCTATCAATGATGTAAATATTGACGGCAAATCTTTTCTTGGTTCGGTTTCTTTTTTGACTTCAGACTTTTTTGAATCGAAAAATTTCGGATATCCAGTCTGAGGTTTTCGTAATTCTATCAAAGTTTGGCAAGGAGATTCGGCAGCTAAGGAGCTGTCTTTCAATTTTCGTTTCTCGTTTTCATTTTCTGTATTTGGTATGGTACAGACACATGCTGCACAACATTTTGGACAAGCACATGGACATTTACCATCCACACATTTACATGCTCCAGCAGCATGGTAAGGTCCACAGAACCAGTTACCGTATGGATAGTAGTAGTAACCAGTCATATATTGAAGGCAGCGAGGCGGAGTATTACAAGGTGGAGGCAAACACGTGCAGCATTTACATGGGCTGCAGCAAGGCTTGCACGGACAGCAAACAGCACAGGGTTTTGAATATTCTCGTTTAGATAGAAGACTGTAAGCTACATATGTAGATTTTTTTGAGCTACAACTTCTATTTGATAAGACTGTATTATTTGTATCTATACGAGGACATGATCTTCTAGAAAAAGCGCTGTAAGTGTTATTACATAAACGGATGGGTAAATAGTTGTTTGTTGATTTTCTTGTATTAAATGCATGTGATGAAAGCCTTTGTCTTCTGTATCCATGTCGTGCTGCCGCAGAGACTGCAAAGATTAATATGCTGTATGGATCGTCTTAAAAGGGTTCTTTAAATAATATTTAAATGTGTTCACAATTCCAATAAATCTATTAACAATTTTTATGGTGTAGTGTATCTAATGTACATTTAGACAAAAAGGTTAAAATGAAAGTAAAATTATATTGATTCATTTAATATAAAAATTGTAACTTGAACATTTAAAAAATATTTTAAGGTGTCATTTTTATGGATGTAGAGATGCGCGGTGCTTTACAGTCTTTCGAATTCATCTTCATCGGTCCTTGGGCAATACTATCCGAGGGTATAGCAGTGGTAGCACTTGTGGCGGTCACCATTGGTTGAGCTCCGCATAATGGGCACGCAGCGTATTCACATTTCTTTGGCGGTGGGCATTTACCAGGACATGGACATGGACATGGACAGCAAGGGCCGCAGGGTCCACAAGGTCCACACGGACCGCAGGGACCGCAAGGTCCGCAAGGTCCGCAAGGACCGCAAGGACCACAGGGAAACGGGCATCGACAAGGTCCACAAGGGCCACATGGACCGCAAGGTCCACAAGGTCCACAAGGGCCACAAGGACCGCATGGGCAAGGGCAGCGACAGGGCCCGCAAGGACCACAGGGTCCGCAAGGGCCACAGGGTCCGCAAGGGCCACAGGGTCCGCACGGACCACAAGGTCCGCACGGGCATCCACAGCATGGTTCGCTTTTAGAATCACTTTTCTTCTCTGCGTAGGTTCGAAATTGTTTGAAGTCACCACAGCAAAGTGTAATTTTGGCATCGTGGTTGGCGAACGCCGCACAAGCTGCAAAGAACATCCATATATAATACTCGGTGTGGACGAGCTGGTGAATGTTATTCGAAGAACGAGACTCGAGCCGAGTATTATAGATGGAAGTTCTTCACCGTCAAACACCGTTCCCGTTCTCCGAAATAACAACAGTACCAGCGGTAAATCGAGCACATATCATTTAAACAAAACTATATGCGCGTAATTTAAAATATCACTAAACTGACAAAATATTTAAGAAAAACTTTTTTTAATTTTCTTACGGTTTCATCATTCATGTCTGTGTGACCAAATCTTAGTTGTATTTATCTGTTTATTCAACAGATTAAAATATAGAGGAATACTACAATTTCTCGGAACCCATCGATTATTAAGAATTTAAAATGATTAATTAATTTATACTAATGCTATAATAAATAATATCCAACTTACAGAATGGCGCTGTATTTTTTTTGTAAACGGCTGCCGATAGTTTTCTTCCTTTCATACATTTTAAAAAATACACATTTTTTGGCGTGATGGTTTTTCTTAGTACTAATGCCATTTTTCTATTTTATATTTATGGATTTAATTTATTTGTAAATGTAATTTCTATTGTATTTTTAATTTTACTTGGAAATTTTGGCCATGTCAGGGGGTCTTGTTTGAACAAAAGCTGCTGTGAAAGTAATTGCGTTTGAATTTTTTGTGTTCTTCTTTAATTTTTTCTTTTTCGTGGTAGAATTTTTGATATTGCATTAAACCTTTTTGTAATGTCGGTTCTACATTTATGAAATATTTCGTTTACAATGTACTGTAATTTAATATACAAATAAAGAAGTTCAGCGAATATTCAGAGCACAAAAATAAATAGATATAATTTTTTGGGCATTGTTTAATAACCGACATGCGACATTTCAAATGTGCATTTGTGACATATTTACTAATTCTTAACAGGCATTTGCTCTACATAGGTATACACTCTATACTGAAGTGCTGCAGAGCACGTTTGGTTGAACGCGCTAACCTCAGGAAATATAATTTTTGTGGGTTCTACCTGCGTTCAAAGTTACCTCCTGTACTCAGAATGTCTCATTACAAGCTCCACTAGTAGTTAATTTCAAAGCCACAGGTTATAACTTATAATACGCTACTTGCGGATTTCTTTGGTCTTCACATTTTATTCACTCACGCACACTCTTTCATCCACTATCGGCAAAACCCCGGCCTACGAAGCGACAAACGCAAGTCGCAGTCTCTCCAGACCTCTTTCGCTTCGTCCACTATCTATCTCTTCTTCTTATTTGCCTTTGCCTTCACCCATTTTAGGTGGTCTACCTCCAGCATCATCCATACTGTGCTCTCGAAAGTGAAATAAGGCTACTTAATAATAATTAATATTAATAATAATTAAAATAAAACAATGTTTACTTCTTATACAGAATATATTTTAAAACAATATTGTGCAAAACATTATTATTATTACACTTTAAAAAACCATTTTACCCTAATGGTGTCAGATTCAATTAATAAAATTAATTCAAATACCACCCCTAAAGCTACAAAAAAACCGAGAATATATCATTTTTTCAATTTTAATTTCCACTTAGTTTATAAACATATAAAGTCAACTCGTCCTGTCCCAATAGAAGAGCTCAATATTTGGCCACTCAACACGGATATATAAAGCTTAAAATTGAGCAGAAAATATAGAACATAGTGTCTCGGTGTATACATAGTGTAGGTTAAGCATACAACAAAGAAATTAAATAGTTTCAAGTCCTAATCGATGCCGTCGTGTCGCTATGTGGGAGCATCTGACGCGACGGTTAAGCATTCGATATTCACGAGAGGATATTATTATATTGAATTTATTTTCTATACTCGCTCTGGTAGACGAAACGCGGCGTTGATTTCTGCCACTCAACGCCCAATGTTTCGAACCTTTTTGTTTCTTTCATATGAATATTCTAATCTTCGCTATAAGCAGCTGGTGAAGTGACATCAGAGGGAACGGATGGTGAAGTGACATTGGAAATACCGGGTGGTCCGCCATCTTCGCCGTCTATGCCACCACCGCCAATACCACCTGTTTGTGAACCCGTCAGAGCCTGGACATGGAAATAAAATTAAAATATTTTAAAGTGGAGGTCGGACGGTTTTCACACGAGGTTCCCTCTATCTCCCCTGCTGTACGTGAACAGTGTATTTTGTATAGCTTTATACTGTATCCCGCTCACAGCGGAATAGGCATAGAGCACTTTAACAGTTTCTCACAAACTTGAGGCGTGTTGAATGACGAAACTCAATGAAGCACTTTGCTTCGTTACCAGGGCGAGGAAATAAAAATAGTCTAAATTTATGGATTTAGAAAATGAATATTAATAATCTAGGCATGGGCACAGGGATGAAAAAGAGGGCGCTGGTTCATCTGTGCCCACACCAAAGCGGTCTGGTTCAGATTAGGTCTTCGCGCTGACTTTAGACCTATAAGTGGATAGTAGATAATAATAGTGCATAACAAGTATTCCAAAGTAAATTAAAAAATTATTGTACGCATTCTAGTTCTTTAAAACGATTCTTTTTAAAGTGTATTTTTTATTTATTATATGTATATATATACATATATACAAAAAATAGTAGTAAGATGGTTTTGTAGTTTATCTTCACGCTTCATACCAAAAAGCAGTGTAGGTAAGGAAAATCTAGTGTCAATACACCCTGAGTGGCGAAACTAGACGGTTTATATGCCTATTCGTTATAATTAAAGATATATAAAATTAAATAAAAAGATCTACAGCACGGCCAATGTGTCGTAGCCGTCTTGAAGTTAAGATTTCTAACTTTATTTAAAAATTAGAAAACTGTACGCCGACATTAAATATAAAATCTACACATTTAACTCTGGTGTGGCTCCGACCCATTGTCAGTACTGTGAATAACCGACATACCTGGCAGCAAGAACACAATAGAAAAGTAAGGCAGGCGATACACGATGCAGTACACGCCAAGCTACCAGCCGCTTGTGCCGGAGATGGGTCTAAAGCATTATAAAAAGCTTTTGAAAGAAAGTCATATGGAAAGAAGCGTATGCGTATAGACTTATGTTTTGCTTCTCGCTGTATTCCGTCTAAATTATTGTTGACAGATGGAAACTAACTATGTAGTGTTGAGACACTCTGTTTGCACTTCCGAATTTCGAAGCATTTTAAGTCGCTGAAACTCTACTACTACTTACTACTACTTTACTACTTTCCCATAGGAATTTTGAGCTCTTATCTCTTACACACACTCTCTTATCCCTAACCTACCGACAACACTTTCCAACTGTTATAGTTGCATTGTCTCAAATGAAAAAACTTTGCTCAATTGTACCTACTTAAAGTTCTTTATCGAAGTCTGCTGGTACCTCACAATGGGTGTTTTGGTCTTCGTCAATGATGCAGTCAGCTTATAATAAATCATTTTTAATATACAAATATTATACTAATACTTCCACGATTTCCCATTTATCGTTTGGTGTAAATCAATATCATCATACGTTTAGTTGAGTCTCAATTTCATGGTTTAAATGTATATTTTCGAAAACTGTATATTTACTTCTATCAGGATAATTAGGTGGAGGATAGCCTTGGCCTGGTGCATAGCCCTGACCTGGACCATAGCTCTGGCCTTGTGGATATTGACCAGGATAGCCTTGGCCTGGTGCATAGCCCTGACCTGGACCATAGCTCTGGCCTTGTGGATATTGACCAGGATAGCCTTGACTTGGGGGATAGTATTGACCTTGCTGGTATCCTTGACCTGGCGGATATTGTCCAGTGTATCCCTGGATAAATAGAATTAAAACATACAAGATCTTTAATTGATGTATGTACGTTTTTTTTACACATCGTTCCCCATGAACCACTGAATTTTTGTGTATCGTGTATTGGGTAGTGGAACTTAATGCAGCGTTTTCTCTTAAAACCGGAAAGAGTAAATGAAAATAATTCATTCCAATTTTATAAATTGTCATAATGTCATGTCATTCTGTAAATAAGATCGACTGTACACACATTTTTAATTCTTTGGAAAATCTTAAGTAGATGTATTAAGAGCTTCAAAATAAATACATCCGGTGCGTTTCAGATGATTTTTTGAGGTTCCGTAGCTCATAAGGTAAACAAAGTCAAGATAACTTTGTTGTCCGTCCGTTAGTACGTCTGCCTGTCTGTCTGTCGGTCAAGAGCCTTTATCTCAAAAACAGGATATAATTAATTTCGTTAATTTCCTGAAAAAATAGTTTTTCTACGTTTACTTAAAAAAAGATATGCCCGTTTATATCGCAAAAAAAAAGGTTTCGACACTATAATGGTAAAAAACCAAATAAATAAGGTAGTTCTGGTTGATCTAGAATTATAAAAATTGGCAGGTAGTAAGTTCAGAAAATATATGAAAACTATATACATTAAATAATTAAATAATTAAATTAATTAATTAAATAATTAAACTATATACATTAGTGTTGGCCATATTGTCACGAGGACCGACAACCGATGGGGAAGAAAGGTCCTCGAATGGCGACCACATCTCGGCAAAAGAAGTATAGGTCGCCCTCCAACCAGGTGGAGCGACGACCTAAAGAAGACAGCGGGAAACCGCTGGATTCAAAGGGCGCAGGACCGGACGGAGTGGTGAGCATTAGGGGAGGCCTATGTCCAGCAGTGGACTACAAAAGGCTGATAGTAGAAGTATATACATTATATTTTTGTGATTGTTAAATCATAAAAAAATTGCCTTAAAAGAGGAGCAAAATATGCAAAATATATAACATATATATATAAATTAAAAAAAACTTCCAAACATCCATCAATCGCACATTTTAAATTTACAAACGTAAACAAGAAGACATTTTTCTCCTTATATCTATTCACATAATATTTCTAAAATGATGAGAAAAAGTAGAGGATAACCTGTCCGTACGGCGGCGGCGATACATTTGATGGCACACCTTGCCCAAAACCTGGCGCTGGTTGTCCTCCTTGATATCCAGGATTGGGACTAAATGGATTTTGACCGATAAGACCACCTTGGTTTTGTCCAAATTGTCTTTGAGTTGGATTTGGCTATAAAATGGTATCGATGTGTATAAGAATTGATAAGAACGCTTAACTTTGCTTAATTATTATAGTTTGGCTTTCAAATACTTGCTGTTGACAAAATGGGCCTATTTTATATAGAATAGATAAGGCAAATGACGGCGGGAGGCGTACAGGTCACCTGATGCGGTGAGTAATCACCGCACTGCACCGCAAAAGGCAAAAAGAAAAGATAAAGCATCTTCACACTTTATCCCGCATAGTAGGAAAGGCAGGACAAGCCCAGAGTTAAAACACTCAGTTCTCTTTTTACCTAATAGCCTCTTGCTGGTCTTTTTTGTTCTTTCTTGCTGTGTCTAACTTCCCGCACACAGCTGGGTAGCCACAAAGAACATTGAACCTAGTGTTCGTACACTCCGTTTCTATTAAGATACCTCAGTTTCCCACTTTCCGCCGAGTTCTGGAGACCTTGCGTGATGAGTGGCGCAACACAACGCCGTGATCTGCGTCGTTGTCAGACAGAGGAAATGAAAATAGTAGATACTTTATTTCCTCGAATGGCAATCGAACCTACAACCTATCGTATTTAGTCGCACGCTTGTGCCCCTAAACCTGTGCTTAAACTAACCAAGTTGCCCATATTCATAATATATTAATATAACAGATCATATCTATCTATATTGCACTTTTACAATATATGTAAAATAATGAATAAACACTTAATTCTGTAAGTATATTGACATAAGAACAGTCAAAAAATGACTTCAACATAGACAATGAAAAAATTAAATGAAACAGTATTGTCAGAAGATTAGAAATTATAAATTATACCGTGACTAGAGCATTTACCCGTTACTTCACTAAACTTAATATTTTCTTCTAGCAACCAGGCAAAGCAGCGTTACTTTCCGCCACTCAACACCCAATCCCTGGAAAAGGAAGTGGGGAACAGAAATGTGCGAAGAGTGTAGTGTGTATTTTAAAAAAAAAACCCAAGAAACGGGTTCCGATGATGTAATTTCAAGGTCCTCATAATTTTCCACCACGCCATGAGTTCTATGCATAATATTTAATGTACATTTTCTCTAATACGATCAACAATAGACTTCTTTATTCTTTAATCACTAACTAGCATTTTTTCGATTTAGAAGAAAATTATAAGTAAGAAGTTTTGCATAAAATTAAGATTTTACAAACTCGGTTTTAAACTTTCCGTCCATTTCCAAGATTTTACGTATTGAGTGGTGTGGTGCGAATAAGGGTGTGACTCAATGATTCGCTTTGTCCGTCAGAACGAGAAAATGAAAATAAATATATTTCTTCTCCGACTGTATTCCGAACATACCAGGACATAAGACACACATTAAGACATTCCGCTTTCCATTTTCTGCCAACTCCTGGAGTTGGCAGAAAATGGAAGTATATTATAATATAAGTTCCGTAAGTTATATTATTATATAACTTACGGAAATCAACAATGATCTTTGCCTCGACCAAAGTGAAAAAATTAAAATATTAAATTTTTCATTTCCTAGAGTCGATAGAGCTGGATAATCCGATCTATACAGAAAAGCTAGTTTTGTGCATATTATTAGCACAAAATTGCCATATGTCTATTAAAAGCAACAAGTAAATATTAACGAAAATCTACGTTTACTAAGAAATTGTTAACATTTTCTAACATACGATTTAAACATATATGAATTACGTATGCATTTACGTACATATAAAGGGACGGATAATCGAGTTTCTATTGTAAATCTATTTTAAGCGTCCTATAAATTGTACACAAATATAAAATGAATTTGCGACAAAAAGGTCGTGCAGTTTGTCGCGTTAGAGAAACAGTAGCTTAAGTTGTAATTTTGTAATAAAACTGTTACAGACCGCTATTGAGCGTCAGTTCCTAACCAGCCTTCTATAAAAACACATCCTCAAATATATATATTTAAAAGATATAAATAAATCTGCATAAATACATACATATAAAAACGAGTGAAATTTCTTTTAAAATGGCAAATGTACCGCTGTTAATGTTCAACAATGGAAGAACTTGCCCCGTTATTGGATTGGGTACATGGAAGGTACGATTTCCTTTAACTTTTGTATTTTACATAATTAATGCCGTGATATTATAAATTGGCACTTATATACCAATTAAATAATATAAGAATAAAAGTAGGTTACCTCTGATTACCTTGCGATTTGCTTTAAAATGAATTATAATTAATAGGGTTCTTCCAGTTGCCCTAGACTTAGGAAATATGGAGCAAGCATACATTTGTGGTTAAATCCTAAAAAAATAATATAAATAAAAAAAAATTAAAATAAATTAAATCAGCTTCTTTTCACCGAATTCTGGAGGCATTGCGTGTTGAGTGGCGAAAAAAATATAAATATAAAAATATAAATATATCGTTTCCTCGAATGGGGATCGAACCCATAACCATTCGAACGTCGATTTTGCAGCACACTTTGTGCCCCTGCGCCACGATTCGCCTCATAGTCAAAGGGATAAAATTTGAAAAATAATAATGGCGCTATTTTTTTTTTTTTTTTTATGGGAGAGGACAAGGCAAACGAGCGTTCGGGTCACCTGATGGTAAGTGATCACCGCCGCCCACGACCCCATGCAACACCAGAGGAGCCACAGGTGCGTTGCCCGCCTTTAAGGTGGAGATGAAGGGCACCGGGGCCAGGCATTACCTAATGCGAAACGCAGTGGCAAGGGCCACTACTTCACGCCGGTTTTAAATGTCGGGGGTGGTATTAAATCCGGTCGAGTCTGCCCATGCGTGTTGCCATTACTGGCGACATGACTCTACCACACGTACTTTAGTCGCCTCTTACGACACCGACAGTACCAGGGTGATCCTATTCTAAGCCGGGACCACACGGCTGATAAGTAAATTAATAATTCAGGTCAGGTATCAGATAAAAAGGCTTTAAACTAAGCTTGAATTTCAGAAAAAGCTTCAAACTTCCAATTTTTGTATGGAACTCCAGGGGGGCGAACCCGACTCATGATCGTCCGTTTTTTTAAATAAACAAATCAGCTCTATGAGTCAATAAAATATTAAAAAGTTATTACCGTATATATTTAATATATATTAGTATACAATATATATAATATTAACTAGCGGACCTGGGCGGCTTCGCTCGCTTGAATTATAGGAATATTTATGTAATTTTTTTCAGCTTTAATAGTTAATTCTAAATAACCAAGAAACACGTGTTCAGTGAAATATTTTTAACAGTCGTAATTTCAATTTTTATAAAAATCGGTGCCGATTTAAAGATTTTTCCATATAAACTTTCAATCCGTATTTCACCCTGTTAGAGTTAAAATTTTTCAAAATCCATTCTTAGTGGGTGTTCACGTTATGAAAATAAACATCTGTCTAAATATCACGTTTCTACGCACAGCAGATACTGCTGTCTAGCTTTATTTTATTTCAAGGTAAATCTACATTTACACTCTTTACACATTAAGACAACTTATTTTGAATATACAATGGATGGGTTTTATCTGAATGTTGATTAACTTTTTGATATTAAAAGAAACATAAAAAATTATACAGTTAGTTTGTCTGACGAGAAACAATGGTCATTCTCCACCTTGGTTGACAAAACGAAAAAGAAACAAGTTCACTTCGTTTGTTCGCTAGAATGTCTTCATTAGAAACGTTACCTATGTCATTTCATCCGGAATTCAATGGGATTTCAACATAAAAAAAAAATGTACAAGTTTGGTCTGACATAAAAATATTTTGCTGTATAAAAACTTCCCCGATAAACTCGATATTTTTTTTTTATTTTTACAGTCTCTTATCAAAAACTCTTTTAATGGAAATGCTTTCAACTACAAACAATATAGATGAGGTATTTTTGCCATCATGCACTTAACAAATATTAAATATTAAATTATTTATATGTTATATTTTTTTTGCTGATGCTATTTTTATGTCATTGTGATAAATAATTAATAGTATATGTTTGTAAGTTGAATTTTACATTAGATTGACTATAATTTATTGGTTCATTATTTCTTAAGTCTGCGTTATCTAATCCTAGTCTACATTCTCCGAAGCTATCTAATATCGAGATTAGATTATTATATATATTTGATAAGGAGATTAGAGATTAGAATGTGCTATTTCAATGATACAGTGTTAAAAATATTGTGCAGAAAAGATTCATTTACAAAAAACCACAACATCTTTTTGTTGTAATTTTTTAGGGGCGAAAATCATGCTAAGTGTATCAATGGATAACGTCATTTTTAATATTCTTCCCAAGAACAATGCAATTCATATTTCATATTCTCTGATAGTATTTACTAGAGTCAAGCTGAAGTTCAAATCATATACTTTAAAGATACCTTGATTTCCTGAAAAAATCGTTCAAAAACATATATGGCCGTTTATATCGTAAAAAACGCGTGTTTCGACACTACAAAGATAATCAGAAATAATAGGATACTTCCGGTAAACCTAGATTTAGGAAATTTTGTAGTTCACGAAAAAATCTAGAAAATATATATTTGTGGTTAAATCCTAAAATATCCTTAAAATTTATTTTGAAGCCGCTAGTTCAAGTAAGGTATCAGACGAAAGGGCTCTGGCTAAGCTAAGCTCGAATTTCTTAAAAAGCTCAATTTTTTGTGTGGAACCCTCGTGGACTAGCCCGACTCGCGCCTGTCTAGTTTTTTATTAGATTCACGCCGTCTATCACACATAACAGGGTAGGCAGAAGGAACCTGGGTGTTTAGTGTTAAGACACTCCTTGTCCATTGAGAAGCTGCTGTTCAGTTTCCGCCGAATTCTGAGATATTGAGTGTTGATTACGCGTGTGGCAAAACTCAATGCCGCACTTTGCATCGTTATCAGAGCGAAAAATATATTAAATATTTCACATCCAAGCATCGAATCCACACAACATAACCTGTTGCGTTTCTACGCCACGACTGGCCTCACTTTTACGCTTAATAAAATTATTTAAAACCAGCTTCATTGGTTTCTATATAACAGAGTAGGCAATTACCGTTGCCCACGCATCGCAAAATTTTCTAAGCACAATGTTTTGAGTGGCGCTTGGAACAGCTATTAGCGTAGATGAAATATTAGCATTGATAATATTTAACATATTACTGCTAACTTTAATGTATCGTTTTTTGAAGGCTCCTTTCATGTGGTGTATTTCCGTAGTTTATTTTAAATTAATAGACGATACGCCTTTTGTAAATTTACACTTTGTTTTCTCTTAACAGTGTTAATAATTATATAATTGACATAATAAAAGTGTAATAGGTGGTACGTATGCGAAGCCGCGAGTTCGCCGCTAGTCATTTTTAGAGTTTCGTACCTTTTAAGGCAAAAATATTCCATATAAGATCAATTTCAAGAGTCTGTCAAGATCCTTTATCTCAGGAACGCTTGAAGACATCGAGTTGAAATTCAAACCGTAAACATACGTAGATAACTTAAAGGGTGGAGATCGATACAGTCATACTTTGTGCCCTGTGCCTCAGCGCAACAGGCCTCATTAATACTATTTCTTCATTTAATACTAATATTATAATGATGTTTGTTTCACTTTTCCTCAAAAATTACCATAACTAATATAGCGTTATACGAGTACACAAAATATAATTTAACTATAATATAACACTAAGCCGCGTTTAGGTCGCTAGTACTTAGTTCTTCTCTAAAAGCAAAATTTTTGTTTATTTATATTTCCTTTTTTCGTTATTTTTTCCCAGTCAAAACCAGGTGAAGTGACCCAAGCTGTAAAGGACGCTATCGACATCGGTTACAGGCATATTGACTGTGCACTTATATATGGAAATGAAAAGGAAGTTGGTGAAGCACTAAAAGAAAAATTCGACGAAGGAGTGGTGAAACGGTAGGTACAGTACGACCTAAGAGTTGTGGCCGACTTGAAGTTGTTAAGCTTTCTGAATTTATTTTTATTGTTTACTCTCGCTCGGATAGAAAATAATCAAAAGTAAGTAAAATTCCAAAATCCTATACCAAGAATATTTTGGACTTGAATCTGTTTTAATTAAGAGGCCATTGTGGACTGTGTCTAAATATAACGTCGACGGTTGTAAGATTTGACATTTATCTGTTCTCCAAAGACATTGTAGCATTGAGTATAAAACTCTACTTTACGTTACCGAATGACTGACGGACAATAAACTGACGAAGGTTGCGAAGTGTAGGGGATGCTCATCTAGACTTCCGCAAGAAAGAGAAAAGAACAGAAAGTAACTCTGATCTGAATCTCTGAAATGAATTGAACCGTGAACCACCGTGTTTTATTATCAACACACAGCTCTACGACAGCGATAATTTTATAATATCAAAGATGAATGAACGCCAGATGAATTCTAATAAAATTTAAACGACCTTAGAGGTTATCAGTGACTGACAACGCGATAACTACTCGCGTATAATGTAGGCTCAGTGGCCTTGAAATCTATTTATTATTAATATATTTAGATTTAGTAAAATAATAATTAATCAGCTTCACGCTGTACCGCGCACAGTAGCCCATAATGTTAAGACACTCCATGCCTCACTTTTGGTCTAATTCTGGAGGAATTGCGTATTGAGTAGCGGAACTCAACGCCGCGCTTTGCCTCGATACCAGAGCGGAGAAACGAAAATTATAAATTGAAGTAATTATGTCACGTTTACAGTCACAGTTAGTGCCCCAGCGCCACGACTGGCTTTAGCTTCAATAAAATAGTGTTAAAATATTTATTTTTAATTTTTTATCTCACGATTGTACCACACTCATGCATCCATCCCAAAAATTTTAGTAACAAGAAAATTTACTAGAACAATAAAAAAGCCCCATACACGAAAATATCTGTTCAATGCTCAAACTCAAAGCGACAAAGCGAAGAAATGTAAATAAGTAATTCCCCCCGAGTTGGAATCGAAGCCCCAACTTGCACCATACACACACAACGTTTACACCATAAGATCCATTTATATTTGTAATTAGGTTCTGTAAACGAATGATAATGAAATGTTAATAACTAAACAGCAATAATTACTTAACGCTTATTTTCATCTATAATCAACATTTTATTACATTGAAGTGGAATAGTTAATTGTAAACGTGACGGTTGTGGGTTCAGTCCTCAGTCCTCAGCTCCACACGCAATGCCTAAAGAATTCGGCAGACGGTAGAGAACGAAAGTGTCTTTGTGTTCTTTTCAATTTAAAATATTCACTTCTGGTCTCTGAAGACAACACTGCATTAAGTTCTGTTGAATACCAATATAAAGCCTATATAATGAGTGTGAATTTACGTCATATTTCTCTTTGAACGAAGAAACAGAAACAAAGGTTTCAATAGTAAAGAACATTTTTTTGTGCACAGTGATGATATCTTCATCACATCGAAGTTGTGGTGCACTTTCCACCGTCCAGACCTGGTTGAAGATTCCTTAAAGAAATCCCTTCAAGACCTGGGCCTAGAGTATTTGGACCTCTACCTCATACATTGGCCCCAAGCTTATAAGGTAAGGTTTTTACAATTCCGTACATCAGCAGAAAAAAATAAAATCACTAGATGCAATCAATGAAATTGTTACAGTATCCTTAGTTGGTGAGTTAATATTTAATATTTTAATTTACTCGCTGTGATATCTGTGGTAATCTGGTATAGATTAACACCCTTGTGTAATGCTAATACCTTTATTAGCACTAGGTTTCCATGCTCCCTGTGCCTACTCTGCTATGCTATGTGATGTAGGTAAATAACGTGTTTTCTTGATATTATTTCACGAATGAAGACTTCATAACAGGCCGCTAAACAGCACTGACGTCATAACTAGTATAAACACTGTAAAAATATATGAAATTCGACCGCAATTGGTTGGACTGGTACATTAGTAATGCCATGCCTTGCCTCGAAGGGTTAGTAAATAAATGATGGCGATCGATAGTACAGTGGACATTCGATTTGTAGTATTGCTTGCTACTGCATAGATACTAAGGTCATTGCACACACATTGTGTCAGTGTAACAGCGTTAGATTGTAAACGCCTGGTCATGGGTTCGATCCCATTAGGGGAATTGATTATATTTAAAGTTTTCCACAAAAAAATTGCTCTGAGTAAACAAAACTGGGCTAAGGATGAGAGTTCTGTCATATGGAACCGGTCTCCACTGACACTTACTCTCATAATTGTGAATGATATAACATGCAGTCATCAGATTAGGTGAATAATGATCTGTCACGTAATATTACGTAATATTCGACCGAGTGGACTTCGAACTCTCAACCATTCCAGGTTTTTAATTATATTATGCAATAATTACTTTATTTATTAAAACTAACCATTCATTTACAACTCTTAAATATTATACCTCATTCTAAAATAAAAACAGAATGAATAGGGAAATTTCGCGATAGTATAACATGAACAAACAATTTCTGTTTTTCGAACATGAGGCTGATGCTGTTTGAGCGCTATTGGCTTTGACAGCGACACGGTTTAGGTAGGGAAGGGGGTACTCTGTCCTGTGCAAAAGTACAACGACTACGGTGCTGCTTAAGAGGATGTCGGTGGCAAGGAACTGCGGGAATCGAACCTGCGCTTGCGGCCGTTGATCAGGCTGAGGATGTTTTTTGCCTTTATTTCTTTTCTCGTTTTTTAGTTGTATGTTTTATTCTTAGCGGCGTAGCTGGTCCCTGATTCTCCACGTCTACAGTCATCAACCTCTTCATATATGTCCTCCTCATATTTATGATTTTATTTTAATCTCATGTCTACAAAATTATTAAATTCCAACAGGAAGGTGAAAACCTCTTCCCAGTGGACGACCAGGGCAAGGCAGTTCCATCAGTAGTAGACTACGTGGACACCTGGAAGGCTATGGAAGGCTTGGTAGACAAGGGCCTGGTGAAGACTATCGGCATCTCCAACTTCAATAAGCGTCAAATTGACAGAGTGATGGAAAATTCAAGGATCAAGCCAGCTGTTAATCAGGTATTTCGGGATTTAAAACTTTGTTTGGAATATATTTAATTGTGTGTTTCAGCTTTGTTTCGCAGGAAGCAGAGATGCCTTGGAGACCTCTGTGACAAGTCACTCGGTTCCTCACTTTGACCCCAATCCGTGACATTGTGAATTGAGGGTCTTTTTAAATGGATATTTAACTCAGTTTGTCTTTCAAGCTTTTGTTGAAAAAGTT
This sequence comes from Heliconius aoede, assembly GCA_037355905.1. Classification (NCBI taxonomy): domain Eukaryota; kingdom Metazoa; phylum Arthropoda; class Insecta; order Lepidoptera; family Nymphalidae; genus Heliconius; species Heliconius aoede. The sequence continues at coordinate 517,232 of JBAIZZ010000304.1, forward strand.
GCAAAAAATCAAAAAGAAGAATATATTATGTAAAACCCTTAGACGACATACAACATGTGCTCGTTTCAATCCACGCGTCTTATTTTATTAATTTAAACATCAACAGATCGAAGTCCACCCATATCTTAATCAAGAGAAGCTGATAGAATACTGCAGGTCCTTAGAGATCACAGTCTCTGCATACTCTCCCCTGGGATCCCCTGACAGACCCTGGGCTAAGCCTGGCGAGCCCCAACTCTTGGAAGACCCAAGGTTGAAGTCCATAGCTGATAGATATAGTAAATCTACTGCTCAAGTGTTGATAAGGTAAGTAAAAAAATAAGGTGTTGATAGTGATTAGCTTTGAAATGTAGCTTGCTTCACCCTCATTGTGGAATGGAATTGGAGAAACTACTGGTTGTGTATGAGACATGATATTTTATTTTTTCAAATTATTTTAAACAAAATGCAAAAGGAAAATATGTCGGTTTTTATGTTCCGAAAATAACAAAGACATCCACGTGAAATAAAGCAAAATATCTATACTAATGTGTGAGGGATACAGCGTGAAGCTGATCTGATAATGATTTTATGTGCAATAAAGTATATTGTATTGTATACATATAAATATATATTTATATATCCTTATCCATTCTATATTTGGATTTGAACCTAAAAGTGATCCACTCACTATGCTGTAATCATAACATAATATGAGTACCATGCGAAAGTCCAGATGAAATACTTTATTAAAACTTATAATAAAATTCTGAAGTGTTACTTGAAGTATATATTATAAAAAGATACCATTTAATAGAACGTTTTATTAATATTATAGATACCTATAGTACTTATGTGAGATTTTACATACAAACATTCACAAATATTAAAAAAAATTGTATTGCATTTATTTAAGATGCTCCCTTCCCATTAAGACACTTCAATACGTCGTCAAAGACATCCAACTTTCTGCCGAATTCTTGAGGCGTTGCGTATTGAATGGCGGAACTCAACGCCGCGCTTTGTCTCGTTACCAAAGTGAGGAAATGATAATAATAATTAAATATTTCATTCCCCCTTGTAATGAAAGATTGCTAAAAAATAAAACATATAATTTCAGATACGCCATCGACCGTGGTCTCATCGTTACTCCTAAATCTGTTACCAAGTCGCGCATCCAGCAGAATTTCCAAGTCTTCGACTTCCAATTGTCACCGGAAGATATTGAACTAATAGCAACTTTCGAGTGTCAGGGACGAGTGTGCTCTATGGGAGAGTAAGTGTTTTACTTAGCTTCACGCTGTATCCCACATTCAGCAGGGTAGGCAGAGGGAAACTAGTAGTAAGGTGTCCCAGATGATGCTCATTTTTTTAGACATTAAGTAATGTGTGGCGATACTCAATCGTCAAGTCTCAACTGGATATAGAACCCACAACCGTCGCTGTAACAGATCTCTAATTTAAAAATATATTTTTAAATTTATTTTTTATTTTAATTATATTTTTTTACAGTGTACATCACCCCGACTTTCCTTTCCACGATGAATACTGAAAAAGCTACAATCGGGACAACAATGCCTAATTTTACCAGCTTATTATTATAATTTATTTTGTGTGAATCCTTGCACTATAATACAATATTATCACTTAACATTTAGTTTTTTATTTATTTAATAAAAAAAACCTTTCATCATTATTTGGAAAATTTTGCTTTTCGAGACTCAAGAAACTATGAGGCTAAGAGGACTGAAACTGGCTGGACTAACGAATGGATAGTCCAGCTATTCTTACGATTTCCTTCGAAAAATTTCCTGATAAATCAAATGTTCGGACACATACTTAGGTAATAAATAACATCCTCTCCTGTAAAACGATAATAATAACGATGATATTGATATTCTTAGTAATTATGCTTGGGTAGCAGAAATTTGTTAAAAAATCCGGTTTTGTCCAAAAAATTATAAGTTCCGTAATAACTGTTGAACCACCAAAAATCGGGGAATATATATGAGGATAATGGATACGTACTGAGTTTCTCTACATACAGACTACCGTTGATCTGTCACTGTTACCGAGCCATGAAAGCATTGAAAATACAAAACAAAGAAATAGAATTTGAAACAATAAAATCATTATAAAATATACAAAAATCAAAAAAAAAATAATAATAAATATATTAGATAAAAATATTTGTCACCAGAAATTGAATGAAGTTGAATTTAAATATTGAAATAGAAATTAAATTTAATTAATTATACTTTAATCAAAAAGAATTATTTTTTATTTTATTAATATAATAGAATTATTTTATAAGATTGTTTACAATATTAAATTATGTAATAATTATAAGAATATAGTAGGAACTTGAAATATTTTATTAGTCGTAGTTATAACTAACAATTAGCATACATAAGTTATGTTTTCTTTGTTTACAATTTAAAAATTATAAAAACAAATTACAGAAATATAATTAAAAATGGTAGAATTAAATAAAATTTTAACTAATAATAATTATACCTTACTACATATACTTAAGTATGATTATTTATTAATCGTATGAGATAGAACTAGACATTGAATTAAAGTAATTAACATTATGTAAGATATAACATTGAAATTGAATATAGTATTTATCAATAATAATTAAAAGAATTAGTATAGATTAAAATTATTTAAGATTAATATTATAAATATAGTAGCAAACAGAATTAAAAGTTTACAGTTCTATTAGTGTTGTATAGATATTGGACTCCATGAATTTTTTTATTATTATATTTATGAATAGCAAGAGACTAAATAGATTTTGAGTCATCACTTGATGGTGAAGACTTCTCTGTAATTTTAATCGAATTAGAAATATTCGATATATTTTTATTTATTTTTTTATTATAGCATTGGTTACAGTTACAGATTTGAGTTGTGTACAGATTTAGTATTTGAATTAGAACATTTATTTTTGAGATAGATATAAAAATAAAATTATAATTAATATATAAGTAAAGTTTGAATAATAAGGACCATATTTAATAAAATGGGATTCTTTTTGCATGTTATTTAAATCTTGTTGTAACTTATTAATCGTTCATGATTATACTAATCATTTTAAATTATCAAGATTAATTTTACCAATGGATATTGGAGATAAATATGGTAAGATTGATTTAAATGTTTCTATTTTACAGCATCTTTTGTTATGTCAAATCTCGTATTGTGCCGATAATGAAATGATCGACAATATCATCGTCACAATGAACAGTTAATTTATTCGATTTTGATTGAACAAAAACCCACTTATTATTTTTTAACTTTTGCCAAATATTAGTTTCCTCATATATAATTTTTGAATTACATTCAGAGAGTAATAAGGGATAATGTTACCTGTGTAAGAATTTTTGAGTCACAGTTTGGACTGTTTAAACAAGAATATATGGTTGTCAAATCACATTTAGAATAGTTACTATCTATAAATCTACACTTATCTATAGTGTCCAACATCGCATAGTACATTCTATCGTCACATGATATATGGATTAGAAAGTTTTAGATTATCAGGAAAGATTTGAATGAGTCGTCATGTGGCGTCGGCTTGCATGATTTAGGTGGGTGTTCTTTTCTTTTCAGTTTTATGCAGTTGGGTTTTTGTTTTTATAATTATATGGTATTTAAAATATGTATTACATGTATGTACATAATAGCGATAAAATAAAAATATAAATTTAAGTAAATATTTTCTTTCCTCGAGTGGGGATCAAACCCACAACCAGTCTATTATGCAGCACACTATGTGCCTCAGCACCACGACTGGCCTCAATTATAAAAATGTTATATTAGAAATACCGAACGTAATAATCAGAGAGAACGGAGTGCCAAACGCTACAGATCCTATACAACTCTTTCGCCTTTTCCGCTGTCATCAACCTCTTCAAATATGCAATTTTTTCTTACATTCTACGTAGCTATTTATAGCTCCGTGATCCACCTCCCAACGTTATGGAAATGGCATGTTGGGTGGCGATCCCCAACGCCGCACTCAATGCCACTTGACACTACTAGCTGGTATGGGTCGCTTTGGCGTGGCATGGTTCGTTGCGGGCAAGCTTTCCATCGTGGACCTCCGAACATCGTGGTTATATTAGAGAAATAATTAAAGCAAATGAGAAATCGACTATTCTAAAAAAAGAGTTTAATCGATTCAAAACCAACGATACATATGAGACATCACTAATAAGTTCTAACTTACATTTTTACTATATGTCAAATTGACAGTTAACTTGTCATTTAAAGTTTTCACGTGTTTATTTGATAAATACAATTAATATTTATATTATTTATTTGTAATATTTAATTATAAATGATTATTAGATAATTTCAAAATGGTCGTAGCCGAAGATAAAGAATATGATTTCTTCGTAGGAAGTAAAATAGGTTCATTCAAACGTAAGTATTTAAACTATATATAAAAATAATGTGTTTTTATGAAACAAATTTTACATAACGTCTGGTTAATATTATTTAAAACTTCCATTTCTCATTATTGGCTTTTGTCAAAATAATAAAAATACAATTCATTCAGAAATACACAAAAAAATGTGTATAAGCCTGGTTCAATAGTTTTAGGCTATAGTTTGATATTTTTTATTATTTTTTAAATAGAATTAATAAATATATCAATAAAATGTTTTTTTTAACCTTGCATACAGTGTGACATATGTGTTAATTAATAATATATTTTAACACTCCATTTAAATACTAAAATAATATCTTAAGTAAATTTCTTTTTAGACATAAAATATCATACAGATGTATCACGGAACAGTAAACAATATATAGAAAATCTGGTAGACATAAAAAGTTTACAAAAACAAGATGCAATTACTTCAATGGTATGGGGTAATGCAGAACAAACAGAAATACTTATTGGAAGGAAAAATCAACAGGTTTGATATATTTATAAAATATCCTTGTTCCTTGTCTACTTATTTGCAGCATAAATATTTTTAGTAATTAAGTAGTAAGTAATAATAATTTACTAGTTTATGTTAAAGTCTCATCAAAATTGGCTCAGGTGTTGTCATATCAAGGCGTCAGTTCTTCACTTCAATATGTTATTGTGCTTCTGCCACAATTGGCCTCTAAATAAATAAATAAATAAATAATTTAAATTATATAATACTAGCTGAGCAGTCAGCCATTGGCTTTGTGGGAAAAAACGCGAAAATGTGTTTCTGGATTCCGGATCTATCTAGCCTATAACCATCCCAGGAAGCCAGGGAACAACTCCTAGAAATTCCACACCAATCAACTCTGCTGTTTCGGAGTCTATAGTGAACAGACACATGAGCAGACTTTTGTTTTTATATATATAGATGGCTTATTTAATTGAACGTTAGTGTAAGGTTCAACCCTGTAAGAAATCTTATCAGTACATTCTTCCTACCTAACCCTGCTAATATACTGAGAAAATATTTTTTTACAGATCCAAATATATAATACATTACAAGGATTTACAAAAACATATACAGCAGATTTTGGAATTGGTGACATAATAGGACTTGGTAAATACAAAAGGAAGTTAATTGCTGGTCTGTCGAGTGGAGTGGTCCAAGTTTGGTCAAAGAAAGACAACTTTGTAATAAATACAGGAGCAAAGTTGGATAAAATTAAGGTTTTTAATGGAGATGCTGATGTTTTTGCCACAGGTATCTTCTATATATTTTTATAAAAAATTAACAATTTGATGTGCTATTTTATTTGTTTTTTAGCTTCACACGGTGTCCCATATATAGCAGGGTAGGATTTCCATTGCCAACTTTCTGCCGAATTTTCGAGACATAATATGTAGTGTGGTAAATTCATTTCCCTAAGTAGAGAGGTGACGGAATTCAAGGAACCTACGTCCGTTGCATTGACAGTCACATGCTATGCCACTAGGCACCCAGGTTCCCTCTGTCTACCCTGCTATTTGGGTGGGATACAGTATGAAGCTGGAAAAAAAGTAATAGTATAATAGAACCTTACGAAAAACATTTTATTATATAATTTTTCTTTATTAATCATTCAAAACAAAGTAACAAATATATTAATAAATGATCTTTACCTTGAACAAAATTACAATTCTCCAGGTGGAGAAGAAAATGAACTGAAAGTATGGAAAATTGGTGAACCTACACCAATTTTTACAGCGAAAAATCTACCGCACGACTGGTTACAACTAAGAAAACCAGTATGGGTCACTGACTTGACATTTCTTTCAGAAGAAATCATAGCTGTTTGTTCCAGATATGGTTATGTTAGGTAAAGATACAAATTCTTATATATATGATTTTTACCTTCATGCTGTATCAAACATATAGCAGAGTAGGCAGAGGGAACATAATATTAAGACACTACGCTCCCACTTTCCGCCAATTGTTTCGAGGCATTATGTGTTGAGTGAAAGATCCATTCTTTCAAAACCAAATCGAACCCACAACAATGATAAATTTTAGGTTTCAGACTTCAGTCTTGTATTTTCTAATTCATTATTTTATAATTGACAAATTACAAATTTACATTACAAAATCTTCAAATTTACATTGTTAAACTTCAAGATTACTTTTAAAAAATTCATTTCATTCATTCCTTTTAACAAATTAATTCTATTCATCCTTCAAAGGACTTAAACTTAGCTTAAACTTTAAACATTTATTTTCTGTATATTTCAGATTATACGACACCAGAGCGCAAAGGAGGCCTGTGTGTAATGTTGAATTTGATAAAATGGCTGCCACTTGTATTACACCGGGATTTGACGAACGGTAAGAGTTTTCTTATTTCTTATCAGTCAAAATCTATGTTTATAATATAAAACTGAAGAATTAGTTTGTCTATAGTTATTAATATTATAAAGTGAAAGCGTTAGTTACTATAAAAATTATTTTATTTTCAATCCACAGCCAAGTATGTGTAGGCTTCGGCAGAGGTCACATTCACCAGGTCGATCTTCGGCGAGGGAAACCAGACAAGGGTTATAAGGGTTGCGTGGGTGCCGTCACTAGCATCGACCTAGTGAAAGGCCAGGATGAGGGTCAGGATCTGGTCATCAGTAGCAGCCTGGACAGGTGGTTAAGGGTCCATAATGTGAAAACCAAGGAGTTGGTTTATAAGGTAGGTTGTTTGCTTTTTTTTTATTGAGGTTTCTTTTTATTCATTCTGAATTTAGACATGCCCTTAAAGAAAGCTCTGAAAGAAGTTAATAGACAGCGTGTGACTGTAAACTAATGATATTTCGTTCCAGTCGTACATGGTTCCGGAACACAAAACGCTAGACGCCTGTTCCGGAACAGTTCCGAGTAGAACGGACTCAGGTGTTCCGAAACAGTTTCGAGTGGATGGATTTAGCCACACAACAATTTTGTGCCAACTGCACATTTTATTTACAAGTTTTTTCTGTTTCTAAGTCGTCGAACCCACAACCGTCGTGTTACTTACAAACTTGTGCTGCCTTGTGACTTGTTCAATCTGTTGTGTGTCTTGTTCAGTTGTGACTTGTTCAGCCTGATACCTCCAGCCAATCTCAAGATAAATGTTTTAGACAGGAGGTCAACAAATTAATCCTATAAGGGTTTCTTCTGTTTTACTTTTTCCTATAAACTCAAGAGAAAGTAATTTGGTACTAAAAGTTTATATATAAGGTGTAAAGACTATGAATTTGAAGTTCTCAAAAAGTGAATTTCACGTTCATATAACTGAATTTAATATGTAAAAAAATTATTTTCATTTCAATTCTAAAACACTGAATTGAAGTTTTGAACTTTATCTGTATTTAATATATTTTTCCATTTATTCCAGCAATACTTAACATCGAAGCTAACATCGGTGTTAGTCCAAACGAAAACATCTACGCCCTTACAGAAGTTGGTAAAGAAGGAAGATGAAGAAGATAAAGAAGTAAAAGAAGAGGACTTGGATGATATATTTGATGGCATGGAAACTGTTGGGTAAGTAGGCGTTACCTCTTAATTTTTTTTACTGACTATGAAAAAAGAAATACGCTATCTTTTTTGATTAAATTGAGATATATCCTAAGTTAGAGAACTGCCGAAGTTTCATCAAAATCGGTTTAGTTGTTTTTGAAATATGGGTATCCATGCATTTCTCAAAACTATAAATTACGTAGGCATCTAGGTAATTGACAGGTATAAGATAGCTAACAATACAGCATAATATTTTTTTAACTTCCTGCACATATCAGGATAGGCAAAGGGGATTTGGAAAGCTAGTATTAAGACACTTCCGTTCCCTACTTCGCTTTTATTTATGTTACATATCCAAGGAGAGAATAGACAAGAAATTTTTGAGTTTCTACCCATTTTGACATTGCGAAACTCAACGCTGCGCCTTTGTCTCGTTACCAAACCAATAAGCGAAAATAATTGAAATTTATTCCCAGAGTGAGAATTAGACCCACAACTGATTACGATCACGCGCTTGTGCGACAAGATGGCCTTTTGTTTATACTATATTAATATATCTAATACATACAATTTTCTCTGCAAATACAGCGAAAAACCACGCCAGAAGCGTACCGAAGCTCCTGAAAGCGAAACAATCGAAAAAAGCGCAGAAAATCAAATTGAAGCAAAGCGATCGAAACCGTCTCTAGAAGGCAGTACTATAGTAATAGACGAAGACGAAGCGATTATGAAACTTTTGAGAAGCACCGAGAAGCAGAAGAGAAGGATGGAGAAGAAGAAGAAAGATAAGAAAGCAAAGAGTGTTTTTTATAATGCTTGAAGAATAAAGATTTCAAAAATTAGTAATTCTTTTTTAATTTTTTAAGAGGCTGTCGTGGCGCAGTGGTGCCGCCCGTAAACGCAACGGTTGTGGGTTCGATTCCCACTCGAGGAAGTGAAATATTTCTTTACGTTTATATTTCCATTTTTCTTCGCTCTGGTGTCGAGGCAAAAACGCGGCATTGAGCTCTGCCACTCAACACGCATACCTCCAGAATTCGGCAGAAAGTGGGGAACGGAGTGTCTTAACACCGAGGTTACCTCTGCCTACCCTGCTGTGTGCGGGATACGGCGTGAAAATTTTTTTTAAAAATATCTGTTGGAAATTTTAAATTACAAAATTGTAATTTTTTTTTCTTACTTAATCCAAATTAACACGATATGAAAAATAAGGACATGCGTAATAAATGTCCCTTGAACTTATTTTTTAATGTTAAATTTTTTTAATTTTAATGTTAAAGACATTCATATCTGACGAAACATTTTCATTATTTTGTAGCTTCATACCATATCCCGCACATAGCAGGATCAGGCAGAGGGAACCTAGTGTTCCAAAGTTTCCGCCGAATTTTCGACGTGCTGAGTGGCGGGCAACGCCGTGCTTTTGCGTCTACCAGAGGGAGGCTACGAAAATATTAAATATTCTTATCCCACAAGTGGGAATCGAACCCATAAACGTTGTGTTTCGTCGCACACTTGCGGAGCTGCGCCATGACAGCCTCAACGGCCTCCTTTATTGCTTATTTATTATAGATTTAGCTTCTTGCTAGCTCTTTTATACTATTGTTCCGGTTAAAGAGAATAAATCTAGAACATCTACAATAATTTCTAATTTTTTCTTCTAAAACCAGAACGTATACATAATTACACACATATTCATAGCCTAATATGACGAAAAAATATCAATACATACTTGTTATATGACGCTCGTTGTCACAGGCGGAAAAAATATATTAAATTACAATATATTGATCGCCCATCAAGGGCGATCGAGCGCAATGAAATATTTACAAAGAGAGAAATAGGGTGAACAGCAGCAGTGAGAAATGAAATTTTAAAATTTTTTCTCACATTTATTATACTCGCATTAAATAAAAAGTTGTTCGTTAAATTAGATTAAAACAGATGTTCTTCTACATAATCATTGAGGCCAGTAATATAATAAAATAATTTTTCTAACATGTGTTAGAAAAATTATTTTGGAAGTGAACTCTGAGAACCACTCTTGCATATGAATGAAAAAACTAATTAACACAACGGTATATTTAATTATTGTACGAGTATATATATATTAGTGCATTAACTTGATGTATGATTCTCCATATCAGTCCACAGCGGGTCAACGGTGGTCTTCATCAAGTCCCATATAGCATCACTATCGGTCTCCAGTTCAAATGGCACCAGAATTCTCCGAGCTTTATTTTTAATAACTGATGTTTACGTTAAGAAAATATATTAATATGTAAAATGAAAACTTTGTACCTTAACTTATTAACTTTTGACGAGTGTAAAGTTTGTCACAATTATAGTTGATTATATAGAGGACATTTTTTTTTTTTTTATTTCTTCACTGTGCTGTCTAGACAAAACGCGGCGTTGAGTTCCGCCACTCCACACGCAATGGTTCCAGAATTCGGCAAAAACTGCCGAATTGCTTAACACTAGGTTCCCCGGCCTACCGTGCAGGATAACCACGTGAAGGTGATTAATTTATTATAAATAATGAAATAAGAAATTATTAAATAATTGCAATAAACATAAGACTCATCACCATAAGTTTTACAATGTATGTTGCTATTCCCATAGCAATGCAAAAGCATGGATATAAAATATGCCTATTGTGGTGTACTCGTCAAACGGTCCTCTAGTATATAATAAAATATGTAGAGAATAAATTTAATTGACATATTTAAAAGGATACAGCCCTTGGTAATGTTAGGTGGTGCACTAAAGTCCAGTCTAATACCAGTCAACTCCTTTGCCAATTGGTACGATTCTCTGAAATAAAACCATTAAATTAATTTACAATATAAAAAAATGTAACGGGACATATTATAATGTATCTATAATTTTATTATTACATATTGATTTAATATAATATTATTCTAGATTTGTTTGTTTTATATTTTTTAAATATTCTTTTCTTTTGGGCATTGGGCACACAACCCCCGCATGACGACGGTCTCACCCAACATTAAATTTGTAAGGAGACAAAGAGGTGCTATCCTGTCTTATTAGAACAAGGCAATGACAATGTCTTGTTACCCTGAGTGCGAATTGAACTCAGATCCATTGCATTTACAGTCAGACTTTTTGGCATTGAATCACTTCGACTTCATGATATTATTCTCTTAGCTTCACGCTGTATCCTGCATGTAGCAGGGTATGCAAAGGATACCTGTGAACCTAGTATTAAGATACTCCGTCCGCCACGTTTACAGTCGCATGTTTGTGCCACGATGGACTTGATCTGACAATAAATAGAAATTTGTCACTCACTTAGCATTGTCCAATTTGTTCTGATCGCTGCAAGTTATAGTGAGACGTGATTCAAATGCAGTACACACTCTTTCAAGTTCTGTGTCCATCCGGGATAGCTCTGTTAACTGCTGAGTTAGATCTTTCTGAAAATTTATTATATTGTATATTTAGCTTTTAAAAGATAATCAAATGTTGAAAAACCAAATCTCAAATCTAAAAAAAAGTCCAGACCCTAGAAAAGAAAGCGAGAAAGAATAATATTATTCTGCACGAAATCAAAGGCAAACAATTATGACATTCAAAATTTGGTGATGGATATATTTAATGCTGTTTGCAACCCCAGGATTGGATGCCTTTGATAAGAGGAAACTAAGCGACGCTTACAGGCTAGGTAAGAAACGAAACAATAAATGGAAATGGACATGTGGCTTGTTACAAGGACGAACAATGGAGGATATACAGAAGATGAAGGGACAATGTTGAAGACATTGCCAGCCAAGAGTGGCAGCTCAAGGCTAGAAACAGGAAAGAAGATAAGCTGGAGGAGGCCTACATCAAAATACTAAACAGTAATAAACTACTACTATCTAGATTTTTAAAAAGTTGTGTTGCTAACAATTTTTTACGAACTAAATTAGTTCTGTTACTTGGAAATAAAGGCTTCATTATTATTATTTAGCTAAGACTATCATGCATATAACAAGGTACAACAAAAACAAGGCTGTTGAGGCGCAAATGTACAAGTATGTGAATGTAAATGTAACAGTTGTGAGTTTAATTTCCAGTAGGGGCATAAAATACTTAAATGTTAGTTAAAGATAATGTGGTGTTCAGACACTCCATTCTATATTTTTTACCTAATCTCATCATATTTAAATACATACGGTATTTAAATACTGTAGGAATTATGTCTTAATAAGTATTAAGCAGAGAATATTAAAATCAACAACCTAATTAGTTTTTCTATACTTATTTTAACCAAGGTATTTAATAAAATATCTCTTACTTTCAATTTCACTTCCAAGGCCATTTTGTTTTCTATATCTGTGATTTTTTTGCAGGCCTTTATCTGTTGTTGTTGTTCATTTAATATTGCTGAAATATAATGATTTTTTTGTAAGATATTTTATTAATTATAAATTATTTTACTATGCACAATGCATTTTTACCAATTAATCATATTAGAATTCATTATTCAAATAGAGTGTAGCAATTATTAGAAATATATTACAGAAATCTAAAAACTGTCATAATGCAGTGGGCATCTGAATTTAAAAGCTTTAATTTGGATTCGATTCCACTGAAGGGTTTATATATAAATTATTTAATTTTCTAGCTCTTGCACTTAAATAAAGCATACAAAATTGAGTTACGGCCTACGCCACGGTTTCGAAAGTCTCCTATTATTAGGTTCATTCTGTCTGCTTGTACTCTACTATGAAAAGCGTGAAGCTGCATTTTAGACAGTTGTACATATAATAAAATCAATTAAGTAACTTAAGTAATTATTGAATTATAAAATTTAAAGATTTACCTTCTACTTTTTCAGAAAATGTATTAAATTCTTGACTAATCCAAAGATCCCAAGGTTCCGTTTCATTTGAAATCATTATTATTATAATACTAGATATATTTTAAAAGAAAATTCTCAAGAAATAAGCCCTTTTTATGTAAAAACTAAGTTTTTATAATCGACAAAAACGATTATTTGTTTGAAATTTAAAAAGACAGATTATACATTTATGTTCAATATTTAACACAGTATGTCAAATTTATGAAGTCAAAATTATTAATTATTTTATTATTGTCTATTATAATTACGCTAAGTATTAATTTAGTTTTTGTACTTTTTAAATTTTTAAGCTAAAAATTATTAAGTTAAAAATTAGCTTTACAATTTTACAATATAATTTTACAATTTATCAATAATTATCAGTTGTCATATGGTTTCAATTTATCATGAACTTTTGAAATATTAAGTATAAGTAAATATAGACTGCGATCCCAGTCATAATTATATCTTAAATATCTAAATTAATACTGTAACAAAATTACAAAATAATCTTATCTTAAGAAGATATGGTAGGTATGCGATAAAATGTTTTCGAAAAAAAAATCTTTTACAAAGACAGGAATAGGAAAAGACAGATAATTAAATTTAAAAAGGCGACAGTAGCGCCGCCACCGCGATCAGCGGACAGAACTCCAACTAACACACTTGTGATGGCGACCGATATTTATAGATCGTAAGGGCTGTTTAGTTTACAATAAATAACAATAAATGTTATAAAAAAACATGGAGGAGACAAAAGTGATATATTATATAGACGATGAGGAAACACCTTATCTCGTCAAAATACCGATTTCCCCGGAAAAGGTAACACTATTGGACTTTAAGAATCAATTGAACAGACCGAACTATAAGTTTTTTTTCAAATCAATGGACGATGACTTCGGTGTGGTTAAGGAAGAGATTGTTGATGACAATGCGCATTTACCGTGTTTTAATGGTCGTGTTGTCTCGTGGCTTGTGTCTGCTGAGGGTTCTAACCCATCGGATGGAGCTTCCCAATGCACTGATAGCAATGCTGGTAAAACTAAGCAAAATATTCATGGGGCTCCCACTGCACCCCTCACCAGAGATACTTGTACCGATACAGATAGCACTATAAGCTCCCGACCGGGACATAGGGCATCGTGTGACAAATACAAATACAGAGGTTTGAGAATCAATGGTCACTCCAAATATGGGAACCATGGCCTGGAGTACGAAACAGCATCAGTTCTTAGCTCTGATTTGGACTCCACCAGTTTATTCGATAGCCAATCAGAAATTACCACCACAACTGGTCGTCACACGAATGCATCAGTTGACAGAGCCCTTACAGAATGCAGTAGCGTATCACACCTCCAAGTGAGTTCAAGGAAGAGACCGCAACGCCGACGGAAGAGACCTCAAGTTATGTCCAGAACATCATCCTATTCTTCCATAACTGATTCAACCATGTCAATGCATATTATAACAGTCACTTTAAATATGGATACTGTGAGTTTTCTGGGAATTTCAATAGTAGGACAGTCAAATAAAGGTGGAGATGGTGGAATATATGTGGGAAGTATCATGAAGGGGGGTGCAGTTGCTTTGGATGGCAGAATTGAACCTGGTGACATGATTCTACAAGTAAGTAAAGAGGAAATATATAATTATCTTTAGTATTAAAAAATCAATTCAACATAACATTAATTAATGATTATGAAACATTTGGTTATTCAATAATATTGAATAACCAAATGTTAGGGAATGTTTTGTTTCTTGTTATTTCTAATAAATAACTAATGCAAGTTGTTTTGACCAAAGGTTCAGTGTGTTACATCAAAATTACTAATATGATTTAACTTAGCATTATTAACAAATTTATAATATTAGTGTAGATGAAAATAAATAAATAATTTGTTAATAATTGAACTGCAATTAATTTATAATTTAAAATAGGAACTATTATTTAAGCCTTATTAGAATAATAATAGGTAATAATTAATAATGTGTATATAATGAAAATTAATATATAAATCATATTACATTACTCTTATACTGAGAATTTTATAATGAATGCCTTACATAAACATTACTTAAAGAGAAAAAGAAATCTGATGCTAGGATAAACTTTTATTTGTATAATCTCTTCATTATACAATCTCATCATTGTGTTTTGAGTGATGCTTATACCTTGCCCATGGACTCTTATCTCATTGTTATATTATACCAAAATATTTACATTAATTGTAGCTATTCTGATGTATAAGCTATGTTATTGTAAAGTTTAATCTAAATTTGTTTAGTACTTTTTATGTCAAAGAGGAAAAAACATTCATGCATCCACACAAATTTTCACATTTATAATACTGATGTGAAATATAATGACTATTATAAAACTATTATTTAAATGTCAATACAGATATTCATTTTAGTTACAAAAAACACATTTTTTTCCTGCATAGCAGGTTTACTATAACAAGAACCTAGTGTTAAGGCACTCCATTTCCAGGAATTGGAGATTTTATATGTATTGAGAGAAGTACAGTTAACGTTGTGTTTAGTTGTGGTAGTATTCATTATCTATTTGTTTTACATTTATATTACATTTTTATAAATCTTTGAATGTTTCATTTAAATAATTACCAAATTGCTAATAATTTTTTCCAGGTGAACGACGTAAACTTCGAAGACATGACTAACGATGAAGCAGTCAGAGTGCTCCGTGAAGTGGTCCAAAAACCAGGACCTATAAAGCTTGTGGTGGCTAAATGCTGGGACCCAAATCCCAAGGGTTATTTCACTATACCCAGGACGGAACCAGTGCGGCCTATTGATCCAGGTAATAGAGGGTAGTTTTTACACTACTTGAAACTTTTGAAAAAAGGTTACCCATGTGTTGAAAAGCTAAATTTAAAAGTTTAGAAGTTTTCAATCATCAAATTCTTACACCGAGTGCCAGGCGTTACCTGAGGCGTGTTCCCCTCCCCAGCTTTGGACCAGCAGGGGTTGGACGGAGGAATTATATTTACTACTTAGTTGTATTATAAGAAAAGAGTGATGCTAAAAATAAGTCAATAACAATGTATAGTCAAGAAATATTTAAAGTTTTTTGATGCATTTAGATTTGTGGGCTATTGCCACTTGATTATTATCATTTATTTACCAACGAAACTGGTGACACGCAATTAATTTTTCTATATTTTCAAATAAGCATCAATTTAAATCTTACAATTAATTCGTTTGTTTTACTAATTCTTTGCTTCTCGTCATTTTTGTTCATTTTCTAAATTCTCCGAACATCCACAGGTGCATGGGTGGCTCACACCCAGGCGTTGCGCGAGGCTTACCCCCCTCCCCCGCTGTCTACTCTTCCCGCGGCATCCATACCGGAGCGAGGGTCGGATATTGGTTCACTTCCCGCCGAGCCACAGCTGTCCGTTGGTATGGACATGGCGTTAGTGGTTAGAGCTATGTTGAGGCCAGATTCAGGTAAGAACTTGTTGTTGTCATGTAATGGAATTGTTTGCCCTTATCTGAGAGAAAAAACGTGATGTTCGTTTCTCATTATAATGGAATTAGTACTAGGTTGGTCCAGAGGATTTAAATCAATTAGACACTTAAGACAATGGAAAGGAAGAAAAGGAATCACAATCTGTATAACAAAACAGATTGCTGTATCCTCCAAGAATCAACTTTGATTTTATCCAATTTCGTAGACAAATTTTAAAATATTTAAAACTGTTTATATATGTAATTGCCCTTATTTTTAAGACCACGCAAAACTAACCCACTACTTCCCCCTAGGTCTAGAGATCAGGGATAGAATGTGGCTCAAAATAACGATACCCAACGCATTCATCGGTGCCGATATTGTCGACTGGATACTTCAGCACGTCGCTGGAATTGTGGACAGACGTGACGCTAGAAAGTATGCATCACATATGCTCAAGGTTAGTGATTTTGTTTTACATTAAAAAAAATATAACTGATATTACAATGCTGTCTATGCACGGGAAGATATATAAGAAAATCTTAGTAGGCATTTATCAAAGTAATAAGACCTAAAACATTTTTTTATTTTTCACACACATTAAACTTAAAAATGGCTGACCCGATTTAACTGCAGTTTTCACTGTTATGGTGCCATCAAGCTAGTCTTCAAGATGGCTAATGGAACCTTGGACTGCCTTTCAATAAACATATTGAATTTGGACTCATTATATTCTTCTTATTAATGTTCTGTTTAAAAAAACGTGTTTTTAAGGGTTTTAAACTATTAATTACTTTTTGGTTAGTCGTAGCATAGGAGTACAAGCGTGCGACTGTAAACGTTAGTTATGGGTTCAAGTACCACTCGAGGATAAAATTCTATTTTCATTTCCGCGCTCCGGTAATGAGGTAAAGAGGGGCGTTGAGTTCCGCCACTCAATACGCAATGCTTCTATTGGAAAGGGGAGAATAGAGTTTCTTAAAACTAGGTCCCCGGGCTGCCTCTGCTTTCCCTGCTGTTTGCGGGATACAGAGTGAAGCTCTTTACGTATGTAATAATATTCAGCATCTACAAACTATAAATGAAACTCTAACTTTCACTTAGTTTGTACTATTGGTGATTTACTTGAGGTCTGTTAATCTGTATGCCAATTGGCAAAAGCATTAAATGTCATTACCTACCCTCAAAAATTGATTTAAACCTGTCATTAATATCCAGGCGGGTTTCATACGCCACACGGTGAACAAGATAACGTTCTCGGAGCAGTGTTACTACGTGGCCGGCGAGCTCTGCGCGGAGCTGGCGGCGCTCCGGCTCCGCAGTGCCGATCAGGACAGCCTCGCTTCTGATACGTTGGCACCTTTGCCTAATCCTACGTGAGTCAAAAGATGCTTAAACTACTGTATATATAATCTATACTCATTAAGTATATAACTAGAACGAAGACTATAAAATGTCTATATTTTATATTAATATTGTAAGGTGAAGAGTTTGTTTGGTCAAACACTCTAATTTCAGGAAGTAATTGTTTTAATTGAAATCAGGATGGCTTAGCGTTTAATATATTTGCGTCCTTACCTTCCCTATAAGTAAGTATAGAAATCAAAGTGTCGTGGCAGGAACGTGTCGTGCTACGCTTATAGGTTCGATTCCCATTCATTTCTTCATTTCGCTCTCTGGTGGATAAGCACCATATTGAATTCTTAAAGCTGAAATTGGAGCAGTATGT
Organism: Heliconius aoede; assembly: GCA_037355905.1. Classification (NCBI taxonomy): domain Eukaryota; kingdom Metazoa; phylum Arthropoda; class Insecta; order Lepidoptera; family Nymphalidae; genus Heliconius; species Heliconius aoede. The sequence continues at coordinate 535,222 of JBAIZZ010000304.1, forward strand.
GCGGAATGTAGTGTCTTAGTACCGGATTCCCTGCTATTTGCGGGGTACAGCGTGAAGGTGTGAAGTAATTTTTCACTATGGTAATTCCCATCTTACCCCTCTCAATGCTCCCGCACTCTCTCTATCCTATATAAATGTCAATTTTAAAGATTATGGCAACTATTTTTTCTGTCTCATACAAAATGTATCTTAGTATTTGATTAATATATAGATTAATAGATAAAATATATTTTGATCATTGTTTTTTTTAACGAGTTTTCCCTCATCTTTCAGCTTGATGGGCCCCGGCTACATGCCATATGCGGGGTCGTATGGGTATCAACCCATACCGTTCAAATATTCATCGTGTGTTACAAGTGAACATACTATATATGGGTAAGTTGATATTTTTTTTACCTTCATGCTGTTTCCCGCACATAGCAAGGTCGGCAGAGGGAACCTAGTATTAAAACATTCCTTTCCCCATGCATCACTCATTTTGAAGCGTTGTTTAGTGAGTGGCGGCATTCAATTCAAAATATTAAGTTTTCCTCGAGTAGGAATCGAACCCACAATCGTCGTTTTTACAGTCACACGCCATGCCATGACGGCCTCTTGTTTATTTCTTTCTTTTATATTAGGGGTATGAAATAATCTTAATAAATCGTAGTTTTTAGCATGTGTATTTTTTTAATTATATATTTTTTCTTTTACTTTTGCAAGATATGTAGAAGAAATAGTAACGTTTCGTGTTATATTTAATAAAAATACTATAGAAAAAATCTATGTTTCAGTTACAACAGAGAAGAGAGCGTGTTGTCGGGTAGTGGTGGTTCGAGTGCCGGCTCTGACCATTTAACCGCTAAGGAACCTACAGGTACTAAATATTTTTTTGTCTTATCACTGTATCCCACACATAGTATAGGGTAATTAGCCGAATTAGAGCGAACCTAGGAACCTAATGTTAATACACTCCCTTCCCATTGAGACACTTTGTATAGTTTTGACTTGCTTTACTGTTGATTTGCTAAAATATATTTTTATGCGAGTGACTGTCAGAATGACACTGGACATTAGAGACATGACAATAGTTGTGTGCCAAGTGTCCATATTGCTGTACTGCTTAGTGACCTAAAGCACATATTCTATATTTATAATTTAAATCAATGTAGTGGTTTAAAAGTTTCATTCGCATAATATTACTAATAAATAGTAGTGCGTTATTAAATACGCGAGTATGCCTTTCTTCGTCACTATTATCCATAATTTTATTTGAACCAGCAACCCGCGAGAACGAAGTAAAGTCGACATCTAGCGGGTCGGGTGCCAGCGGCGTCGCTGAGGGTGGTGGGGGTGGCGCACGGCGCTCCCACTCCCACTCCAGCGGCTCGGACAGGGCCAACGACCGGCCTGTGCTCTTTTTGTAACGGTAGGTCTACTGGTCTACTGAAGGTCTGACTCAAAAAAAAACAGTTCAATCCTATTTCACTGGAAGTCTTCACATTTTGCATGTTTTACAACGAGTTTTAACTTTTAGATTATACTGTTTACGGATTACACTTAAATTTAACAAAAAAGCCGACACTTGTGTAGTGAAGAGGATTTAGTTGTGGAACTGTTAAATATGTCGATAATTTTTAAATTGTATGTATCTAGCTAGTTCCGACTTACTGAAGCACACACACACAGCCCGTCCCCGCTTTGCGTAGAATTGTGAAATTTGAACAGATGTTTATTTTCATAACGTCCCCACTAAGAAGGGATCTTGATATATTTTTATCCTAAAGGGATGAAATGGGCGTTGAAAGCTTGTATGGAAACATACTTAAATCGCCACCGATTTTTATTAAAATTTAGATCCCGACAAAAATATTTCATTTGACACGTAATTTTATAGAATTCCCCCTCTATATTGAAAATAAATTCATAAACATATTTAATAAATATTCGAATAGTTCAAGCGGGCGAAGCGGCCCAGATCAATAAGTTAGTAGTAAGCAATACCACGAAATATGTATAAGTTTTGACAATTCTTTTAAATAATCGTTTTTTTGACAGCTATATTATTTTTTTTTCAGGACAAGACTATGAACGGTCCGCCACTGCCAAATAACTTTAGGAATTTACGTATTATATTTAAATATGACCTATTATTATTATTATATACAATGTGTAATTAATCGTAGCTTATACCGTGAGGACCATATGTGGTCCAATGTTGACCCACATATGCTTGTATGTGGTCCATGTGTGGTCGTTGATGCAAAATTGACCATAGACAATGAAAATATATTAAATTAAAAACATATTATTTTTATATGTTTAACATAGGGCAAAATTGTGCCGTTTATAACTGAAGTTAGTTACGAAAGTAGTTTTATAGCTTATATTTAATTCATTTACTATAGTTAAACAAATATATTTCAGTTGCATAAACGAAAAGATGGTTGTGGGATAGATTGGGAGAAAGCTTTTATATACATTAAAAACAATATCAACACGCAATGTTTCAAATTTGAACATTAGGTTCATTGAACCTGCTATTCGTTATTTATTTACGCAGGGAATATAAGTTTTTTTGTTACTTTCCAAAATTTATCTAAGGCATTTAGCATCAATGACTTACTGATTATTCAATATTGGACCGTGGCTTGAATCAGTTCTGGCTCAATGAAATGACACTATTTTTGGCTTTAGGGACCTGTTTTTACTAGAATTTTTTGGTATTTGGTAAAAAGGAAAAATGCATTTAATAATCATACCAATTATTTAATATGAGATTGTCTTGATTTCTACAATATTTTCTTTGTTGAGTGTGTTTAATGGCGGACATAAAGTGTCAAACCCAGGAATAAGAAATGGTTATTTTTAAATTCAACTATTACTAGGCATTAAATGTGGGACCCTCAGAATGAAAGTGGTTTAATTTAAAAATAACTATTTAAATTCACGACAAAATGTAGAATTAGCTTTTTATTATACCAAATTCAAAAAATTCTGAAATATTTAATTAGACCGATTTTGGGTCAGATTAAAAGTGTTGATCAGTCACTTGTGCCAGTTCTGATCCATATTGTAAGTAGAAACGACTTAGACCCACCAGGATATATTCTTAATGTGGTTTATTATTTATTTTTTACAAAAACTTTTTTACAAGCATTTTTTGATATGGTAAAACTTTTTCTTATATTTAAATTTCAAGAAAAAAAAGGAAAAAAATGCTTACATTTGTGATATAACGATTCATTTCAAAAGTTGTGCCATTGTATTATATTATTTTATAGTTATTATTATTTAAAAAAAATACAAGTGAATGACGTCATTTTTGTTGTTGGCATTAGTTTTATCGTTTTCAGCTTAATATTATTGAACTATAAAAACTATTCCAAACAAATATATTTTCAATTCCATTTTAGTCTTTATAGAGGATTTTTTTTAATAAAATTCCAAACAAAATAAAATATAATGCTTATACAAATTAGTATCCATGGTTTATTAAAGAGGTTATAAAAACCTTTTTAAAAATATTTTAATGGCACTTATCTACAACCATGTCTACTAAAATATAAATCTCCAGATGTATTATAAGTTCAATCGAGTAATCTTAAAAGTAATAAAAAAAATAATATAAAAAACTCTTAAAAAATAAATAGATTTCGTATAAATATAGACTAAAAATAAAGTTTTTGCGTAGCTTACGATTAGTATAGATTAAACCTAGCATTAAACGATGCGAAAAATTTTTATATATATATATATTATATAATTTCATTTAGCTTTTAGTATTTTAGTGATTTTTTGAGTTCGCAATTCTTACAGGAAATTTGTAGTTTGTGTTGTTTTTTGTTAAGATTATTCGATTGAATGGTTTTTTGTTTCGAAAAATAATACAAAATGGTGACGATTATATTTCAAAAAGCATTATCAATATGCTTATGAAAGAAAAACTATACAGATTTTTCGTTTTATCATTGCTTTACAATGAAATATAATCGATTTTGCCCCATAATCGAAAAGCGATCTTGATAAAACGCCAATTATGTTGTAGCCATATTTAGTGTACATTGTATTGTATGTTAGTATGTGTATAGTTTAGGAGTAAATGTTAGAAGTAAAGGAAGCTAGGTAGGTGCTCTAGGTATTAGTATTTATAAATGGTTGTCTGTCTCATCGGTCGTGGGTTCGATTAAATCGGGTTTCATTAAAAACAAGACAAATTTTTCCTTTATTTCTGTTGACATGTCGTATTTGATCGAACCAAAGATTGATACGTCGAAGTTAGAAACTAGTATATTTTTCATACAATAATGTCGCAAATATGATTATAATTAATTGCATTTTTATATGTCTCTTCGACACATTTGCAATTGTTACTCAATTAATTATTTTGACCATAAATAAAACCTTTTCTTTGTTTTTATCTATAATTATTAAATTTAAATGGCAACACTACATACAAGAGCCAATACATTTAAAATTATTATTTTCTTATATTTTTATCAATTTCTTAACTTTATTATGTGGCATTTAAATAACGCATGTTTTTGATTTCCAAAAGCAGAACGTTTTACAGCTTGTGCTATACAAATTAAAAATAATAATAATAAAGAAGTAAGGAATGGGCGTTTTTATCTAAAAGTAAAACGCTAGGAATCGTATACGTACAGTTGAATTGGAATTTTTATTATATGAGGGTAATAATATATACTAAAATACTATAAGATATATTTAGGGTATTATTGATATAAAAAAAATGGTTTTTTTTCTTTTTTCAACCTAAAAGCCCTAGAATCTAGTGCGTTAAGAACTGATTTGAACTTTGAACCGTTTAGATATATTTAAACTGTTCAAACTTCAAAAAGTTGCTATTTCAACAGTTCGAAGTTCAAATAGATGCCGTGTACAAAAATATAATTTATAATCAGTTTTTGACATATCAGATGATCTTTTAAAATAAGAAATTTTATTTTAACATTATATTATTTATGTGTATGTTTCTTTTAATTTTTTTTGTGAAATAAAGAAATGTATGACATTTTTCGAGTATAAAAGGCAGTTTTGATTTGGTCCATGTATAATTTTGGAATTTCGTTGGGAGTAATATATAAAAATAATTAGGCCTTCGATTTTTATCTAAAATTTTTTTTAGGAATGTAAGTATTAATAATATTAAGATAGTCATTCTACCGTGTCTAACTGCCACGATTGTTATTTTGGGTTCAGTCACTTCTCAGGATTGGTTTGGTTATGTTCAAATTATTCTCATATCAATGCTCCCGTGAGATAAAGCACAGCACTGAACGCTATCAATAAACCAATGTCTATGGGGAAAAACATCCGATGATATTTATGATTGATATTCTTTCGGTCTAAAATTAATTCCATATTCAATAATGGACTTAACTCCTATTATATATGGGCCAAGTTTTAGATATAAATAACAGTTATCATGTAATATTATACATTTTATATATATATTTATGTTACTTTCTAGTCTTAATGTTTTCTTCCAGAAAAAAATATATTGACTTTTTTAAATTATTCAATCTTTTTAAAAAGATTAATTAAATTCTAATTTTTTTTATTGAAAGATAATTTCTGGTTTCAAACACATTGGTTGTAGATTCAATTCCTACTCAGTGGGGGTATGAAATAAATTACTTACTATTTCTGTTTCATATAGACACTCCGGTAAGACGGTGTGGCGTTGAGTTCCGCAACTCGTAGACTGTCCAACAATGTCTAGCATAAAGTGTGAAGTTATTAAAATATTTTTAAAAAGATTGAATTGTTGTAATGTAATTTTTATAATTATTTTTATTATTATTCTATGTTGTAAATAGTTTAGAAATTGTTATTTTAAATAATACTCATTTATATTGTCAGCATCAGGCTCGAAGGACCAAAAGTTCAAAATGAGTCGAACTAACTTGTATTTTTATGTATATTATTATTATTATATTTTACAATTGAACGGGCGATATTTATAAACGTGTAATTTTTAATAAAGAAATAGAGTTTTGTAATTATTTTCTTTGTTTTATTAAGTTTTAACGTGAATACCTCTTTTAATTTGCTACCAAACTTGGTAATGCCAAAAACCTCCATCCCATCTCTACATAAAAAATAAAATGATACCACTGGATAACTGAAGAATCAAAGAATTCATTACAATAAACGAAAACAGTGACGCATCGCGCGCAGTGGAAGGGGTGGAGGGAAGTGACGCCATTTTTATCTTGCTCCATGCCACAGCCACACCACATTTTTTGTTACCTTGTGTAAGTAACATATTCAATTAGCCAATTGAGTTTATAAGTAACCGATCAAAGAAACACTTACACTTACTTTATGCAATCTCTAAAAATTTTAAACATTGTAATAATTTTATACATTGTCTGGACGCCCCATATATTTTATGGAATACCGATATTATACAGATTGAGAGTATTATTGCTATACTTTTGTAATATAAATAAAACAGGATATTTTTCAAAAATATAATTTAATACCGATATTTCTTACACTTTCAATACATAATTGTATAAAATATCTTAACTAATACAAATAATAACTTTAATAAGTTCTGAATTATAATATTTTTTGTGAAATAAATGCAAAATTACAATTTCAAATAATACTTTTCTAGGGAAAATTTAACTTAAATGCTACTTAAAAAGTGTAATATTTTAAAAGCGGGAAATGAACCTACACTCTGAGAAACCTAATTCTATAATCTTAGACGGTGAATAATTTTTTTTTACGTTTATGATAATGAATGATGAAATTTAACAAAGTTTTGATCACATATAAAATATAACAAATTATCATTGCGGGATACTCTAAAGGGTAGACAGAGGGAATCTAGTGTTACAACACTAACTTCACCGTCCAATTGTAGTTTTTTTTTTAAATTTCTTATTGAAAATTATAAAAATAAAATTGTTTACATTAAGCTTTGAACTTGACATACAGCGAATAAACAATATATTTAAAAAATTGGCTGTTTTTTTTTATAAATACCAATTATTCTACGATTGTGACTTAAGTTGAGTACATTATCATATTTTTTGATAAAATTAAAATCACTTAATTATGATATTAAAAAAAAAACACGATTAAATGCTTTTTTTTAATGATTATGTCAAATTATCAATTTCTTAACCCAGTCATAGTAAATACAAAGTAAATTTCATATTTAAGAAATTGAATACCCATTAGGTAATATACATTCAATATATTATAATAAGTGTATATTTTACGTTTAAATCCAATTTTGCATCAAATTTAATTTTGAAAATTATTACATTATGATTCATATAAATGTTAATAATATAAAAGGTCGACCAGTCTTTAATAATATGTAGCACCTCAAATTTGGAAATTCATTATTTAAATTACAGAACATTTAAGTATTAGAAAAAACCGGTCAAAGGTGCAAAAAGCATAAATTCATGAAATAAAAGAATTCAATCTTAGAAACAAACACCACCCATATAAAAAAAATACTAAAAATAACTATGAAAATATTTATTTTAAATTTCATAATAAAATAATATAACCGACTCGGTACAAATGTCAGAAGACGTTAATATTGGGACAGTCCAAGATTCAAATAAAAACTAATGTAAGTTACATTTTTAAGATGTTTTTTTCACATCAGGGTAGCCATGTCTCGTAATTCAAGCCTGGCGTAAGGATCGGAATGTCCCAATACTAGGTTCCCTACGACAATTATGAATTGCTTAAAAGACATATTTTTAATATAAAACCTACTTATATAACTATTTAGAAACCAATACTTAATACTATTCAATAAAATTATACATATGTATATAATAGAGCTACCATTAACTTACGAAAATGATAAACTATTATGCTATCCCTTTCCTTTAACTATTGTTAGAAAGAGATGGCATGATGGCATATCCTTTAGATAATTTAACTGGAACTTAACGTAACGGATATTCTTGTTTTTATTCTTACTTGAAAATAATTAAAAGGTTTGTTTTGTTGATGATTTCAATGTTACAGTAGTTTACCTGAAATAAAAAGAAAAACACGTGTTAGTTCTGATAACAAAAGATATATTAGAAAAGATAATTACAATTTCTAACAATAAAAAACCGACTTCCACCGGATTCCATTATCAGAATAAAACCAAACTCTCATCAAAGAGTCACCGGAATCGTCCATTTGTCACGCACACACTTAATGCAAATTTAACACTTATGTGATTTTCTCATTGACAACACTGCCATAAATGGACCAAATAAAAATGGACGACACGGAGAGTACCAGCTTTCGTATAAAAAAAAAAAAATAAAAAACATAAATAAAAAAATACAGTCGAATTGATAACCTCATTGGCTCGCTCTCGTAACAAGGCAATGCGCGGCGTTCAGTTCCGCCACTCAACACTCAATACGTTGTAAATTCCCAAGACCGCCCACTTAAGGAGATGAATATTTTACATTTCCTCGCTCATTTCATTCATACACTCATTCTCCCGAGAGGGCCTAGAACTCACGACTTATTTATTATTAGTCGACCACCATGAATCACCAATAATGTTAAGTATTTAAATCAATTAAAATAACACAATAAAACAATATTATTATAATGTAGATTGAGATAATAATCTGTTGATAAGATTATATCATAAGTATGTAGTACAAGAATTACCTATTACTGTATACCGCACGACTGTCACTGAAATCACAGAAATCAATATTAATATCTGAAGGGAGTATTTAAATTTCACGCTGTATCCCGCATACAAGCAGAGTTGGCAAAAGGAATGACACTCCATTCCTGTTCCCTACTTTCCGTCAAATTCTCAAAGCGATGCGTGTTGAGTGGCAGAGCTCGCGCGCCGCGCTTTGTCCTGTTACCAGACCAAAGAAATGAAAATAATTAATTCTCCCGAGTGGGAATAGAACCCACAACCGTCGTCGTCCTCGTCAGTAATTGCGTAAAATAGAACGAGATATATCCCTTTCTCGTTCTGGTATTTTCTTGAGAATGAAAAGTACCAGAGCGGCAACTCTTTAGTAGTATTTTTGTAGTGGTAGGTGTTTACGTTATTGGTATCTATTCATAACTGCGTCACACGATATATTATGGATAGTGGAAACAAATGTCTAAACTGTTTTTTTTTTTTTTTTATGGGAGAGGACAAGGCAAACGAGCGTTCGGGTCACCTGATGGTAAGTGATCACCGCCGCCCACGACCCCATGCAACACCAGAGGAGCCACAGGTGCGTTGCCAGCCTTTAAGTTGGAAATGAAGGGCACCGGGGCCCGGCATTACCTAATGCGAAACGCAGTGGGCCACTGAAGGGCCACTACTTCACGCCGGTTTTAAATGTCGGGGGTGGTATTAAATCCGGTCGAGTCTGCCCATGCGTGTTGCCATTACTGGCGACGTGACTCTACCACACGTAAACGTGTTGACGTATATTGATTATTTTTTTTAGGTATGAGTTTAAAATTTATATTCCATTCCCGTAAAAGGAGCGCAGACGCTTCTACCTTGTATAGACTTTAGGAGTCAATAAACAATATTTGAATACAGAACCCTCGATAGATATTACAAATCGGACTCACCTAACAACACCGTTTATATGAGGACGCGATCACTTTCATAATTAATGGCCAACCGACCGTAACATAATTATATAGTACTAGCGGCCCACTCGCGGCTTCGCCCGCATACCACTTATAATTCTTTTATCATGCTGCATTTGCCAATAGATTTATTATATAAATTATATATTCAATTATTTTTCATATTTCTGAGAAAGTGCAAGGACTACATGCCAGTTTGAGGTAAGGGCGCCCCCTGCGGGACTCGAGCCTATGCTTGCGTCCGTAAACAGAGCGTTTAATTATTACTTAATTATTATTTTAATGTTACATTTCCTCGAAAAATACATTGTCCAACTTACATGCTGATGGAAAAATCCTACAAATGAAAAATATTTTTAATCGTAATTTTTTTTATATTCAACTAGCGTTGAATGCGGACGCAAAGTGGAGAGTGGGAGGACTAGGTTCCCTCTGCCTTTCTTGTTATATGTGGGATACAGCGTGAAACTGGTAAAATCAATTATTCTAAAGCAGATTAAATTAGAACTAATTACATTAATAATACTACAAGCCAAATGTACCTAAAATTAACACGGGCCTTGGCGACGTTTATAACCATATGAACACATGGTCAATAAACCAATACAGATATTATAAAGCTGAAAGTATGTTTGTACAAACACGGTAAACTCAGGAAAAAAGGTTGGTCTGCTTCCGGTGACGCTGTCCAGACCAGCCCAGGTCAACAGCAATAGTCTATTCGAAATACAAAAAGGCAAACGGGGGCAGTTGCTTGAAGGCAACGGCCCTAATTAGAAGGAAACTAGTGTGGAGTATTGTTACTGAGTGATACATATCACTTATTGCAATTACGTAGAACCTCTTTCCAAATACGTTAGAAACATATAGATAAAAAAAGATAAAAACTGTTTTTATCTTTATTTAAAAAAAAACAAAGTCATTCGTTTCCGATTTCTAACAGTATTAAATATTTCATTCCTCAGAGTAGGCATCGAACCCACAACCTCTTGCGTTTACAGTCGCACGTTTGTACCCACGACTGACCTCCACAGATACATACATACATATTATAATAAATTTATTAAAAAAAACTTATTCATTCATTCATCAAATATCAAAAATACAAGAAATTATTAAAATCATTAATAATAATTAAAAAAAAAACAAAGATCGCCAAAAATACGTTGTAGCACTTCCTTTGATAAGGAATGTTTATAATTTTATCAATAATTAACAAATGTATGTGAGTTTGATTAGAAAATGCTTTATACGAGCATTTTGGATTCAAATGTTTAATAAATAATAGGGGAAGTCGCGCGTCGTGGCGCAGGGGCACATACGCGACGGTTGTGGGTTCGCTTACCACTTGGGGAATAAATTTTAGAAAAAAATGCCAAACTTTCGTGATTTTATCTTTGAACCTATCTTTCTGTGTAAAGGAACTTTAATTTTTTATTATTACAAATTCTAAGGTGGAGGGATATTCTGGGGTTAGGTCACATACGATTATAACCCTGACTCCCCCCTTCCTCCTCATTCCTACACCTATGCCTGTTACACACGTTATAAGTCGTGAAATGTGTAATTGCGAGAAGCCTTCTGACTAATTATTAGTTAATGACAGTCAAACCCTAATCAACGTCTCATCAACGACGTGGCAATAAGTAAACATACATCCACAGATATTTCTCAAGAACCTGCTAAAAACAAACAAAATTTGAGAGGATCTACCAATTAGATGCACTTCAAAGCCACTAACAGTTTGGCCGTGACATACAGTCACGAGTTTCGTGATGTACATTAAATAACGGTATAAAAGCTGTTCATACGGAACTTCTACAATTTACATAATAACCACTAAATACACTGAGGACGGAGTGTTCCAAAACTAGGTTCTCTCTGCAGGGTATGTAATATAAGAAACTTGACGAGTTCGTTTGGTTATATGTACTTATCTCTAGAACTACTTGTGTATCATAATTTTATCTTGAAGCCAGTTGTGGTGCACAAGCGGCGGGCACAAGCATGCGACTGTAAACGCGTCATTGTGGGTTCAATGTCTACTCGAGGAAATCAAATATTTAATATTTTCATTTCATCTCTCTAGTAATGAGGCAAAGTGCAGCATTGAGTTCATCCATAGAAAATGTTTCGAAAATTGGGCGATGCCTGGGGTACAGTGTTTTAAGTCTTAACACTAGGTTTCTCCTACTTACACTGCTATATGCGGGATACAGCGTGAAGTTACGTCTGTATACACTCTAACCTCACGTACAGGAAATGTATGAAGAAGGTCGCGGCCTCACCTTGCCACGTCCGATCGAATGATCAATAGATTACTTCATTAATCATAAAAGAAATGCCGATTTTCATTCAAACTAGATATCAATATCAAAAGGCGATAAAATTTAATTATTGTTTTTTTTTTCAGTTTAACACTGTATCCCGCGTATAGCAGGGTAGACAGAGAGAACCTAGTGTTAAGACACTCCTTTCCCCACGCACTGTTCGTTTTTGGAGACAAACAACTACTTTATTCCTCGTGCTAGAATCGAACTCACAACCGTCCCGTTTACAGTCAGATTTACTACGACACTGCGGTACGACAAATGCTGGTAACCATTTGTTTTAATCTTATATTGCGCCTTCCGAAGAATAAGGTTCTATTAGCAAAAAAGTATTTTTTTTTGCTGGTGAAATATCACAAAAATTGCTACTACGGAACCCTTCATTGGCTAGTCCGAAGCGCGCTTGGCCATCTTTTTTACACTAACTTGAAAATATAAAAATGAATCCCCAATCGTCGATAACTTTGTCGGGAAGATGAACATCCGGTTGACTTTTTGCTTTAGAAGCATCTGTCATACATATGTGGAATATTAACTGCAGACTGAACTTTAAACCAGCGAAATAAACGTTTTATCCTGCATGTCGCGTGGTACGCAAAGGACAGAAGTGCTAGGATTCTTAGACCCTCCAATTTTCGAGACATTGCGTGTGGAGTGGTGGAATTCTATGTTTCTTCTGCCAAAGTGGACAAGAAAAATAATTTAAATATAACCATTTCCAGAGTCCCATTTGGAGAACCCATAGCGCGTTTCCACATGCTGTCCCAATCCTTTTTGTACCAGGGTCAGCGAAAGGAATCTGGGAACCATTTCCCCGAGTCCCGTCCTACAGCGTGATACAGCAACAGGGATACAGTGTTAAGAAAAGCTGTTACATCTGTATGTTTGTTCATACATAAATACTGCGTCATGACGTCACAAACTATGTTTCATAGTCGTTTTGTTATAAAGATAAAGAATTCATTGTAACATTACACTCTTCCTTTTAAAGAGGATAAAACTAAGGAAAAAGTTAATATTTTTCCTTCATTCATTTTGGAGGATTATGACGCTGTGTAAGTACTGTGCTGCTTCAGTAGAAGACTTTGTTTGCTAGGTCTGAGATCACAGGTACGATTTTAAGGAGACTTCATTGCAAAGTATAAAAAAAAAAGCTTCACGCTGTTTTCCGCACATATAGCAGGATAGCCAGAGGGATTCCCCGAGTAGGAATTTTTGTGTTCAGGGCTACGACAGCCTCATAACAACATGATTATAAAAAAAAAAACAAGAAACCCGACTGCACAGAAACTAACAAGTTACAAGACAAGTCCAATAGTTCATTAGCATTACATAGTTTTTTTCTTCTTCATTTTAATAATATGGCGTCCCTATCTGGAGTTTTGATTATTGTTAATTGGGCGTAGGAAAAGGGGGGACCGGGTGGTCCATGAACACCCCAGAATAGTATTGTGTCTAGAGAGTGTGTCTGTATTGTCTATAGAGATACTTGCAATATTAAAAGAATCGATTGAAGTGAGAATCAATAAAATCAGTCGACCCGTTTGATTTTCTCATCACCATATTCATACATATAAAGACTGATGAACTCTCCTTTGCACAGTCGGGTACGTCGATTCCTACAGATATACGATTAAATCTTTCGAATTATTTGACAGATTTTAATGGGGTTTCATTAATAAGCAGAGTGGATCAAAGGGATATTTTATGTGTTTTTTTAGCTTTACCCTGTATACTGCACATAGCAAGATAGGCAGTTTTAACCTGGAAACGTAGTGTGAGACGAAATGCCTTTCACATTTCCTTATCATCAAGACACGTCCGTTGCACGCCGTGCTTATACGCATTATCGAAAAGAAAAAATTAAATATTTCGTTTCCTCCAGTGGGAATCAAACCCGCAACCTGTCGCGTTAACAATCGCACGCTAGTGCGTAGTAATTATCGGGAGAAAACGAAATATTCATAAGCATGTCATCGAAACGGAGTGTTCTAACAATACGTTTGCGTTCGCTTGTCCAACTATATGCGTGCGTATGATACCGTGAAGCTATATTAAAAAAAATTGCCACGATAAACATAAATATTTTATCGGTGCACTAAAGTGTTTTTAAAAATCACGATTATATTTTATACTCCATTATTATTTTATTAGTGCTTTTATTGTAGTTATAAACTTGTTATTCACAAAATATAATAGCGAAGATTATATGAGGCCCTCGCATCGCAGTACACGTGTACGAGTGTAAACGCGACGGTTGTGGGTTCGATTCCGACTCGAGGAAAGAATAGTACATACAATATATCGAAAATTTGACGATAAGTTTAGGGAATGGAGTGTCATAAAACTAGGTTCTCTTTACATACCCTGCTATATACAGGGACAGCGTGAGGCTGGAAAAAAACGTACTAATATCTTCACTATTCCGCTCTGGTACAAAGAACAGTTTTGACTTTCGCCACTAGACAATTTACCGAAGTGGGGAACGGAGTGTTTAAAAACTAGGTTCCCTCTGCCGACTCTACTATATGCGGGATACAACGTGAAGCTAATATAAAAAACTACTAATACTACTATTACTAACTATACATACATACATACATACTAATATTCTAATTTATTGCTATTACTTCTGCCATATTAATGGCATATTGTTCCACAATTGGTCCCGCTTTTTAACCTATTTGCTTTATCTAGTCACGGCCACAATGTAGTACGTGGAGACTGTTTGTATTAAATGAGAGTATATTTCAAATATTATATGTGATAACTTACGTGAAGCTAAGGCTCAAGCGTGCGATTGTTAACACGATGGTGAGTTCGATTTCTACTCAAGGCATCATTACCTTGAGTAGAAATCTAACTCACAATACTTCCATTTTGTGGTATGAAATATTTTCATTTCCTAGCTCTGGTAACGAGGCAAAGCGCGCGGCAGGAAAAACAGAGGGAACCTAGTGTTAAGATAGTTCTCCGAACTAATAATTATAACGTTTACAATCCGCCGCTGTTCCACTGTGCCGAAATGACTCAATGAGGAAATTCCATATTCATTTAAATCGTTGAAAGTTTCAACAAACAGAGAAAAAAAGTGTTTAAATAGTTTACTGCAGTCTCTTTATTAATATATGTGTACTAATTTTATGATGATGAAGTATTTGTATGGTTGAACGCGCTAGTCTCATGGACTACAGGTCAAATTGAAAAGGTTAATAAGACAAAGGACAGCACTCAGTTCCACCACCTTGCCATGAAAATTGGGCAGAGTGTGGGGAACAGAGTGTTTTAACATAATATTTTTATATATTTTCCGATCAGAAAGATTAGAGATCCCTAGAGACTTAGAAGAGATCACCTGTGGTGATAACACCGCTTTTACACCATATTTTATTACCTTTTTCTTGTATCTGTTCTATGTTTAAGTTGGTGTAATAAAGTATAAAATAAATAAAGGTTTCCATCAGAAAGGAACTACAAAAATAGAAGTAAAAAGGATATCCAATAATGCAGATTAAAAATAATTTGTATATTATTAAAATTTAATTGCTACCTTGACATTTATTTAAGTTTGTATATGTATAAATAGACACATCATAACAACTTTACAACAGATTTAATAAGCAATGTGTATACACTAAATAAAAACAATTAATAGATATACACATATTTTGTATAAATTACCAAATATTTAGTGTTGTTTTAAATACCACTGCAAAATGTAAAAAAAAACATGTTTTATATATTTAAATCAATATACCTTACTTATTACGTTACTACATTAATATGATATTAAATAAGCTTACTTACATAGTAATCCTATGGCATCGTCTGACTGCCCTGAGCTCGGATACTGCTGGTCCTGGATAGTCTCCTGCCAATAGTCTGAACATGGAAACCAATATGCTGCAGAGCCTCATGATCTAGAATCTTTCTTCCATCAAAGATATATGCAGGTTTCATCATAACTTCATAAATTTTCTTATAATCAAGACTTTTAAATTCATCCCATTCAGTACATAACACTATTGCATGTGCTCCAGATACTGCAGAGTATGCAGAGTGGTGGATTTCTATATTTTTACGAACTAGTTCAGGTTCATTTGTGACTAAGGGATGTGTTAGTTCATAATATATTTGATCGTGTTCCACTTTAGGGTCATAAATATGTAGCTTTGCCCCTTCAACTAATAATGTCTTAGAGACGTATATAGCTGGAGACTCCCTGGTGTCACCTGTGTTCTTCTTAAATGAGAATCCTAGTATTGCAATGTTCTTATCAGCAACAGTGTTAAATAGGGATTCTATCACTTTTCTTGTAAATCTTGTTTTTTTGATAATCGTTCAAATTGACTACTTGTTGCCAGTATGCGGCTACTTCTGGAAGGTTTAGGCATTCAGATAAGTATATTAAATTAAGGATATCCTTTTGGAAACAGCTGCCCCCAAAACCGATAGATGCTTCAAGGAATTTAGGACCAATTCGGGAGTCTCTACCAACCGCTCGAGCTACTTCAGATACATCAGCCCCTGTAGCTTCACATACAGCTGATAGAGAATTAATACTAGAGATTCTTTGGGCTAGAAATGCATTTGCTGCTAATTTTGATAATTCTGAGCTCCAAGTATTAGTTGTTAAGATGTTCTTAGCGGGTATCCAATGTTCATACACCCAACACAGTTCTTGTACAGCCTTCTGACCTTCAGGAGTTTCTTCCCCACCTATCAGCACCCTTTCAGCTTCAACCAAATCAACGATGGCTGTTCCTTCAGCCAAGAACTCAGGATTAGATAGAATTTGATACTCCACACCCGGTTTCGTATTCGCACGCAATATTTTCATAATAATTTCAGCAGCTTTCACTGGCACTGTACTCTTTTCTACTACAATTTTATTACTTGTCGCTATATCGGCGATCATGCGTGCTGCGCCTTCTATATATTTTAAATCGGCAGCCCTACCTTTACCATTACCGATTGTTTTAGTTGGCGTATTCACAGATATGAATATAAGATCAGCTTCTAATATACTAGTTTCTATATCAGTAGAAAAGAATAGATTCCTACCTCTGCATTGTTTCACAACTTCGTCCAAACCTGGTTCGTAAATAGGTAATTTATCTGAGTTCCACTGGTTTATTCTGTCTACGCTCTTGTCGCACACAGTAACTTTAATATTCGGGCATTTTAATGCTATAACACTGCAAGTAGGACCTCCAACGTATCCTGCACCAAGACAACATATCTTCTGAATAGCCATTTTATTATTTATAACTGAGCAGGTATATTATATAAATATAGTTAATTTTACTGTATTAATAGTGTTTTTTAATAAACCACTGCCGCGTCTAAGGCCTGGAGGCTAATAACGGGCTTAATGTCTATACAATCATTTTTATTACGAAAGTGAAGCAACATTCACTAAAGTCAATGACATTTGGATAGCTGCTAGTGATGAAGGTGTTCGATGTGTATCGATGCTAACAAAAGCCGATTCGATATCAAGTTATGACCGATAAAAAAAACCAGTAAACATTGAAATGTATTTCAATATATTTATATTTGATATTTAACTCTTATGTCTCTGTTTTGATATTTACAAGCTATGACGTGTTGAATATAAATATTAAAAAAATATTTTTTTAATAATCTCATAGTTATTTACAAACCGAGTGAAGAAAAATATTTTAAGACTCAAATTATCATCCTTAAGAATAAATAGTGGTCTTCAAATGTTGGAAAATAAAAAATCGAGGTGGCGTCAAAGTCTATCTGTTATTACAGACATGAGATTATTAGTGACGTCAGAATATCATCTCTGTTATTAATTATTGCACTTCTTAATTGACGAAAATCGCAGCCTAGAGTCAGCCCCATCCTGGATGCGCCGGTTTGAATTCCGCTGTTTAAACTAATTCCAAAACAATTTTGTTCATATGGTAGGTTAAATCGATACATCGTATCAAAGTATCGATACGTTATGCTTTTATCATGTAGTAAAATATCGGTGTATTTTTATAAACGTGAACATCCCTAAATTAAGAAGAATCACGCGATACTAGTGATGTGCACACGATTGCACATTTCGTTAATATGATTACAATTATGAAATTCTTTCCCGGAAAAATATAAGGAAATATTTTTTGTCTCTTGTTTTATTTTTATTAATAACTCTTTTTCTTGGAATATAATAAATAAAACACAAAAAATAATAAAACAACAAAATGTTAAATTATAATCTATAATAATATATTTTTTGTGCACTGTTAAATAATATATTAAAAATTAAATAGATATTTATTAAACACGCAAGCAGCAGAATAGGCAGAGGCAACCTAGTATTAAGACACTCCGTTCCCCGCTTTCCATCGTATTTTTTGAGGCATTGCGTGTTGAGTGGCGGAATGTTTTCTAAAATATAATTAAATAATAACAGTCCATAACTGTTAACTACAAATGCGTAAACCTTTACTTAATTTATGTCGTAAATAATAATTGTCTAATAAAATAACTATTTACAAAAGTTTCTCAATACTTGTGTTCATTGGTGACGCAGTGTCATAGCTTGTGACCATTTAGTACGTTCAACAAGTCAACGAGGGAACCATGCACAAAAGTTCAGAACTAACTACTAACCTAACATCATGACTTGTTGACCGTGCCGAAAACGTGGGTTTGACTCCCATTTAAGGGGTAAATTATTGTAATTTCTTCGCTCTGGGAAAAAGTCAAAGTGCGTCGTTGAGTTCCGCCACTCAACACTCGATGTGTGAGGAGTGTCAATCATTAGTTTTTAACTCCTACAAATCATAAAACAAAAAAAATATACTCATTATATCAAAATCATTAAAAAAGGAAGGCAAAAAAAATAATTAGAATTTTGTAAAATAACCTAAATTATTGTAAGAAATGATTCAATAAAATTAATTAATTAATTACTTTAAATAATTAATTATTCTAACACATTAGTTTTTGACAGGAAATATGGTGTCATTTAACTTTAAATGGCTGTTTGGACAAATTAATTTACTTAAGAATTGTTATTAACAACGTTTCTAGTTGTTCTTTAGTGAGTAGGGTTACCGGTACAAACGAATTGATATTTTTTAATTAAATATACATATAAAACCTATTCCTAGCTTCACAGCTCACACTGTAGCGCCTGCATATAGCATAGCTAACGGGACGTCGTTGTTTACGTTTAGTAGCAATTTAATTTTTTTGGACTTTTTGTATTGAAAAATAACGTTTGACTGTTTCATGTTTCAGTATCGTTTTCTTTTTTTAAGCAAGCAAATATGGCAAAAAAAAAAGTGTAATTAAAGACTTTCATTTGTTAAAATGCAACATCTCGAAAGATGTTGCCTGGCGAACGGAGTGCTCGGATACTGGATTTTCTTTGCGTTCGTTGATAAGCGGGAAGCTGCTAAAAGGTAAAAAAACTGAAGTGTTTCACATCATAGAAGACAATGGAGACATATTATTTTAAAATAATAAAACAAAAACGTTACATAAAAACATTTATTAACTATTCTTCTAGCTTCACGCCGCATCCCGCATAGTGTACGATAAGCAGACGGAGATTTTAGTGTTCAGATACTCCATTCCCATTAAAACACTATTGTTTCTCACTCTCCGCCACTAGATATGTTTCAATATAACTCACTGTACCTGCGATTCCATTAAACCACGCAAGCAAAATCGTTAGTAAAATCTAGGGAAGTACTAAAAAACAACAATATTTAACTAAAAATCATTTATTAACTTAATGTTAATTATAAATCTATGTCTAGATTACAGTTTAGGCTAAATCTGGCGCCCACAGTTTGAACGTCCTGTCGTATGAACACGTTGCTATATATTTATTGTCCATTGATATATCTGTACTCATTACCTGAAAACAAGAAAAGTTTAAAATGATAAAAAAATTACTAAAATAAAATTATAAAATTACTAAAACTAAAATTACTAATTAAAACTATATATATAAAAACAAATGTCTGTTCGTGTGTATGTTTGTCTGTTTGCTATAGACTCCGAAACGGCCGAGGTGATTTGCGTGGAATTTCGAGTTGTTGCCTGGCTTGCCAGGATGGTTATAGGCTAGATAGATCCGGAATCCAGAAACGCATTTTCTTTTATTTTACGCTTTTCTCCGACCGGACGTGTTTTTTCCCGCAAAACCAACAGGTGACTGCACTAAGCTTCGTGCGAGTAAAGCGAGCGGGCTCAGCTAGTTTTGATATAAATCAACAATAATAATTTAATTTTTAAATTATTTATTTTTGTCTACCTTATTATCATGTCCGGAGAGTGTCCTTAGCGGATGCCACGCCGGATTCGACCAGAGTTTTGCATTTTTGTCATACGACGACGTCAATAAGAAGTGTCCATGGCTTTTTTGATATCTTACATCTGTCATAAAAAATATTAAGTGATACATTACTCCATTCTGTCTACTCTCCGATCATTATGAATGAATACAGATTACTATGAATGAATGTTAACACGACGGCTGTGACTTCGCATCCCACATATTTCGATATTCGAAACTACGAGTTTATGTTTAAATGTATTCAAAACTTTGAATTATTACATTATTTGTTAACTGTCATACTCTTTTTTATTCAATCGTGTAATTTATAAATAAAATAAACACACAAAATTGTGTGTAAATATTGTATATAACTAACCGCTTAATAGATGCGTATGCGCAGGTATAGTATATATCGACGCTCGCTTCCTTAGATCCCATATTTTTGCCTGTCGAAATGAAAAAAATTATAAATAGAAAACTTACAATAGTGTAAACAAATATTACAATATTTTTAGTTAAAACCAAATCTTTCAATACAATAACACAATATACAATATTGCATCCAGTCAGTATAATACCAAATAATATGCAGTTCATTTACTATCTTAAGATAAGAGTGTACATCACGTCAGTGATGACGTCTCAATATCCTCAAATATCCTTTTAGGACAAAGTCAAATAAAAAGTCGATACATTTACAATTCTACATCTAAAATAAACATACTATTTTCACACATTTATTTTTACAAAAAAACATCCCACAAATTTAAAAAGACAATTTTTTACCAATACAAGACAATACCTGATGATCACCACCCCCAGTCACAACCTGGTACCCCCCGGGGGCGCAGTCGACCCCCAGTATCGCCCCCAAATGTCCCTCGAGGAACATCACGCATCGACCCGTACGCACGTCCCATATACGACCGAACGCGTCCATGCCACTGAAACAAGTTAAGAGAAAGTAAGGAAAGAATTTATAAATTGATAAAAACCTTCATGTATAATTATAGAAACTGAGCAAAAATGAGAGAAATGACTGAAACTTTTATTGAAAATTGTAAAAAACAAAGTAAAACTAAAGAATTTTTATATACTAGATAGATAAAAAAAATATTATATACTAGTTAAAAACAAATCGTGGATGCAGTCGTGGTTAGGTGGCTTAAGAGTGTGACCGTGTGCGATTATGAATCGAAACATAAGAGATGTGAATAATAAAAAGAAAATTTATAAAACGGTCATAAAAATCGTAAAAATAAAAAATATACAAATCATGTCAATCGATTTAAAAAGTATCTAATCGACGCTCAAAGAAACTGAAACCAAGACCAAAAAAAAACAAAAAACCAAGTTGGTGTCGCTCACCCAGTGACAGCCAACGATCCGTCGGTTTGAAACGCAATACTGTATACAGGTTTAGCGTGCCCCTCTTGATGAAGGACTTCCGTTTCTGAAAATAGTTTTTAAATAAATCATAGGATTTTTTGTGTTAAAAATATTTAAAAAGGCAATTATTTTATTATTATTTTTTTACAATTAATTTTATTTTATACTTAATTAGCTTATGCTTCTTCAAATAAAATTGCTATTATCATGCAACTCCATCAAATTTTCGACTATTAAATTATTTGAATTAAAATATACTCAAAAAAATCCATTTTTTTGGAATAAAAAGATACCAAATTAAATAAATATAAAACATCTCTAAACATAGTGACTCACGTGTCTCCAAATCCCACAGCCGCCAGGAATTATCGAATACTGTGGTCGCCAAGAACCTTCCAGAAGGATGGAAGTCAAGACGCGCCACTCGCGACGGAGAGTGTCCAGTTAGAGAAGCTAGAGGCGAGTCACTGGAAACGTGAGACATGATACATGAGACATTTTTTTTTATTTTTGGTAATTAAGCATATTGAAATATGTTAATAAATTGTGTTTCTCAAAGGCAACTATTAAAAAATTGTGAGAATTGTTATAAATAATGCGTTATTCAAATGTTCGTGACTAGTGTTGTAGGATTTTTTGACTTCAAATAAATATCAAGTTTACTTAAGCAACGGCAACTAATTAGTGTGTAATTCCACGTCCACAACAAGAGAAATGTTACATATAACATAAGAAAATTTTAAAGTGAACCGTTTGAAATCAATACTACTTCATATATTATTTATAATTTTTTATACAAAAAATGAGAAATGTCTCAAATCGCTTTCCGTACATTATGTATAAGAACAAAAAGTAATCTTCAAAATTACATACAAAAGTAAATTTTTCATAACATTAAGTCAGCAGAGAATTATGTCACTAAAACAGTTAACTAGCCACTTTAACACAAATATTACTAAAAAACAGAAAATAGACGCTAAATTCACCTAATAAAATTCCACAAATGCACCGAACCGTCGTACGCGCAAGACGCCATACATACGGTTTTGGCTGAATCATCTATTATATCCATTTGTTCAATTTCTTTTGTGTTTTCTGCATCTTTTTCTTTTTGTTTTTCTATCTAGAGAAGAAAATATTAGAAGTATTTTTAATATTTATTTTCTATTAATATTTGTTATCAATAAATCATCATCTTCGTGGCGCAGGAGCACAAGTGTAACGCGAATACCCTGTACTGTAACGCGATGCTTGTGGGTCGATCCCTACTCAAACATATTACTACTGTGTACTGTACTGTGTTTTAATGAAGTAACAGTTATTTACGCATTAACCAGCTTACTCCGCTGCTGGTGAATGGGTGACGAGAGCGTAACACAAAGTAGAACGAAAGTTGAGAGGGAGATATAAATTAGAGAAGATAGAAAGAGTTTACGTCTTCCACTAATATATAGGGGCAAGAAAGAGCGGCAAAAACAACCTACCTTCTGACTAAAATGATGTGGCATAACAGCTTTAGGGTGGAACATGGCCGCGCTGACGTTACAAGTGTGACCTTTTAAAACTTGAAGTTCTATACAATCTGGTATCGACCACACTTTTACTAGACCTGACCTAAAAAAAAGAAATAAATAATGTATAGAAATAATCATATCCCTCGAGTGGGCATCGAAAATTTAGAGAAGATTTCCTAAGTACAATAGCGCAATCTGCAACTTAAATACGTTAAATATTTTTGTGATTAGCATAGACAGGCATTTTTTTGAATAATTATGTCGGCTTCTATTACATTATTAAAGTCCAATATTTTTTCTTATTATTGTACCGCCCGAGTGGGAAATGAACCCACTCCTTAAATTTAGTACAATTCAATCTAATAATAATAATAAAAAAACTCACCAACTAGATGTAATCAACATTTGACTGTCGCTGCTAAATCTACAGAAACTTATAGGTCTTGTGTCACCAATCTAAAAAACAAAATAAGAAGAGCTATTAAAATACGCCCGCGACTTCGCCCGCATAAGCTAATATTATAGAAAAATTAAACAATTTTTTTACATAATATAAATTGTTGCTTATGTGTTATTCTGATGTATGATATGATAATTTATATAAATTATGATTTAACACATTTTAATTTCAAAATAAATGAACACCAACCTGACTACAGTATATGGACACGGCGGACGCCTTCCTCTGCGATTCTTGTTTTGCTGCCGCTCTAACGCTACCCGCTAGTTGTAATTCTTCACGAGCTTTATTTAATCTGTGGTAGTGTTTCAAAAATTAGTGACAAATAAATACAGTTTAACATTTTCTTTATGTGAAGCTATATGACCAGAGAAGGATAAAACATCCTCAATGCCTTTGCTTTCTTTCACTGCTCATATAGATAGACAAGGACTAACATAATACCTGTCTTGGCCTAAAATATTCCATCTTTTTCACTCCCAAATAATGGAAAACAAGGATATAGAAGGACAAAAGAGCCTTGATGGTCTTCCAGCTCTTTGTATCCACATAAAAATACAAGACACCTCTGAAAACAATCTATGATCTTCCATTTCTTTCACTCCCAATAGTTCTACCACCTACCTCTCTTTGGCTCTGGGCAGGGAGTATCTGGCTATCCATATACGGGCATCCCTCAGCTCGGGAGGGCCCTCATGGTACCAGGTGCCTTCCCTACCTCTGTCCCTTTCTATTCTGGCTTCTTCTTCTTCTAATTTCTTGTGTATTGCATCTTCTCCAAGGCTGGTAAAGGTTGAAAAAAATGAAATAATACTGAGAATTGACACTTGAAATATGCATTAAAGTAGGAATGAGTATATCACTTTATATAAAAGTAAAAGTGTGTGTTATGTATATTGTCAACATAATTGTAAACATATGGTAGTGTATTTTGCTTATGTTATTGATTTAGTATATTTTTATGGTGTTATGCTTACAACAAATGAGTAATGCAACTGTTATAGTATTTTTTTTGATATTTTTGAAAACCAGTACTATAAACAAAATTTCATCACTTAGTGGATTAACATTGATACTTACTAACTGAGTAAATCTCTCAATCTCACTCTCCTCTCCGCAGGTCCTTCTCCAAATAAGCATACAGGCTCACCTAGTTGTCGGAGACTTCTTCGTACCTGGAAAAATTAGACATAACAATGGTAGTATTTAGATCTGCAATTTTCTTAAAATTATCTGTTTTATATTTGCCACTATAAAAATATTTTCTTTAACCCCCACCTCCGCATTATTTTCACAAACATAAATGTTGTATGCTGAATTGTGGACCAAATGGCATGACAAATTGAAGTGCAGGTTTGGTTGTTGTAAACTGTGGTAGTTTAAACCGGTGAGGTAAGGTTAGGCAAGTTAATTTAAACAGTACTTCTAAGTAAAAAAAATGTAACTCTTCTTACTTCATCATCATCTGTAGACACGTTGAGTTGTCTTGCTTTCCTTCTCCTTTCAAATTCTTCTAATAACGCTTTTTTGTCTTTTGACATTTCCTCCTCTAACTCCATGTAATCTGAAATACATTAAAAATATTTTAGTTACAATTGTTTATTTGAGAATATACTTATTGTCAGTTTAGAGTGTAAGTCTACTAAATAACTTTTTTATACCATTCTTTAAGTGTTACAAAAATAAAAAATCAATGCTTATTTTATTACATATAATAGAAAATACAAGTTAGTTTACGAAATTCTAGATACTTTTTTATAATACATATCTACTCATTGTTTTTTACAGTGTTTTTTGTTTCTCCTGAGATTTTGCTTAACAATCATAGCCACTTAAAGACAAAATCATATAATTTATTATTTGTTCCAAAATACATATTGAATAGAAAAATAAACTTAAACCTACCACTAGATATCTGTATATCACCCAGCTCCTGCCCACTTTCGTCAACTCCTTCCTTAGCAGCTGCCGCCAAAGCAGCAAGCCTAGCCTTCTCTTGCTCTTCCAAGGACCCATAATGAACCTTGGGCTTCTGAACCATCATCATATCCTCATCATCAGACATTTTAAGGTTATGTTTTCTTTACAATTAGTTTATACTGGTTTAGCTTAAATTGCCAAAAGGTTAAGAATATTTAAATAATTAAATGTTAAAACTTTGATTATAATTGCTTTTCATTTTACTTATATTATTTTGGAAATAAATTGAGATAAGTATGTCGGCTTTGGAAACACAACAATAGTGTTGTCCAAGGAACATATAATAGGTGTTGTCATTTGTCACTTTGTTAGCAACTGTTTTGATTTTCTCAGATAATATAAAATAAGTGTTTTTATATTATAAATATAAAATCATTACGAAAAATATTATTTTGTTATTATATATTATGTTAAATATAATTATTATCCACAATGCTACCATGATATTTTGCTATAAGGATATATACATTTCTTTCTAATTTCTGTCGAAGTAAACGAAAATAAAATCGATGTTTTAGTATTGATAGTAGATAGATTCGATTCAGGTCGAACTACAATTTCAATAGTGTATGATTATTGTTTACGTCAGTTTGCGCTATAATGTTTTCAAATAGCTATTTTAAATAATTAACTATTGGTGAATAATAGACATTAAAATTTTCTAAATAATGTATTTAAAACAAATAACTGAAAGCTAAATAATATATAACTATTTTGGTGAAATATTCACGAATATACAGACATAACCTATAAAGTTGAAACAAATATACAGAAGTAGGAATTATAAATATTTTTTAGTGATTTACGTTTCGAAATGGCGTTTCAATTATCTAGACGTGAACTAGAAGACCTTAGGTCGTCTATAGATCGAGCTATTTACAGGACTATCGGTAAATCGGACAGTTCGTTGCTATCCACTGTATCTACTTGTTTGACTAATGGGTAAGTTTTGTATGAATTATTATTGTACCAGTTTTTCAAAATCAAATTAATATATGGTAGTCGTTGTAATTTTGTTGTCTAACTAGTTTAAAATTATAAACATAAAGTTTGATTTTATTTAGAGATAACATAGGAACATTTTAAAATATTTAAGTAGTTTTATCTTTGCTTGCTTAACTGAAAAAGACATGAAAAATAATTTAACTCAGAATAAAAAGTCAGGTCAGTCAGTCACTCAGAATAAAAGAAAGGTAGGCAGAAGAGACCTGGTGTTAAGACACTAGCCCCATTTCCCACATTCTACCTAATTTTCAAGACATTGCGTGTTGAGGGGTTCAACTCTTCACATTGCTTAGTCACATATAATCATCCCTGTGAGTAAGGATTTCGTCCACAGCCAGACACAACCCAATTGTACCATGTACCATGTACCCAATTGTATGTGCAACCTTTGTATATATTACAAAATTGTCTTTTGTATTTCAGGTACGACCGTCGCAAAATCATAGACAAGATATCCTCTCACATAGACTCAAAGAAAGCAAGCAAGTTAGCAGATAAAGTTATAGCATTAGCCCAAGAGCTAGTCTCTTCATCCAAAAACCAGAAGAGGAAGTATGATGATAAGGACAAGGAGAAAGATTCTAAAAGGTAATAATTAGGTAATAAAAGGTAACAAATTGCTAGTTTTTTAAATCTGAGCTCACTTCATTCTGTCAGAAGTTTTAACGATTTGCAATATTTTTATAATTTGATAAATAACATCAACAACTGCCCAGAATTACTATCTTACGTAAACTGGAGTTCCGTCTCGAAGAATGCGCCAACGTGGGCGTTTATTTCATGTACCGGTAGCTAAAACCACCATTGGTTCCATGCTCCATTATGGAGAATGAGTAGATTACCCAACGAACTGCAAATTGATTTGACATTCCTACCGCCGACTCAATTTACACGTGAAAGTAAAAAAATCACACTAGTCGATTATTCATAGTCTGTCTTCATTTTATTTGCTTTAAATGTGATATATTTAAAACAAAAAATTTCTTGTAATGCATTTTATTTTGTTTTATTTTTCAATTTTGTTATGTAATAACTCATTATTTATATTTTGTAGTTGAATTGTAATTGGGCGATTGCATGTATAAATAAATAAATAAACAAAGTGAATTTACGTGAGTAAGCTGAAATTGTGTATGACAGGTTTAGTTCAGCTTAGGCTACTTAGGTAATACAATACTTATTGTGAACTATTTCTGATTTTCTTTACCAGATCACGCCAAGAAGACAGATACGATTCTCGGGAACACAGGGACAGAGAAAGAGAAGACAAAGAGAAGAAGGACAACGGCGTCGAGATACCTATAGTGTTGGCGGGGGAGACGGTCGGCAATAAGATAACGGGGCTAAGCGCCGATAAGATTAAGGTGTGGTTTTTGTTTTTTTTTTTGTAGGCATAGCGAACATGAGTGCTAAGAGGGCTTCTCCCGCACCGCCTTATTTTGGAGACGCGGAATTTAACAGCATTTTTTATCTTATAATCAGAGTGGAGGAACATAAATATTTAATAATAAGGGAATCAAACTCATAATCATCACGCTTACAGTCACACGCATTGCCACTACGCCACGATGGCCTCGGAAACGGAGAGGCGGAAGTGTCTCTATGGCGATTTTTCCCTTTCAGCCGAATTCTGGAGGCATTGCGTGTTGAGTGGCCATCAGAGCAAGGAAATGAAAATATTTTATTTCCTCAAATAGGAGTCGAACCCATGACCTCTCGCGCTTATAATCGTACGCTTGCGAACCTTCGCCACGTTGGCCTCAAATTATGACAGTACATTAGTTAATATAAAGTAAGCTGAATTTGCTATTGAAAATGATTGAATTACTTGTATACAACAAAACCGTTTTGTCATCTCACAGCTAATGATGGTGAACGCACAGAAAGAAATAGAGGAACGGAAAAGGGCATTAATGGCCATTAAGGGGGAAACCCGTAACGTGAACGCGGCGGCCGCTACAGCTCAACAGATAAAGGCCCAGCTGCCATCAAGTGCCATACCTCCACCGAGTGTTATTAAACCACTGTTGTATTCTAAGCCTGGTTTGTATTATCAGTAGATTTACTGATATTTTTTCATATTTTTTTAGTAATAGTTTACCACCAGTTCACAAAAATGACTGCCTCAGATCTATAAAGTTCTTTTTTTTCATATAACTTAAATTTATAACATATCTCACAGTATTTAATCAGTAATCTTACTGATATATTCAAATTATATGGATAAAAAGATCTGACTCACATCCATTCAACTGCATGACATAATAAAAAATAAACTAAACCTATTCACCCATTTCCTTAAAAAAATACATCATCTTTAATTCTGTCTCATGGATACCACCGTGTTAAAAATGTTGTTGAAATTGGGTAACGGAGTGTCTTAACACCAGGTTTCCTCTACCAACCCTGCTGTAACATAAATCATATTATTTTATCATTACAGTGGCACAACCAATAACACCTGAGGAATTGGAAAAACAAAGGAAGATAGCAGAACTGCAGGCCAGGATACAGAGGAAACTTGCCGGTATATAGTAGTAACTCGATTAACAAAAAATTTGAAATGTCTTTCACTTTCATATCTAACATAGTCGTGGTGCAGGAGCAGAAACTGTAACTGTAAACGTGACTGGTAGTGGGTTCGATCCCCATTCGATGAAATGAAATATTTATTTCCAATTTTTCTCTCCTATGTGGTGTGCGCGATGTTGAGTTCCGCCACTCAACACGCAGTGCCTGCAGACAGAAAATCCGACAGAAAATGGGGAACCGGAGTGTCTCGATACCAGATTCCCTCTGCCTACCCTGCTGTCTGCGGGATACAGCATGAAGCTAATTTTCATAACATCTTTCTTCCTTAGGTGGGGCCTTAGCAGCAGGAACCTCAGGCCCTGCACCTCTTATCTTAGATAAAGAAGGCCGGACAATAGACACTATGGGAAAACGTGTGCAATTGACCCACGTTGCTCCTACTTTAAAGGTAGATTTTTTTTATATAGGGACACTATTTTTATTAAAATTTAAATAGGACTTTAGTTTTAGTTAGGTCTTTTTGATGTAATATTCTTAGTTACAATTTAACTTGTGTAGTATTTTTGTTAATATTGTATGTAAAATGCTAGTCTTGTTAATTTTTGTTGCAGTGAGTGAAGACTACGAAACGGATTATTTAACATTTTTTTCTGCAATAGGCAAATGATTTATGAAGTTAAAAAAAACCGGAAAAAACATGTTTTGTATTTTACTAATAAACAGCTTAAAATAGTTGACAAGTTAAATAAAGATTAATTTATTTATTTTATGTCAGTTTAAATAATAACGTCAAATATTGTCTAAACAAATTTTTTATTCAACAGGCAAACATAAGAGCTAAGCGCCGCGAAGAATTCCGAGCTCAGCTCACAGGTCAAGTGCCTGAGCCAGTGGGCGAGGCTCCTTGGGTCGATGGCAGGGTGACAGTAAAGCCTCCTGCGAGGCAAAAGAGGGCCTTGCGCTTTCACGAGCCTGGGAAATTTACTCAAATGGCTGAGAGATTGAGAATGAAAGTGAGTAAAGGTTTAGGGGCCTGATAAGTGGGTCTATTTAATTGTTCTACTGACCTGGCTGGTTTGACTATTAACCATTTCTTTAGCCCTAGACAGATTGTGGATTCCATCCCGCTGGAAAATATTAAAATATTTTCAGTTTCTCGCTCTGGTAACTCAATTTGCAATGCTTCCAGAATTCGGCGGATAGTAGGCATTCACTACTTTGAAGTGTCTCAACGGGAACACTAGGTTTTCAGGTTTCCTCAGGATATATAATAATAAAATAATCTGGAACACCAGAGCAAATAAAAAAAACCTTGTACACAAATTCTCCATTTTTATTCTCTCTTTTTATTCCTAGGCTCAATTAGAGAAATTACAAAATGAAATATCGCAAATTGCACGCAAAACTGGCATATCGTCCGCTACTAAGTTAGCTTTGTTAGCAGCAGATGCACCAGAC
Organism: Heliconius aoede; assembly: GCA_037355905.1. NCBI lineage: Eukaryota > Metazoa > Arthropoda > Insecta > Lepidoptera > Nymphalidae > Heliconius > Heliconius aoede. The sequence goes on from JBAIZZ010000304.1 coordinate 565,813, forward strand.
GCTGATCATGTGCCTGATATTGAGTGGTGAGTGTCGGTTCAATACTTGGTTTGGGCGTAAATTTAAGTGTTAAAATGTTATTTATGAAATTTATGATATAGTATTTTTATATGATTTTGATGGTCATCGTAAAACAGTGAGCATATTCACTAAAAATATAATTCAGTAAAAATAAAAATATTCATATTGTTTTTATAGCCATTTTTACTACTTATCAAGTTATTA